>JAGFNQ010005258.1:238449-335385 GCA_024364735.1 Boesenbergia rotunda
CCAAACGCGTCAGGAGCAGAATTTGGAGACAATATTGACTAAAAATGTACTTTTTATGCATTTTTATATTTTTTTTGTATTATTACATGTGTTCTTCATTTGAAAAAAAATGTTTGTTCTTAAGTTATGAATGTGTTCACTATTAATTGTTAGTATTTTTGTTAGTTTTAGATATATAAATTTTATTTATAAAAAACCAAATTTAAAAAATAATAAATTAAATAAAATTTAAAAAATAATAAATTAAAAAAATACAGGTATTATGAAAAAAGAAAATAAACAAAATTGTTTAAAAATAAAACTAAATTAAATTTATATAAAATTTTTAAAAAAAGTATTTATAAAAAAAATAAATAAAATTGCTTAAATAATAAAAATAAAATAAAATAAAAAAATAAAAAAATTATTGATAAAAAATAATTAATTAAATTAATTAAAAATTAATGATAGTAATTATTTTTTATTTTTTTTATTAATATTTTGTCATTAATATTTATTTTATAAAAATTTAAATAAATTAAAAATAAAAAAGAAGAAAAGAAAAAAAAGGAGGAGGGCACATGCGACATTTCATTAAGGAGAGAGAGGAGGGGTGTGGGAGAGGGGGTGGAAAAAGCAGCTCTCCTTTGATAAATACCAATGTCTCCTAACCCGTTTCGTTACCGGGAAGAAAGGGACCCACACAGAGGCGAAGGTATTGGCCTCCGCCATGGCCTCCGTCTAGCTCACGCCGCTCGTCCTCTCGCTCAACCGCAGCTTGGCGTGTTCCGTCGTCGCCTACGGGACCTCCGAGGAGCTGCTCAACCCTATTGGCCTTCACCAGCCCTATCGCTCGTCCTCTAGCTCAATGGTGGTCCTCCTCCGTCGCCTTCCGGATCGACTCCGACGTGAAGAAAGGGACTCACCCGGCGGTAAAGCTACCGACCTCAGCCGCTTCCTCCTCCACTCCAAGATTCAATTTTTATGCCTCCTCGAGTCTATTGCTCCTGTAAAAATCAAATTTTGAGCGTCTTCTTCCCCAAGCCCAACCCCCTTTCCAAACTCGGAAGAACACAGGGCGGAGCTCGCCAGGCGAGGAGCGAAGAAGATCTGCAGGAAGGTGGAGGAGGACATGGGAGCTCTTTCACTGCACTGCTCTTGCAAGAATACTGTGCAAGAAACTCCAAGAGACTCTCCAGACGCAAGAACTTGGTCCATGCAAAGGATGAGGACTGAACAGGTACCTAAAACAAATTGAAAGAACACAGAAAATGACTAAATTTTGTTTGTTTGTTCTGATCGTCAGTGACCTTTTGCATTGTTCTTTTAGATTGATTGTTCTCTTGTCAAAGGCAAAAAATTTACTATTAGATAGATGCCTGCTCTTTAGGCCATATCCTTGCTTACAATTACAATTCATTCCCCTTCCTTGTTTGTTCTCCCCCACTCTTTGTTGATAAGCCCAATCCTAACGAAGACAATTGTTGCTTCAATAAAGACGAAACCTCTTCCTTCTCTTCATCACAGAGAGGAAAAGCTTTAGGATGAGCCAAAGTGGCTTCTTGCTTTGTTTGCTCTTCTTCCTGCCCTGCTCTGTGTTTGGGGAGGATTCTTACAGGTTCTTCACTTGGAATGTGACTTACGGTGTCGTCTCCCCTCTCGGTATCACGCAGCAGGTTCTTCTTCTTCGAGACTCTTGTTCTTCTTCTCTTCTTCGACAGGCCAGAGATGAGGATGTCTGATATATAGTTTTTTGTATTGTGACAATGCATGTGTTAGGGAATTTTGATCAATGGCCAGTTTCCAGGGCCACTGATTGAGGCAGTCACCAATGATAACCTCATTGTTAATGTCTTCAACTTCTTGCCCGAGCCCTTCCTCGTCTCTTGGTAATCGCTCGGTCCCTCGCTCGATGAGATTTGCGTAGCCGAAACTCGGCTCGACGATCATGAATTATTGGTTCACCGAGCTTTTTGATGATCTAGGAATGGAGTGCAACAAAGAAGGAACTCATGGCAAGATGGTGTTTACGGCACCAATTGCCCCATTCCATCGGGTAGCAACTTTACTTATAAAATGCAAGCCAAGGACCAAATCGGTAGCTTCTTCTACTTCCCTTCCCTCGCCTTTCACAAGGCCGCGGCGGCTACGGTGGCCTTAGGATCTCGACTCGGCCGATGATCCCGGTGCCATTCGATCCTCCAAAGGCCGACTACACTCTCTTGATCGGCGATTGGTATAAGATGAATCACTACGTGAGCACCTTTCTTCTAATGCCAAAACAGAAACAAACACTACTCTGACCGTGACGATAACTTAGTGATCTCATTCGGTTAGGACTTGAAGAAGATATTAGACGATGGCAACGACCTTCCTTTCCCGGACGGCGTCATAATTAATGGCAAACAATCAACCTCGACCTTTATCGTAGAGCAAGGTATTTATCACTGACATTTAATTATAAATTATTTGTTTTTTTAAAAATAAATATGATGTTTCAGGCAACACATATCGATTCCGAATCTCCAATGTGGGAATCGCAACTACATTGAACGTGAGGATCCAAGGACACAAGATGTTGCTTGTCGAAGTGGAAGGCTCGCACACCATCCAAGACACTTACGACTCGCTCGATGTGCATTTGGGTCAATCTTACTCGGTCCTCGTCCAGGCCGATCAGCCGCCGCTTGAGTATTACATCGTCGCCTCGACTCGGTTCACCGAGACTGTGTTAGTCGGCACGGCCATTCTCCACTATAGCAACGCCGTCGGAGGGCCGGTCGGCCCAATTCCTACGGGGCCCACAGTCGAGCTCGATTTTTCGATCAATCAAGCGAGAACAATTAGGTAGGCGACAACTTTTTCCTGAGTTAGGATTGAGTCGAAACTAACCTATTCGATGCACCAAACTAGGTGGAACTTGACGGCAAGTGCGGCGAGACCTAACCCTCAAGGATCATACCGCTACGGGCAAATCAACATAACCCGATCCGTTTTGCTCGCGAACTCCGCACCCGTCATCGGCATGAAACAGCGATATGCCGTTAACGGCGTCTCGTTCGTTCCCGCCGACACACCGTTAAAGCTAGCGGATCACTTTAACATATCCGGAGTATTTAAGCTCGGGAGCATACCCGATAACCCGAAACCCGGGCCTGAACAACTCGACGCCGCCGTCATGGACTCGAATTTTCATGATTTCTTTGAAATTATTTTCCAGAATAACGAAAATAGCGTGGTGACGTGGCATATCGACGGCCATTCATTTTGGGTGGTCGGGTGAGTGGATGGAAGAGGAATATATTTTATTTTATATTATTTTTAAAAATATTATTTGGGAATTTTAGAATGGATCGGGGGGAATGGACTTCAGCAAGCAGAGGAGGATACAATTTGGTGGACGCAGTCTCTCGTTGCACAGTTCAGGTATTTATTTTTTTTATTTATTTATTTTATAGAAAAATTTGATAAAAATATTTTAATATAATAATATTAAAGTAAATGTTTGAAATATAATTTGAGTATGATAATGTGCCAGGTGTACCCTAAGGCGTGGTCTGCGATCTACGTGTCGTTGGACAATGTGGGGATGTGGAATATTCTATCAGAGAATTGGGCCCGAAGCTACTTGGGCCAGCAATTCTACCTCCGCGTCTACACTCCTTCGCGGTCGCCTAGGGATGAGTTACCCATCCCCAGCAATGCCTTGCTTTGCGGTCGAGCCGTGCAATTAGGAACGCGCTCGATCTGAATGATCGATCACCGGTGGTGATCGGATACCTATTACGTTACCAAGTATTAAGTTCACGTTGATTTTTAAAATAAAGTCTCTTAATTTTCAAGACTTTCAAATAGTTGTAATATTATTATTCCTTGGGATGAATGACAATAATTTTAAAATTATGAGGTTTTTTTATGATTTTAAAATTTTAAGAAATAGTAAACTTGAAGGTAATCCTTGCACAGAGATCAATGTTTTTTAGCCCCTGGCTTCTTCTTCTAGCCTTCCTCCACCGCCGCCCGCGGTGGAAATCGACCACGGAGCGACTGCCGCTAAGCCCAGCGCCGCCACTCACCATCTCGCGCGCGCCGCCTGGAAGCGAGAGCTCATCTTCCGTCCCAAAGCGAACTCTTTAGTCCCACATCGTTCTATTGGTTTTATTCGACCCCTATATTGGTTCTTCTTTGTGCCTCGATCGCCGAGCTGAGTAGCTTCAGCTTGTGACCCGAGCCGGGGGCTATAAATGATTTGGATGATGTCGCTGGTTTCTGAGGCGTGGGTTCACCGTACGATCAATGGCCTGCCCATTCCAAGTTGAAAGTGAGCCGATATAACTGAGTGTAGGCCCAGTTTGTCCGGTTCATCATGAGATGGGCACTGGACCAGGCTGGTTTCACAGAGCAATTCCACCCATCCACTTTCAACGGTGGAAGGATAACAGGCCGTGTACATTGAAGCCACTGTATACCTCGGAGCCCACTTCTATCAAACAAATCATTTTTTCCTCACAAATTTTATTAGTCATATCCTCCGTAATTTTTACCTTTTGAAAAAAATAAATAATTAGTATTAATAAATTATCATAATTAGTTATTCATAGATAAATTCGTATGTAAAAAAATTTAGGAAAATTAAAAGGGTTCTTTAAAAAAAATATCCTTATTTATAAATGTATAACAATTATAATATATATAGCACTTGTTATAATATATTCAAATAAACAATCTTTTTTAAGATAACTTAATAAAAATAATATATATTATATTTAATAGCTACTATAATAATATTTCAAATGAAATAAATGTTCTTTAAAAATAAAAATATATTAAACACTTATTTTTATTATTTTTTTGAAACACCCATTCTAAGAATTAGAGATGACAATTGTAATATTATTTCCATGTGTTGTTTCATAATGAGTAAAATCCAATTCTTACAAAATGGACTCCGTGAATCATCTCAATTGTTCGAAGAAATTGAAAAAAAAAAAAAACAATTGTCAAAAGGTCGAGAACATAGTGAGTCCTTTGTTAGAAGCTGGCACACTCTAATGGAGTGTCAGATTCATCATCTGTGCATTGTGCTCACTGAAGAAATCAAAACACAGACGAACCGCCTCTCAATTTACCCGCCAGCATGTCCTTGGCCTCGTTGATCTTCGAAGCGAGGTAATGGCTTCCTCCGCTGTCCGGGTGGTTCGCCACCATCACTCTCCTGTGAGCCTCCTTGATCTTGTCCAGCGGAGAATGCTCTCTGCGACAAGTCCAAGTTTGCTTAAGGAACCAATGAGACAGCATTCTGTTAGAGGAACCAGAGTTGGGCATACCTCACGCCAAGGATCAAATAGGCTTCCCGCTTTGTCATCTGCCGCTCAAAACCACCTGGATAGAACTTGCGGACTCGAGGAACAATAGGGCGAGCTTTAAATGCCTGCCATGCCTGAATCATGTATCGACCTCCGACCGCAGCGGCAGCCACTGTTAGACTTGTAATTAAAGGAGTTGCCTGAAGTAATGATTAAAAGATGTCATGAAAGCATCGCGAATGAACCATATCATGGATACTAACTATTAGATGGAAATTTGATTTCACAAAGAAGAAAACAGGAATTATAAATTTTTAGGATCTTCGGCAATACTAAATCTTAGGACTCTAAAAGAGCCGAGACGAACCAAACTTTATTTTGTTCAAGTTTGTCGGATAACATAATAGAGTCACGCCAAATCTAAATCGAAGTAAGTCATTGAACTAGTTATTCAAACTTGATTTGATTTTTTTTTTTATGAGTTTGAATTTTGCTCAATCTTGACTCAAGCTCGATAATATCGAGCTATCAATTTGAATGTTTGATTGTTTGAAATTTTTACATTTTTAACTTATTTGATTGGTTGGTTAGTTTGATAAGTTCCTTTTGAGAACTTGTTCATCTATTTACAAGTTTGATAAGTTGTTAATGAAATTCACAAATTTTGTTTGTGGGCATTGTTGCCAATAACATTAACAAATTAACAAGGAACACATGCATTTAAATTTGTTCATTTAGTTTAATAAGTTGTTCAAGATTGTTCATTTAATTGATCCCACTCTTATCAACCTAAACACTAAGTTTGCTGACTAATGTTTGGTTCACTTAAGGCCCTACTAAATCAGTATGAGAATCTCACTTTAAACTTTAGAATATTACAATTTCAATTTATCCGACTCTTTAAGCTACAGAAGACTATCTTGGTGGCAAAAGGCGAATCGCTCGCCCCCAGCGCCCCCGCCAATCCATCCCAGGATCAACACGGAGGAGGTATACAGAAGACTATCTTTGAACCATAAAGCAGTGGGTAAAAATTGCCATGTTTATATCATTATAGAAGAGACCTGGGATCAGAATCACTGATGTGTATTGATCAATCATACACATAATGCTGCAGGTTCATGAGAAATACTAGGTTGGAGATGGTAATTAGTACACTCAAAAGCAACTATTTAACTTAGAATCCTCAACTTTCCAATTGGTTGGAATGAAAAATAGGGAAATGCTGACAAATATTCAAAAAAATGGAATGCAGCAAAAGAGCTGTACTGAACACTAGTATTTGGAGGCAATATTAAAGCTCCTTTAATAAATGGAATGCAACAAATATTTACAGGGACAGTCTAATAGTTAATGGAGGCAATATTAGAGCTCCTTTTCCCCAAACATAACTGAATATTTAGAGTTCAATAGTTTCTGCAATCAGGGTTGTGTTATTGTGAATGACATGAAAAGGGATACAATATTGTATATGCTTAAACTGAGAGAAAATGCATTTGACCAAAGAGACTTTTGGATTCTACAAAGTTGCAATAATAGGTGTAGATATATTTTACTAATGAAAGCAAAGAGAAGAGAGAAAGAGGGAATAAAATTATGGTTCCTACTTACTTCCTCTTGCTCACTCCCACTTACTCCCTCTACCTCGACACAGAGGAGATGAGAAAAGAGGAGAGACTAAAGGTACAAGTTTATATGCAGCTTCTCCGACTCCCACTTCACCTTTCCACATTGCCCCAGCCTACTACAACTTGTCGCATTGCCTCGCCTACTCCAACTTGCTACATTGCCTCCCCATTGGCCAACCTCATCCAATGCCTAATGCCCCACTTGTCAAATTCGAACTCATTGTGTTAGAAGAGAAGGGCCAAATTGATCATTTTTTTCTTCCTTTTTTAGGGTTGACAATATTACACATGAACCAACCTAATCTAATCTGAAACATAATTAGTAGATACAAAATCCTAAAGTGACACGATGCCGCCCTAACATATAAATGCGTTGATATAAATTGACCAATTTACAAAAATAATTTATTTTAAAAATATATATAGCTTTTATATCATATAACCTAACTTAGAAAATTTAGTTCATGCGCCTTATCCTTATAAAGGCACAACTTGTTTATCAATTGATTAGCACAACACGACACCAATTGTCATCTCCACTTCAATGGACGCAGTGTTCACCTGCCTAAAACTAGGTGAATATATTAGAGGAGAGGAGACTTCTTACTACTGAAATTTGAAGCTGATAAATGAAGATTTCCAAGAACTGGTCCTCCCCTATCCTTCCTTCGAGTAAATAGAATCTAAATTTTTATGTCTTAAAATTGATAAATTGAATGATATATCAATTTTTTTCTTTATTTCCTTTGGTGAATAGAGGAAACATTGATATTGAAGTGTGTCCATACTTTGTAACTCATCCACCCAAAGTTAGACAAAAAGCTAATCCAAGCTATTCATCATAAAAATAAAGTGTGATTTATCCTCTTCATTTACTATCGTTCATTGGGACATCAAAACAAAGAGCTCAAAATTCATCAAATAAACTGGTATTTTGTCATTGCATCTCTACCATTCATCACCAAAGAAAATTTTTTCTTCAACATTAGAAAAATTCAGAAAACTTGCAATTAAAAAAGATTAACTAAACATCAAATCATTACGTACCATTAAGATCACAGCACTGAGAATCCTACCAGTCTATCCAAATCCAAGCCTCACTGCTTCATGCACCCAAAAAAAACAGTCAAGGTAAGCATTTGATCGGAACTAATACCCTAAACTAAAAGACACGTTTTTCCCATGGAAACGACATCTGAGACGGCAAATTCGAGGGCGTAGTGGTCGAAGTACCTGAGACGAACTTAGAGCGAAGAAGATGCGTTCTTCGGAGCAGAGATTACGGAGGACGAGAGGAAGACAAGACAGCGGCGAGGAAGAGGGGGAGAGGGAGAGGTATTTATATGGATTCACATGGCTTGGGCTACAAGAAACATGAAAGGGCGGCGTAGTGCCAGTGCCGGTGCCGGTGCGGGTGAGGCGGCTTCTTTGCTCGCCGGGTCGGGCCGGGCCGGGCTCCCGGCCCGACCCGTGGCGACCATGAGAAGCCTTTGCCGGGTCCGGCCCGGTCTCAATTGGCGTAACTCGTAAGTCGAGGATCCTAAAATCATATTGTTTACCATTAAAATTAATATTATTAAAAATATGTAATATAAATAAAATTAAATTGGGTGAGGTTAGACTTGTGTGACAATTGTGGGTAAAATTATTAAATGAACTTTTAGAACTCAAAATTTAAATAGATAAACATAGAAACATAGTATTGTTTTAAAGGTTAGGATTTATTTGAGAATTAGTTTAGTTTAGAACCAATTTTAATTTTTTTAAGAGCACAAATTTCCAAGGATTAAAAAATATATTTTTTAAAAAATGAACGAATTTAGAATCGGCCTTTTAAACCCTTCAAAAATATAAACACAACTCACATTATGAAAAAAAAAATTATTTTGAATTTTGGCTTTATTATTATTATTATTAAAAAACATTGATTTTAATTTATATCAACAAAACAGATAATAAAACATTTAAATAAAATTTGAGGTAATCCTTGCACAGAGATTAATAGCGTAAGTCATGTTTTGTTACACTTGCCTGGATGCTTATCTAAACTACAAAAAACTTTGTGAAGTACCGTCTTTGACAGTAGAAGCTGCTAAGAGCTCTAATGATAAGATTTTATGCATTCATTGTTGCAAAAATTTATAGCAAACAAGCTCATCTAGCAAGGTTAATGAGACATTTTAGAACATCTTAATGTTGGTTAAGCTGTTTTATTATTTCCAAGAATGTTCTAATATTTTCTTCTTCTCCATTAAGATTTAGAAGGTATGATTCCATGATTCAGCTTTTATCTTCTACTGCTAACAACTGTATGACATAAATTTTAAAGTAATGATACGCACAGTGAAAGTGAATGTCTCAGTGAAAATTTTGACCGTCAATCGACGGCACGTCCGACGTCCGATCATTGATCGAACACTACCGGCGGCCTTCGGCCGCCGCCCCGAACCAAACTATACCCTGGGGGGCACGGTGAACCCGTCGGGGATCGCCACAATTGCGATCTCGCATCATTGACCGTCGATTTCGATGGGTTCACCGTTGCCGGCGATCCTGACAAGTTCACCGTCCTCCCAAGGTATAGTTTAATTCGGGATGACAATCAAAGGCCGCCGGTGGTGTCCGATCGACGATCGAACATGTGCACATTAACTGCACATCATTCACTATAATTTTCACTCTCCCAAATTCACTCTTCAAATCATTTCCCTAAATTTTATGAGGGCATGCTTGGCTCAAAATGGATTCAGGAAACATGGAGATGCATGCCCTATATTGCTCTTTTTGGAACTCAATGTTCATAGATTTAATAGAATCTTTTCGTGACACTTCCAAAGGAAGTTAAATGAAAGTGTAACATGTGAGCTATAAAGAAAGACCAAATAAACTCTTCTTAACATAGTTAAACAAGATATATATTAACTGGATGTCACTAACCTTGTATTAACCGTAGATTAGTACACGAGAAGTGAATGAGGAAGGCGATGGCATTTTTGGGATTTTAGCTTTGCCCGCCCCTTTCTTTCTTCTTCTTTCACCCGAATTAAAGAAAGATATTTGACGAATATTCAAAAGAATAAATACTTGATTAATATGCAAATTACATTTTTATGGAATCTTTCATTGAAAAAATATATATGGATATCCTGCTTGTTAGTGTTAGTCTTAGAGTCAATGATGTGATGATTAACTAAGAAATTTTTTGTATCATATCTTATTGATAAAGACATAATTTTGGTTATTATATTTACTTCATATGTGTGTCAAATGAATAAGTATAATAATGTTCTTGGGTAATAGATTCTAATCTACATTATATCAATTAGTTGAATTGATAGTGAGATGATGTAGAGAACACTACTCTTAACTATTCTTAGTAAAACTTTAATATTTAAGGACAATATTAATGCGTTGAGACTAGCATGTATATCAATTGATGACTTGATCTCATAAGTCATGGATATGAGATATCACGTTGACATATAGGTATATATTAGAGAATATATACTGAAATGATCCGTCATGAGAAAATTTCATGGATCGTTATATGATTGTCATAAACTTTCTCATAGTGACTATTTGTATGAATAGTCCTTAGACCTGAAGTACTACGGTTTCCTATATAAGGAGTTATGTATTTTGGTATCGTCAAGCGTCACTCGTAACAGGGGTGGACTATAAAGATGATCACTAGATATGTAACAAATTATGTGAAGGGATGTGAGTGATGTAGATGGGAGCTATCCCTCCCACATGACGGGAGTGATATTTGTGGGTCTCTTGATCGAGCAGAACTATTAAAATGCATGGTCATAATCAATTGAGTCAATATGACATATTGAACTCATTTGCTTGAGTGAGTCTACATGAGGATCAAGAAACACAAAGATTGATTAGAGGATGACACAGTCTATGCCTCATTGATCAATCTAGATATCGAGGATAGAAGGACAAAGTTATACATTATAATAGTCACAGAAAGGTTATGTCGGATCTTGATATTCTCGTCACTTGAGTAGCAATGATGTATTGCTAGATGTCGCTCATTGTTTATGTATCTAAGGCGGTTTAGATACATTGTCAATGTTACGGGAACCTATTGGGTCACACACAAAGGGCGCGATGCCTCTGAGATAAGATAATTTTAGTTTGACTAAAATATGATCCGAAATTAAATTAATTGAGTCAGACTCAAGTGAATCCAATTGAATTGAGGGATTGAGTCTAATCCGAGTTAGACTTATTTAGATTAGACTCAACTACTTGAGAATGAATAATATTGTTTAATGAATACTATTAAATAGGAATATCAAGAGACTTTATATTCATTAGATGAATAGAAGTTGAAAAGCCAAAAGGTATACCGTGAGTCAATTGCCTTCGTTGAGATATGAGCATTAAACCATTGGAAGGCAAAGAGGCAAATAACTTTTCATATTCATTGGATGAATATAAAAGTCATTTTTCATTGGGAATGAGTCATTCTTGCTCTCTTTTTTCTCTTAGCCGAAAACTCCTCTTCCTCTTCTTCCTTGTTGGTGACCGAACCCCCTTGTGTGGCTAGCACCATAAAGGCGGTTCCTCTCCGAGACTAAGTTCGTGTGACGAACAAGATCGTGTTCGTGTGTATACTACTAGAGGCACGGGCATTCTGAACGTGCAAGAGATCCGGCGAACTAAAGACTAGCGAGATAAGCGAAGGACACGCACTAAAGGTATATATCTTTTAGATAAAATTTTGTACGAGTTTTTCGCATGGATCGCTCAAGGGATCCTATTTTCCGTTGCGTTTTTAAATTATTTACGCATAGAGATCCCTACACTATCATGTATGGCTCACTAGATAAAAGTCAGAATTCTAATGGGCGGTTTAAAAAGATATGTTCCAATTACCAGAACTACTTTTTTTAGTAGGTACACTTTTTATTTGTAGTATTCCACCTCTTGCTTGTTTTTGGTCCAAAGATGAAATTTTTAATGAGTTGGTTGTGTTCACCCATTTTTGCAATAATAGCTTGTTTCACAGCAGGATTAACTGCATTTTAAATGTTTCTTTAAACTAGGTAGACAACTCTAACGAATTACATCTTTTTCTCCTTCTCCTCTTATGTTTTTCCTCCCTTCAGAGTAAACAAAACCTTAACGTATATATATGTAAACTAGGCAACCCGGTGCATGAATTTTCTCTCAGCGTGGGGTTTCATAAAAGGGTTAGACTACATTGGGTCTATTATACATAGTCTTATCTAGGTTGTTTTTGTGACTCAAACTCATGACCACAAGGTTACACGGTAATAATTTTACCATAGCACCAAAGCTCTCCTTCAATATCATGATCAATATATTTAATTAAATGTACTTTAGATTTAAATTCCATCCATTTAGTTTTGACTAATAGATGATTAAATTAGGGCTTAGTTGGATCTCCATTAAGTTGATTTCGAGTTCAATTTTTAGTGTGCTTTGCATTGAAATGATGTTAGTGGATTGAATTGACTCAATAGGAATCAACTTCAACGTTTGAGCATTATGGATCTAGTTCGAATCTTCTAACACCATTTTCCTTTGCCCTCAAATCTCATCATTGTGTGCTCATACGATTGATGACCATGCCGGCGATTGGCCAAGGCATATGTTGTTGCTAAGAGTCACTAATAAGATTAGGATGTTAATGCAGCGACAATGCACAAAACTTAGGTGCATTTACTATGTTTATACTATTTGTATCTCAGTTCTTACATGCATTTATTTTCCATTTTGCATTCAAGGTGCATTTGTAGTGCAAAAAAAAGGGCAGTTCAGTACACCAATTAGTTTTACTTTACGTTTTGCGGAAGACTATTTCCGTGACTCGAACTTGTGACTCACATGACAATAATTTTACTGTTGTGCCATGTCATGTGCATTTGTCGTGCTACCTTCAAAGAAATTAAATTATAGGAAAGGGATGTTTCAAATGGTTAGAGCACTAGTTGAGTTTACTTGTTGGCATTCAGTGGTCTATCAACAATCTTCAAGGTTAAAGAGGTGACCTTCAAAGGCTCCTTAGGCATCATAATAGAGGGTCATGTTGTAATCAGTAACTCCGCCTCACATTCTCTATGAATGCGGAACCTCATTTCATTATATTCCAATCGCCAAACGTGTATTTCTGAGATGGATAAACATTTCGCTCCTCTTGAGTTGAGTATGTGCTTAGAATCGATTGATTGTCTGTCTCAAAGGTAATAGTGGTGACGATTAAAAGGACTCTTAAGGGTAAAAGACTCATTTCGATCGGATAATATGTAACTAAGATTGTCTGTAGAGATGGACAAACATTCCGAATATCTAGCATTTTTTTAAAGATAAAAAGAAAGAAATACCTGGGATATCGAGTGATCATAAAGGAGAGATATTGACGCGGCTCAATCCAACTACATGGCTTTCTGCTCTTCTTCCAAGCCATGCCTTCAGATTGAGGCACGCCAATACCTCTCCCGACTATCTAGAGTCGGCTATACAAATCTTCCTTTTTGGTCTCGGTTTGCGGTTACTGACTTTAAAGGCTTGGTGACACCTGCTTAAAGTCTCAGATTCCTCCTCTTCGAAGATGAGGAAGAAACAGAGAGGAGAAATGGATGGTCACGTATGAGTTTATTATTGTGAAGGTGATGAATATGGTGATTTATATTGGTGCCGGAAGGGAGGACTTGCCAAGTTGTCATGTTTGTTTGTTGCATGGGACAGGCAAGTAAATGTTAGATTCTCTAAGTCTGCATAAGATGGATTCCGAATTTATCCGATAGACAAATTAGGAGGAAACATAATTTACCAATTAGTTGGGAGAAGCTTGTACACTTGGATTATTAAAAAAAAAAAGGTTAGATTCTGTAAAAGTGGAATTATTCCGTCGTAGCAGAGCCACTTATAATCCAATGTAGTCCTCAATTGTATGGTAAATTTGAAAACAAAAATAAATATAGAGAATTGAATAAATAAATAACAGTGAGATGGATTCCTATGTATTGATCTAGTTTAATCGATATAAATAGTAGTTTCTGTGATTTATCTCCTCCGTGTTGGACTTGAGACGGGTTGGCGGGGGCGTTGGGGGCGAGCGAATCGATTTTTACCATCCAGTTTAATCGATATGTTTGAAATATTTTTAGATCATCCAAATGAGATATCTTTTATTTTTGAAGAGTCTTGGCATTTTTTTCGATCTCCTCACTTATCAGTAGTGCTAAATTACTCAATGGTTTAAAGGTGTTAATGATTAGAGAGTAAAATGCCAAGAGCTTTTTAGAGGCAAAATGTGAGACAAATAGTACAAGTTGCGCAAGAGCAATTAATGAAAGTACTTGTAATCCAATAGAGCATAATTTTAACTAACTTGGTTCTACCTAGCTAACCTTACCATATAATATTCAGCTTCAATTTTGCACGCAAGGATACACGCCGGCGATAGCAACATGTAGCCCATTGCCAGATACAAGTGAAGTCGAAACAAGGAATGTCGGTCACATGGGAGGAATCTGTGTCATTCATGCATAGCAATTAAATGTTTGTGTATATTCCATCGTAACTAGGTTATTTCTTTGAACAGTGGCTTGAATTAGTTGGATATACACATGGGATACAGCTTGTCATTTTATTGAAGTGATTTGGATAAAGGTAAATACAAGCTCAAAGCTCTCTCAAAAGAGGTGTTAGAAGGCATTTATTCCCCTTTTTCTTCAATTTGCGTCGTCTCTTCTTCAATATCAAGTGTATTCTCTCTGCGCCGCAGATCGTGAAAACAGCCTACACGATGAGTGGTAATGGATAGAGGTCAAATCCCTGAAACAAACAAAACACAAATGAAAGTGTTTTAAGCACAAAAACACAACACTTGTTGCTAAAACTAAAAATGAAAATAAAGGGTTGGCAATTGGCATGATAGATCTGTGGGGAAAAAAAATGGTCACACCTCCATGACGAATACTCTGGGTTGGTTCTAATGAATTGGGGTGGTGCATTAATTTTCTCAAGGACCATCATCTCTCTCCCCTGTGTGAAGCTTCACTCTCTTCACAGGATAGATTGATGGTTAGTATGTGACGAATACTCTGTGCGAAGCTCCACCCTCCATGACGAATACTCTGAGATATCAACATGAAATCTGAGGGTTAAAATCTGACAAAGTTAATGGGCACATCTTTTTCATGCACTAGTCACAATATCCGGGCTAGTAGTTTTCGTGATTTATCTCTTTCGTGTTGGCCCTGAAACGAATTGACGGGGGCGCTGGGACGAACGAATCGCCTTTGCCAACCTGTGTGAAGCTCCACCTCATGACCATATGCTTCCAAGCCACTGAGAGCATTTAATCCCTACAGGGAGGATTCCTTTTTCTTGCTGCTCATCACCAAAGGCGGCTGACGAGCTCAGACTTGGTCTTCATCAATGCTATCCTTGTTTTCTATTGAGCATTTTCCAAAACAAAACAAAACATCTATTATTTTATCTTATCAAAGGGCACCATGCATCTATTATTTATCTATCAATCATACCTTTGGCTGTGATGTTTGCCTCCACAATTGTTGTAGATACAGCATGCAGCTCTCTTTTAACTTCGAGATTCACCGAGTTTACCATTTCAAACTTCTAAACTAGCTTGAGAAAATCACAAATTCATCACATGTTTAGCTTTGAGATATCCAAAATTCATCTTCTATGCTACTTTTCTCATAACACAAACTAATTTACAAATCAATTACAAGAACACAATTTTCAAACATCAAGTCTTAAACGTATCGCAGCTTGTATAATTTATGTCATTTTCACATATAAGACTTTCACAGTGCCCCAAGCTAAATAAACATAAATTTATCTCATGGGATGCACTATTTCAAACTTCCAAATATCCAGTGTTAGTGCTTGAATTTTGCCAGCTACAAGTGATTTATACATCGGTTTGCAACTGCTTCTGGAGGAAAAAAAATTAGGAGAAAAAATAAATTTTGAAGCGCCTTTTACTTTATATATATATATATATATATATATATATATAATATATATATATATATATATATATAGGACACATTTTGATCTGCGCCAATTATGAAGGATGCCTCTGCTGGTAAAATGCTCTCCTTTTTTTTGTTTTTGTTTTTTATTATCCTGCTCACTCAACAATTGGAGTGAATTCAGTTGCAGCAGAATTAAGGGAATATTGTACTGTACCCATTGTGAACTTTATGCTCTCATCCTAATCAATGTCCTTTACCACCACTGTTAAATTATTTGACGAGATTCTACTGATAAATACTTGAGTTCAGTTATGACAAATGAATGAAGCTCTGAAGAATGTCGTGTAAGCTTTATGAAGCTACATATATTCATCTCAGTGCCAAAGATAACAAGAGTAGGAAAGAAGATCATTAGTTAAATCTCAAATCAAATAATAAAGCTCAGCTCATTTCTAAACTGATTCATTAAATCCCAGCTGCCAAACTCTTTGATCTATCCTCAGTCCTAGCCAAACTTGACGCAAGTATTGATTTACATGCAAATGAAAAGCCTAATTCATCAATTAAACTGTCAGTAATAAATCTATTCTTATAATTCATGTTTTCAAGTGAATGTTTGACCAAACTTACATTGATAAATAAAAAGAGATTTTGAGAGTGCTGTATTCAGACATTGTCCACAAACAATGCATGGCCCTTTTCACAATTTTCATTGGGTATAAAGACGGGGAGTTCTATTTTTTTTGGTAGTAAACTGGGTTTACCTGAAATCTTCTCTAGTAGTATTTTCACTGGACCTGCCTTGCTGACAAAATGCATCACAGGCAGAGCAGCTCAAATGTAAGAGTTGAAATACAAATCAGTAATAAGAAATCAAGTAACAAAGTGCCATGACTGCCATAACCTAATTGATTGCAGCCAGGCTGGTACAAGGGAAGCATTTAATGGCATCACGCAAGGTGTTATCTACTCCAGAGCTGACTCAGCTCATTTCAGTAGCACGTCAACTTCAGCAGACAACTGTACCTGATGCTCGGTGAAACTTGTAAGGTCAAGCACTATACAAGCTGAACCTGTTATAGTTTGACTCCAGAATCCACCCTTGATCTATATATATTACCTGTCTTGGGCTTTCAAGATGCATTCTCCACAAGAATAATAGATGAACAGGTAAGAATTTGGTAATATATAAATGTGCCCATGGACAGTGGAAGTGAAATCGCCATCTCATGATTGCATATTTGCCATCCTCCTCATCCCCTGCATATGCATTATGAGATCTTGCTCTCGGTAAATGAAACAAAGGATCACACATAAGGTGTTAAACTAGAACCCTCAACAGCAATGCCTAGCAATGAATTTCATAAGGTACAAGTCTGATGGTTAAATGGATTGTGATAAGTAACAGCAGTAAATAATCACAATAATGTCTTTCTCGAGGCAACCTGTAAAATAGGAAATGCGCAAAATGGACAGATGATGAGCACAAACAAAGATCCGTAAACCCTAATCCGGGTTTGTCTTTCACAACACGGGGAATGGCTCTACTTAGACCAAGGAAGCTAAAGGCCTAACGAGAAAAGAACGATAATTTGGAAAACATGGTTTATCCTCCATGCTTTGATATTAGCAGCTCCTTAAGCTTCATCTTGAAGCTCTCCTCTGACTGTCCCTTCGTTGTCATGATGTGGAGAGAACAACAGAGGACCAGTACATCAAAATCATGTAGCTCCCTTAGAATAAGTGGATCTCGATCATAGTCCTGCGCAGATGAGAGTCAAATTATGAGGGCGGTATTGAGGAATCAAAGTAGAAGGTAACAAAACTGCACAAAATTGTCTCGATTATCTGTGTAAAAGCTATTGGTACACTCTGAAATATCTCCTAGAATGGAAGTAAACCAAAATTACAAGTATACCTTTTCAGTCACCACTACAATAATTTTTTCTTTGAATCTATTCTCGAGCTCCTCTAGTCTCTCTTTGATCAACTTGATATCCTTCGATGGAGATCCAACAAATTCAGGTAAACTAGATGAAGTCATACAACTGACAAATAAAACCAGTGTTTCTTCAAAAAAAAAAATATTGTTACATATATCAAATAAACTAATTATAATTATAGAAAACTTAAAAAATGTTATGGCATAAGTCTTCTCAGTTCAGCTGAATTTTGATAACACCAATTGGTAAAGTGAACCCATTTTACAACGTCCTCACTTCTGCTACTTGCTAGGCAAATGTTCTATCCTAGGGGAAAAAATTAGTAGCAAATTTAGTCAAACTAGTCGCCAGCTTTCTCCACCTGAACAGATACAAGAGTATGGAACACTTAAGGAATGTGTAATAGATCAACACTTAAAGCATGTGTAATAGATCAAACAAGCAATGGAAATCAGTCATGTTTTTTCCATACCTTACCCGCCCAACCTGCTTAAAGTATGTTTAGATACATATTAGTCTCCACAATAGTCAGTAAATACCCGTATCAAATTCAGACAAGGTATATATTTGGTTAAATTCTTGGGTACCTAAGATATAAGCACAAATTACATGCATTTGAATCAGGTGCCCATGGGATTGTGTATCCATAAATCCTGCCTGAAATTAAGTTCAAATATGCAAGTGGATAATTGACCTTGTATATGGTGTAAAGGAAATTTGTGACACAGCTTGTATCCTCATACTGCATAATAAAACTTATATGCTGCAGATGAGTCTATGCAGACTCATTCGTGCCTATGTATCTTTTTTTTTAAGTTTTTAGTTATACCAATCAGATTTTGCCTTTAGAGTTTAGGGATTTGATTATAGTATTAAGTACCAAAAAAAAAATCAAATCGAAAAATGGTTAAGGTTTGGATAGAGTTTGCGCGGTAAGATCCTTAGGGTAACAAAACCCTACTGCATAATATCTAAAGTAGCAAAAACAACTTATTTTATACAATACATTGTTTGTCAAATACTATACAAATCATATCAACTAATTTTATTTGTATTTGTTAAAAGCTGCTGGTGATGCTCAACTTGAGTGTTTTATGTCAAGTCCAATACCGTTACATTTTCTTATTCATAAGTTTCAGTATAAATAAGAAAAAAAGATATGATTGGACAAGTATAGACTTTTGCCAGTTTAGTTAATACAATTCATATTGACAAAAGTAATTTATTGAACCCTCCATGATATAGTTACCCAATTTTTTATAAATTAATTGTATGATGTTTTTTTTTCAAGTTCTTCAAGACAGATAATATATGCTATACGCATTGCATATCAATAACTGCATGTATATGTCCTCCACAAAGAAATATAAATGCCTAAGAGTTCTCCAATATCAAGTTCTTCAGCAAAATATATTTCTTTATTAGGGATTGAACAAAGGGATACATGAGTGTGGAAACTGAGGGGAGTAAAGACGCACTCACATGAAATTGGATGGAGTGATGATCATCAAAGTCTAATCTATCAACATACGATGGCCCGATCTGAAAAATCCAGCATACAAGTTTAAACAATTATTTACAGAAACCAAGAATGGTCTGGCCAATCAGTCTAAGAGAAATCTGACACCAAAAAAATAGATGACAAAAAGCTTACAACAAAGTGTCAAAAGATATACATTTTTTATTTCAGAAAACAAATTGGCATACCATAATAAAACCAAGAGTACCGAACAAGAATTTTTATTGCAGAAAACATATCAGAAACTAACGAGGAAAAATACACTAACTGCACAGTTGAAAACAACAGCCATCATTTTTTTCCTTTTATTTCAATTTAACATTCACGAGTGCAGTGAAACTGAAGATGACAAGTTGGCAAGATATCGTATCAGTGACCTCCAATAATTGATATATAGGACTAGAATTCGTAAACTCCTCTCAGAAGATATAAGTATTGAACATGGATCGTTGCATGCATGGACTTCATAGATATCTTTAATGTAATTTCCCTTACATTGTTGTGTTCTATTCAAGATAGTTCTTTCATGAATTAAAGGCATGGGTAGTATATCCCCAAGAGGCAAATATTATAGAATTATGACAAAGTAACCGACTGCATAGGTTCATCTACAAATGCCCATCTTAGATACTGCTGAAACAGCATGCATAGCGGAGTTGAGCATAAGACAAAACTAACTACACAATAAAATTGTGGGCGGCTAATTTTCAGTACACATAGGAAGTCTAATGAAAACAATGAGTGTCTGATGCAGGAGGGATAATAGCATAAGCGAACTCAGAAATAGAAATGTTGCGAATAAAAAACAGTTCATAAAAACAATCAAAAGTTTTGCAGCATGGCTGCAGCTATTGCAGAAGAGTTAACAAGAATGAAAAATGCAGTTCTCAAGCCTAAACTATCTTGATCTTGAAACGTGTTTCCTCGTCAGGATAAACATCATAAGGGAACTTGCTGAAATTTAACATCCCCTGCTACAATGAGCTATGGCTGGAACTTAAGATATTGGACTTCCTGCTGTAATGAAAAGCAGAATATGAAGTTAATAATGGAAAAGGAACAAGCACACACCTTACCAACTGCTTGGGCAAAAGCATACGGGGAACCAATTCCAGAAACGCACAACACAGTCCTGTTAAGCACCAGACCTAACGGCAATATGGAATGCTGATTCTTCACTTCAAAAAAGTGAGATGCTGACAATCTACTAAAGAATATGGTAGAACATGGATCGATGATCCGAATCTTTGTCTCTATCATTTTGAGCTTCCCTTCAGATAACTATAAATAATGAGCTAGTAAATGCCACAAAAAATGGAACTTGATTAGCTACTAATAGACGCACAACTAATAACTTAGTTCATGCTTGATATTATCAATAGAAATATACTAAAATACAAAAACGGAAAATCAGATTATTCATGAATTCTAGTTGTCAAGAAAAAGATACATAGTCCAAAGCGAATTGTGGGAGTTGTTAGATAAGAAATGCAAAGCAGAGAATGTAAACTTGAAGAAATTCGTAGTTGAGAGATTTGTGAACTAAAATATACACCCGCCGAGGAAGATAGGCTTATTTTCTCTTGCTGATACTTGAAACAAATGTGAGGGATACCCCAATAAAGTGGTGGGTAATATTGGATCCACTCAACACATTTGTGTAAATGAGGAGATGTTCTCCTCGTACACTTTGTCTCTGGACATAATCTCTTCATGAGCAACTCATCAACATCCAATATCATCGGCCTTGACAAACTAGAACTTAGGAAAAGAGCAAATGCTCATTAATGTTCTGCTTGTTCCTGATATTTGGAAGATCATACTAATATTTGAAATCATTGGTAGTCAAGACCAACATCAAGCTCGTATTCAAGGCCGACAAGGTGATACTTATGAATATTAAAATTTTGTGGATAAGGAATAACTAGAGAGATGGTTATTCAAATTGAATATAACCTTTATTAATGTTTAAAAAAAATTGAGAAATTTGCTATAGGACTGAATGAATTGTCTGAATTATAGCATGGCCAACGGACATGCCAACTTCAATACTTACAAATTAGTAAAATTGAAACTATTGTCACATGTTGAGTTCAACTCAGGACACGAGTGTGATACTTGTGTGGAGGCTAGACTAGCCAAGTTTCCCTTCCCTTCAGTGGAAAGAAGCATATGATATTTGTGATCTAAAGTTCATTCAAATAATAGACGAGAAGTACTTTGTCACTTTTATTATATAGTAGATATTGTTACGTATACTTGCTAAGGAGTATGGAAGAGCCTCTTAGAGTGCGTAAACACTACAAGAATAAGTTGGGAATAACTTTAGAAAAACAATCAAGATCATCCAAAGTGATAAGGACAATAATGGGCTCCGTTCAAGGAATTTTCTCTTTTCATTGAATGATAACGTGTACTGTTTTCAATCTAATGGTGTTAATGAACACAAGAACCACACTGAAAGAGATGATGAATATTATGTTGATAAGCTTGGGTTATCCTAGAACTTGCAGGGGAAGCTATCCTCTCAGTGAGCCACATTCTTAACAAGTCATCCCACCGAAGTAGAGATGAGACTCACTACAAAGTTGTGGAAATATCACAAACTTTCCTACAAATACATAAAAGTAGCTGAGCCAATAAATAAAAATATAGCTCAAAGTGATAGACTATATATCGCATATGTGAGTAACAAATACACACATCACTTTCTGATTCACAAATTAGAATAAACATACGGAAAAGTACAATTATTGAATTAAGAAATGTGATAGTTGTAAAAGATGTCTTCCACACAATACTGAGAGAGGTAAATTCTAATAAAAGAATTTATTGGTAACCATCCAATTGATGAAGAAATAAGATGCAACAAGAGGTCCGAAGTAGATTAAATTTCCAAACCTAACTTTCTAACTTATATGTTAGAAAATGAATTGAGGCAGAAGCTCCACCTTGGCAGAAGGCTAAAATCCATAATGTAAAATCATACCTAAGAATTAGTAGATGTCCCACAAGGTAATAAGTTGTTGGGCTGAGTCATTGGGCTATAAATGGGTTCTAAAGAGAAAGCACAAGGTTGATGAATGGATTGATTGATAAAGACACAGCCCAACTTGTAACCAAGAGCAATTAATAAAAGGAAGGTATCTGTGATGAGGATAACGTCCATTCAAGTGTTGACCGTTGTAACAGTGATACACGATCTCCAAATTCAAAGAACGGATTTGGGACCACAAGCCTGGAACTTCTAGACGAGTTTACCATAGCAGTAAGTAAGGAGGTAAAAAAAAGGTGGACTAAGTGGTGAGCAGCAGATATGCAATGATAATTTGGCCAGGAAAATTCCATTTTTCAGAATAATTTCATCTCAGGATAGATTGACTGAGTTGAGTTGAGATGTTGACAACTTTGAGCACATGATCACTTTGCTGATCAAAAGCAGGCCATTGTTCGCTAGGGAATCCAGCCCCAGCACAACACACTTCTATATCTTCCTTCTCTTCTTTTACATGCTGTGTTGCTTTAACATTGATTGCTTTTCACTGCTACTATAACCTATTACATTACTATATTAATATAAGCTATTAGTGGGACCTCGCCCACTAAATAATCAAAAAAGGAAAATCAGCCTGGGTTTAACTTTTAGCCAAAGAGAAAAACACTAGTAATCCTATAGGTGCATATGAAATAGGCCTCCAAGGCTCATACTTGAACCATTCTTTATTACCAACAGGCAAACCTCAAACAAAAGAAGTTCAATGGTATATACCATACCAAATCTGCATGGTGAATCACAATGATGTCTGCTCTACAAAGTGCATCCAATGGTTCTCTCAGAGATCCCCGAGGAAGTAGATGGTTGTTTCCCCATGGTATCAAGCCATTTATCATTACAATTTCCACATCACGCGACAAGCTCCAATGCTGCGTATTAAAAGAATAAGAAAAAGACAATAAGTTTAAATCACTCAGGTTTTTTCTAGCATATTCTAATCATATAAGAAAAAATTTCTAGCATAATCAGATAGGAACCATATAAAATCAGACACTACAAAGGATATAAACTGTTTCGTGTTTATCAACTTGTCGACACAAATAGTTTGAGATATCAAAGTTGCATTCAATAGGCATGCATTCAGTATTTTCAGTGTGGCATAACATTAGTGTTGTTGAGATTGAATTGATTATGTCAATTCTTGATACTTAATTTAGCAAGCTTACTAATGCACTTTGTTGGATCACACTTGTCAGGTTAGAAAAGACTAGCTTACCCCTAGTTACATGTGAGATTTTAGTTTTGATTACTTGTTTGCAAACCATTTGCCTCCCTGGGTCATATTGATCACTTAAAGAGTAACTAAGAAGACAAAGACACCTGATTTGGACTTTTTCTAGTAAATACCCACATATAAAAATTTGTAAGCTTCAAATAAAACCTGCATTCCATCATCCAAAATTGCAACAGCCACTTTGTCATTTCCAGATGCAAGTCTCAAATGCTGAGTACTTGACAGTTTTTCTGCAAACAATGTGCTATTGAACTTCATGTAACCATGTTGTCTGAATATAGAAGCAGCAGTTGCACTCCTATTAGCACCTACACCGATCCTAGCAGGTGTCCCTGAAAGGTGTCTCTGTATCATTTTAACTTCATCACCTCCTGCATAGCCCTGCAAGAATGAGAGATCATCAGAAAATAAGACAAATCAACTTTGTCATGTTAGAATAGGAAATACAACGTTTACATTAAATTGATTCTAATAATCTGGCCCAACAGAACAACATCTCCAGTGTTAGTAATCTGTATTGAATTAATAAATGTATGAAAGCCTTGCTGTCACAACTGTTTGGGTCAACCACAGCATATTTCAGCCATTTAGTTCTCGTGAAGACGACCTTTATTTACTTGTAGAAAGAATGGTTACAGAAAGAGAGATACTGAAGCGAGACCCAAGTATTAGGACCTACTCAATAGTAAAGAAAGTTGAACTGAAATTGTCCTGTCCAGAAATATAGCTTATACAATAGATCAATAGTTCCTAAGAAAATTCCTAGGCACATCTACGCAATCAATCATGCCATTCTGAATGCACCAGAAGAAAGATTTAAGCTAAGTACTCAACATTACAATTTGAATTAGCGTATCCAAATGTAACACTAAGGCAATTGATGATAATTCCCTGAGTAATTTATCAGCAATTAACCCAAGAACACATGCCTTTGTCCAGTAACTGGTTTATTTTTCTACGGCTGGTGTCAGCTTCTGCATGAAAGAGCTAAGAAAGGCTTCCCAACCTTATGTGGTACAGGAAAACATTAATCAATTGTGTTCCCGAGATCATTTTAGTATACTAGACTCCTTCCGAATGAAGAAGTGAGAAGAAAAAGAGAGAAAGAGAAAGAAAAAAAACCGCCACAGAAATGCTAGATGATTCCCATTCGACACGGGAGTGCATCATGAAGTTACCCTGGTTAGAATGAGAGGCGAGATTCCGGCATCCAAAAAGATCCGAGCAATGAATTCCACCATAGGAGTCTTCCCGTTGCCTCCCCACGTCAGATTGCCAACGCTGATCACCGGCACCAGCAACCTGAAATATGGAATAAATAAGAATATCACCAATCTCACAAGATCACCAACGAGAGAGAGATCTATATAAGATCAAACGCGAAAATGGCCAGTGTAGGGCAATGCCTTTGCCGGGAGAGGAGTCCGAAAGCGTAAACGCGGCGACGGAGGGCGAGGGAAAGGCGGTATAGGGAGGAGGTGAGGGAGAGGAGAGGGAGCAGAAGGGAACGGTGGAGGAGCGGGAGCTCCCGGATGCGGCCGTCCGTGGTGGCGGCGATTTGGGCGACCGCCCTCTTCAACCGCTCCATTCGATTTCCTTCGAGAGAGTTCGAAAGATATCTTATTTCGTTTTGCGAAATATTACCAAAATGCTTGATTTTTTAAATTCAATTTAGAACTGTGATAATTCGACAAGTAAATATTTTAATTTCTATAATTTTTTTTTAAAAAAACGCCCTTGTTTTCGATTGAGTTTTAGTTATAATAAAATTTTTTAAAAAATATCCTTTTAATAATCTGATATATTCTTTTGCATTTTTTTAAAATATCCACTCACACTTTCAAAATTGTCATTTTACTCGCCCAAAGTTTAAAGCTAACTCTTCTTCCATTGGGTCTCTTTTTTATTATTATTTTTATTATTATTATTCGTCTTGGCCACTTTGAGCCCTTAGAAAGCATATTTGATTTTTTTTCTTTAATCTAAAAAACTTTTTATAATAAAAAAAATTCAATTCTAATGAACAGGATTAATGACAAACACATCGTGTGCCTGAGACTCCCCCACAAACACCCTTCTTCCCAGCAGTTCATCTCCCCACAAATTCAACATTCCCACCAACACAATCCACATCCAAAATCCGGAAGAAGAACTCCAAAATTCACAGAAGCGCTTCAGAAGCTCGAAGAAAGGTTCCTCGAAGTCCAATACTTCTCGATCTCCTCGGCCGTTCTTCCCGGAATCCTCCCGGCGATCAGCTTCCACCTGCACGCCAAACAAGAATCAGAAAATGAAACAGGAAAACGGAGCTGGAGCTGTTCTCGATCGATCAGCAAACCTCTCTCCGACCAAACTATACATCCTGGCGATCAGGTCGTCCTCGTCCTCTGAGAACTCCGCCTTGGAATAATCCTGACTGTTGCTCTCTGAAAAACGAAGCGAGCACGGAGTTCGGCGTCAGCGGAACAGAGAGGAGGAGCTTTGAAGAACTAGGAAAGTGCCTACCTTTTGAATCGGAGGAAAGAGCATCATCCGATGATTGATCCATGCCTCTCATGAATTGAATATACACTGATGATGACGATGGTGATTTGCAGAATTAAATTCCTATAGAGATATATATACATGGAAAAGGAGGTTGGGGAAGAATCACTGGTAGGAACAAGGAGGTAGGGAAGACTGGTAGTTGGCAAAAGAAAGAGATGAGGTCTGATAGGTTGGTGAGAACATTTTTTGTGTGTTTTTTTGGTCAAAAATCAAAACACCCACTCAAGTATTCAAATCTTCGAAAAGCACCTTTTATTCCATCGTAATTTTTGTACTAAATTTGGTGGCAAAAAATCACGCGTCCCATCCAATTGGTGCATAGTTATTTATAGAGGGTTAAATCATGAATAATTTTTGTCTTAAAAATAATGACCAATATATAAAAAAATACATGAACCTAATAAATATGATTCGCTCTAGCGTCTCTGTCAATTTTTTTCAAGATTAACATGAATGAGATAAACTTATCTCACGATCAACTCTCCGAAAGGAGTCCATTTCCTCCAACACTTATAATATAAATTAACACGATATGATGTTATTTTATATAAAATAAATATAAAATGGTATAATTTATTAGAATTATTCGTGTCGAATGATATTTTTTGATATGAAATTATGGGAGAAGATCATTATTTTCAGACCTATCATGAAAAGTGATAGTTTATTTAATAAGGAGTAAAGGGTGAAATAATAAGGATTTGAGGATGTCAACAGAAAATTTTGAAGCTTCGAAATGAGGAGCATTTTGGAAAAAAAATAGAGTTTGCGGTAAAATGAAAATTGTTGAGTTCTAGAGGGGTTTGAGAATAAAGATATTCCCAAGTACGGAAAGGAATCGAAGACGACATTTGATAGGGGACGTTTCCAATATAGGGAATAAGGATAAAGACAAAAGTCCCCACATATAACATGTAAGTTATGTTTGATAGGAGTAATATAATCGAGTTTGTAATATAAGTTTGTAATATAATGTAATCTTGATTACATTATTATGTTTGGTAATAAATTGTATATAATCTTTGATAACCATTACAAGTTGGATTCCTTTGTTTGGTGAGGGGTAATCTATCCTGTAATATAATTAAGATTGACGACCATCGTCGGCCGGCCGGTGACCATCGACCGGTCGACGGTCGTCAGCCGTCGGCCGATCGCCGGCAGTCGCCGGCGGCCGTCAGCCGTCGGCCGATCGCCGGCGGTCGCCGGCGGCCGCCGGCCGACCGTCGGTCGCCGGTCCACCGCCGGAGGTCGTCGGTCCACCGTCGGAGGTCGTCGGTTGCCGACCGACCGCCGACGGTCGCCGGTCGCCGGCCGACCGTCGACGGTCGTTGGCGGTCGCCAGTCGCCGGCCATCGGCGGCCGTCGGCCGCCCGCCGGTGGTCGGCTATCTGTCGTCGACGGTCGCCGGGCGGTCCGACGACTGTCGCCGCTCGGCCGACGACTTTACAAGCTGTAATATAATCCAGATTATGAAAGTTTTATTTTGTAATCCAGATTACAAATCATCAACCTCTTTTATAATCGAGATTACATTACATTACAATTTTAAAATTATTTCAAATAAAGTAATCTAACTTGTAATATAATCTTGATTACATTACAGGGTGGATTATACTCTACCAAACGGAGCTCTAGTGTAATGATAAGATATTTAAGTCTTAAAAGTATAATTGAGTTTATTATCACATAATAAATTTATAAAAATAAATAAAAAACAATTTTTAATAAAATCTAATAAAAAATATTCTCTCTTATAGTAATTCATTTGTTTTATTGATTTACCTATCTATAAGGCTACGTTTGATAAGGGGTAATATAATCCGATCTGTAATGTAATCAAGTTTGTAATGTAATGTAATGTAATCTTGATTACATTGTTATGTTTGGTAATGAGTTGTATGTAATCTTTGATAACAATTACAAGTTGGATTCTTTTGTTTGGTGAGGGGTAATCCATCCTGTAATGTAATCAAGATTGACGATCGACGACCGTCGCCGAGCGGCCGGTGACCATTGACCGGCCGGCGAATGCCGCCGACCGCCGGCGAGCGCCGCCGACCGCCGACGACGGCGATCGAGCGGCCGGCGGCCGGCGGCCGGCGGTGGTTGCCGACGCTCGGCTGCGGTGCTCGCCGGCGCCTGCCCGGCAGCGGTGGTCGCCGGCGCTCGGCGACGGCCGGCGACGGTGGTCGCCGACGGCCGGCGACGGTGGTCGCCGGCGGCCGGCGGTGGTCGCCGGCGGCCGGCGGTGGTCGCCGGCGGCCGACGGCGGTCGGCGGCGGCCGGCGGCGGTCGCCGGCGGTCGGCGGCGGTGGTCACCGGCGGCCGGCGGCGGTGGTCGCCGGCGGCCGGCGGCGGTGGTCGCCGGCGGCCGGCGGCGGTGGTCGCCGGCGGCCGGCGGCGGTGGTCGCCGGCGGCCGGCGGCGGTGGTCGCCGGCGGCCGGCGGCGGTGGTCGCCGGCGGCCGGCGGCGGTGGTCGCCGGCGGTCGGCGGCGGTGGTCGCCGGCGGTCGACCGGCAGCGACCGACGACGACCGACGACTTTACAAGCTGTAATGTAATCTAGATTACGGAGGTTTTGGTTTGTAATCCAGATTACAAATCATCAACCTCTTTTGTAATCGAGATTACATTACATTACAGTCTTAAAGTGATTCCAAACAAAAGAATCCAACTTGTAATGTAATCTCGATTACATTACAGGGTGGATTACACCCTACCAAACGCAGCCTAAATGATTATGAAAAAATAATGAATCAGACAGCTGATAAATTGAACCTGGGATGATCGGCCCGGCTCCACGAAAGTTTCCCACCGATCACCAAGGTAAATCAGGAAGCACTCGCGGTGGTCAGTCTAGAAGCCCAGTGACCCAGAGTTCGCGCCCTATTTGGAGGAAAAATTCCTACAAAATATGTCGTAGCTGGGGATCGAACCGCGGATGTGTAAGTTAACAACTAATGATCTTACCACTACATCATAGTTCTGGGAGTATCTATAAATGATTATGAGATTGATGGTGTGGAATCTCTAAAATTAATGTATGTATGATTTTATTAATAAAAATAAAAAATATTTAATGGATTAACAGAGAGTATGATGATTCGGAATTCAAATAGGGAAGGACCAACTTTAAAGTATATTTTCGATTACAGAAAAAAAAGGTAAATGCATGAGGCGGAAGGTACATAGTAGGGTAATCATAAGTCATTCCTTTTTAAGAATCGATCCTTTAATTATTACGTTAATAATATCATATGTCCATCTTTTGTCCTACACCTCAGAGATAGATTTTTGACTATGGAGGTTCTTTGTTGGATGAATTTTAGATTTACCTTATAGGTGAATTGGAGAAAGATAATTCATCCCCAGATTAATTGTGTTGCTAAAATATAAATATCTATATTAACTAAAAATAAATAAATACTTAAAAACATAAATTTTAAAAATCCTAAATTATTATTTTTAAATAAAGAAATGCAACTTTAGAAATAAATTATTTGCTTTAAAAAAATTGAATATAAATATAAATAAATAAATACTAAAAAAATAAAATTAAAATTATCCTAAATTATTATTTTTAAATAAAGAAATGCAACTTTAGAAATAAATTTTTTCTTTTTTAAAAAGTGAATAAAAATATAAATAAAAAAATGCGACGATTAATTTAAAATGATTATCTTGTTATATGGTATATTCTTAGTTGAATTTTGAATACAAATCTATAGATTAGTTCTATACATTAAAAATGCACTTTTCTTTTAAATTTTATTAAAATAATAGTTTATTAATAATTTAATAGGGTAAAAATCACAAATATATTTGATTACATAATTGTAACCATTATAATTTTCTAAATGACAACTGTAATATTATAAAAACTATGAATCTTTTTTTTCAAACAAGTATTTTCGATTTATCTTGACCATCGAAATTTGTTTTTCGTGAAGCTGAATTAATCATTCGAGATTCGACATTACCTAACCTCGTTAATTAATTTTTCTAATTACTATGAAATCTTATGATGGGGTTGAGCATCCCATGATTGACATATAGATTGAAGAAGCTATGTGTCAAGGTCTGCCGAAGCTAAGTGACTCTCTCAGACTTCTGAGACCTCCTCAGGAGGGTAGACTCCCGAGATCATTCTAAAGCTGGAGACCCCCGAGACCTTCTGAGGAAAGCAAGCTCCCGAGATCACTTTGGGAGGGTGGATCCCCGAGATCACCCTAGGAGGACAGACTCTCGAGATCACCCCAGGAGGACAGACTCTCGAGATCACCCCAGGAGGACAGACTCTCGAGATCACCCCAGGAGGACAGACTCCCGAGATCACCTTGGGAGGATAGGTCATCGAGATCACCTCGGGAAGACAGACGCCCGAGACCTTCTCAGGCCAAAGGACCTCGAGATCACATCGGAGAACGGAGCCCGAGGGTCATCCTATCCGATAGCCTAAACTCAAATAACCATCCCATTTTTTCCAAATCTACGGATAATTATCGCCGATAATTATTGAATAATTATGACCCGTAATATGTGACCATTAAGGTCTTAATTATCGCAACGACCTGGATTTAATTACTACAGTGGTCGTTACAAGGGTTATCTGGTAACCGATAACTGAGGGGACGTGGGGATACGTGTAACCACCGCATCAGGTATATAAGGTACTCCAACCCCCCATGTAAGGGGGTTACGCTCATCTTACTCACAACTTCTCCTTAGTTCTTTTCCTTCTATATACTCGAGTACTGACTTGAGCGTCAGAGTGGGCACCGCCAGAAAATCTCCGACGTATTCCTCTTAACGTTTGTGTTAATTTCGTAGGGTGAGAGTTTTTTCCTTTTCGTCACTATCCTCGTGGGTTAAACTCTGATGGCTGAGTGTCCGGGTCAATTCCTTCTGGAACATCCTATTTTCTTCTATACAAAATTTGTTGTTATTATCAGAACGTATGAACATAATATTTTTTTTTAGGAAAATAATATACTTAATAAAAAATCTCAAGAAAAGATCAGTGAATAACGTGACGTTTTACATACAGTGATTTTTGACGGGTTCATCGTGCCCTCAGGATATAATTTGATTCGGGACGGTGGCCGAAGGTCGCCCGTGTATCAGAGTTTTTTTAACTATATAAATAATTTAGGATGTTATTTTGACTTTTTACCTTATATAGAAATGTATTTTGTTGGAAAATAAATTATAAAAGCATGTTTTCGGTAAACATGCAATTCACTGGTCAAAAGTCAAAACAAATACCAACTCCCTCTCACCTTCTCCGTCCTCCGGTCTCCTCTCGCCAAGGTCAAAAAGGCGATCTCAATTCTCATCGACAGATCTAGTTCCACCGACAGATCCACTCGATCGCGCTCCGACGTCGGCAGGTTGGGACGATGCATGACTTCTGCTTCACGATACCCTACGGCCTCCTGGTCCTCGTCGGCGGTGTCGTCGGCTATGCGCGGCGGGGGAGCACAGCGTCGCTGGCCGGCGGAGCGGGTTCCGGACTCGTCCTTCTAATCGCCGGATTCATTAGTCTCAAGGCGTTCGAGAAGCGACAGAACTCGTACTTCGCCTTGGGCCTCGAGACTGGTAGGAAATTCTCTTGGCTCAGCTGACCTAGATTTTACTGGAAAGCTTACAAATTCATGCCTTCATGGGTGTCGTTCTCGATGATCTGACTGTTTCTGTGATAAAAAATTGGATCTAGCTGCCACTTTTCGATGTGATAAATATTTCGCAGTTCTTATTGTGATTTCTTTATGGAAAAGGGGAGATGCCTGCGTTGATCGTGGTGCAGTTGTTTTCTACTAATCGGAACACATGAATCTATAATTATTAGTCCTTCACGTTTCTTCATCTACACTTGCAGTATCAATATTTGGTTTTTGAATATATAATGTGAAAATGACAGTGCTACTTATCCTTCATCCATCCATGGGATTGTCGTCGTATCTTAAATAGGAATGCATACGGAAAACAGATTATTAGACTAAGACACTCAAACAATTATAGAAGGGGATAGGACGGAAATACCGAATCAGGGTACAGAACCAAGGACGAAAACAATGAAAATAGTTCCAAGGATTAACCTTTCATCCTAACACAAGTTTTGGTTAGCCAAAAGACCAGTATCATAGTGGGGGCAAAGAAACAAAAGGAAAGGTGGTTTATGCTATTGCTTCTTATGGTAAGTGGGGTGTATTAACCTGTTTGAACCGTGCAAACTTGTTGCTGTAATGCTCACATAATACATGCCCATTAGGATGCATTTTCCATTCCCAACTTGGTTGTTGCATAAGGTGATAAGCAGGTAAGAGGAACAATTACTACTATGTTACTCATTTTATGATATGACTTGTTTTATGGATATGTACTTTACATTTGAAATTCTTATGAATAGAAAGAAGCATTCTTGCAGTTAGTTTTGACCTTTTGGGGAATTATTGTAAACCTATAAACAACACGCATCACCATAAGTAGCTTGGTGCTGAACTCGGTGATAACACATTCAAGGGCAATTAAGTATAGCTTAGTGAGTCAATTTCAACTTTAGTTTTAGGCTTCAATTTTAAATGGTCTTAGCATAAAATGCAAAGCGCCAATACTTTTGTACCTTGTTCACATGATTGGTTTGTTTCCATGAATTAACTCATGGACAAGATGTTATGAGCTCAAACATTTCAGTTTGTTGACATTATTGTACATGTTTGTGCACACACTTGGCTATAATCTCATGAGTATACTCATATATAAGATCGTCAAAAATTTCATTCAGAACCTAGCAAAGAGTGTCACTGGAAAACTTATTTTATGCTTTATAAGATTCTCATAGATTTGTGATACATAATCAACAGTACTATTTTGTTAAGAGTAGTGAAATTATGGATTCCAATGTCTATTGCACACTTGAATCAACCATAAGATTTAGTTAAATTCTACAATGGAGTTTGAGCTCAGATGAGGTTCCAAGCACTAGCTTGTATAGCATATAAAAGCTCATAGCTTGAGTTGATCATAAGTAGGGCGTAGGGCAGTACTTGTTGAGTTGTTGTTTTGTTATAAGTTACTTAAACTGATACCTGTTGACTAGTTTACTGTTTTCTTAAATTACGACCTTGTACTAAATTTTCTTCTCCACAACTGTTCTAGTAACACAATCTGTTACCTTGTCTCTTCACAGTTTGCTCCCTTACCCTCACATATGTCATGGGAACAAGATACTTAGAGACTTCCAAGATAATGCCTGCTGGATTAGTTGCTGCTCTTAGGTATGTATTTTGCTCTCTCTTCGCTTTGTGGACTAAGCCATGGACCCGTGAACCTGCATAGCAGAGTACATGTTTGCTTCACGCATTTTGTAATATTTATTTAATTGAGCAACCTTTATATTTTCTTAATTCAAGGGAAATATCCATGGTGACAATATTGCTACATACTATTAATGAACTATTTAGTTTTGGCGCTGCATACTTTCCTGATAGTTCAGAAAGGAAACAGTAAGTGAAAGTCCAGAGTGGGAGAAAATGTACCCATTAGGTCAAGCAGGAATTACTAAGAATTGATACATTTTGGTTTAAGAGTTTATTTCAAATTCAATTTTTGATAGAAATTAAGAAAAACCGAGAGCATTCTATTAAGCTAACCTCATAGATACTAAATTGAGGCCTCCAGTGGATTCCCAGTAAATGAATTTTCTTTGGAAAAAATCACATCGATTGTTGGTATTCTTGATGCCCGTCATCCACAAACTAGTGAATATTAACTAGTAGTTCAAGTCTGTGAACTGAAAGAAAGCATTAACCAAGATCATTCATAGTTGATGTTAGAATTATGAAACCAATATGGCAGTAAGCCCATTGTTTCTCTTAATATAATTGATGGATTGTGCTCGCTCTTTTATCCTTCTACTGAAATTTGAAGAGTTTCAACAAACATAAATGCATACTGAAAACTCATGAATTGCTTATCATGTGATCTCTATGCAGTGCATTGATGTCTCTGTTTTATCTGTACAAGATGGCAACTGGAGCAAATCATATTCCACCCAAAGCTGAATGAACATGTCGACTACAAAAATCCAGAAAGCATTTAGCAGGTTCACATTGATCATAATCTGACATTAGTTATGCAAGTGATGTTATATTCCAAACACTATGAACTATGTTTTGTTTTGGCAAACTATATGTGTCATCTTGTTTGGAGGAAATTGCTCAATTTGTGACGACATTTTTACATCGGAGATGTGTTGCTTTATATCACTACTTAAAAGATCTCAACCAAAGGATCTAGAGGTGATGGAGTAGCCATGATTTATGTTAGCCCATGCTCGGTCATGTTCACGAGCCTTGTGCTCGACTAGGTTAGGGTTGGACTATGTCTAGCATAACCTAGGCTGTTTCAGATCATTAGCGTCTGATACACTCGAATTGAGGGAACTTTTTATTAAAAGTAATGGTCTAAAGGTGAGTGAATTATGTCCCAAGAACTTTCAATTAAAGTTAGAGGTTGGATGGAGAATTGTGCTACATCCTACATGGTGGAATGAAAACAAAGAGAATAAATCTTAGGTTATGTTTGCTTCATGGGATGGAAATAAGAGGGGAAATACACAAATAAGCAAAGAGAAGGCGAGGAGAGGAAGAAATGTAGTTTACTTGAGATGGTTGGCAAGGGGGAAATGGTAGAGAGATCTTTTTTATGGCCTAATCAAACCTTTGAGGTTGCATAGTAGGGAGGATATTATGTCTCTTGGCTTCAAGGTTGTCGATGATCCCCATTTTGTCCCTAGGTTATCTTGTGAGCTTCGTAGCATGAAGTGGTCCTCAACCTAACATGGAAGATAAATTGTTGAGCTCCATCAGGTAACTATCATTTACCGTTGGTATCCACCATGTGGTTTTTTGATATGAATAATGACTGGGAGAGTAAAAATGGAAGAGTGAAAATCATAGTGAATGACGTGACATTTTGCATGCACGATCTCCGACGGATTCACCGTGTCTCCCAGGATATAGTTTGATTCGGGAGAAGGCCGCCGATGATGTCCAAGCGATAATCAGACATGTGCATGTAAAATGTCACGTCATGTCATATCATTTACTATGATTTTTACTCTTTCATTTTTACTCTTCTTATCATTGCTCTTTTGATATATGTGAAGTTAGTTTGGTTGATTGCAAATGAATTTTCGTTCTACATTGGGCATTTTGTATTTATGAGGTTGATTTATGTTAAATCATAATATTTGAAATTGTCAACATGTACGAAAAGAGACTCTTTCTTGCACGCAGCCTGTAAGGTTTGCCCAGAGTCCGGACATTAAATCAAGATTATTCGTGTGTGAGCACAAAATGAATTTATTTTTTAAATAAATTTTAAATTCAGATGATTCCTAATAACTTTGTCAGCAACATCCGAAAAGCATCCAGATTTTCTAACAAATTTTTTATTTTATGTTTACTTCCTTCGACGGTAAATTATAGAAAACTCCTCAATCCCTATTTATCTTTGCATTCATTCTTTGATGAATTAAGTATAAAATAGTGAAAACTGAGTATATAGTGTAAAGATTTAAGTATAAAAGAGTGAAAATTAAGTATACGATTTCTTGATGTGATGGATGCAAGTTTACATACTTAAATTTTTAATTTTTATACTCAATTTTTTTCAAATAATACTTATAAACTTGTCTGTATCAATTCTTAAAATTTTATAATTAATTTTTTTTTTTTTTTTTTTTTTTCTTTCGATCTAATTTTTGCCCGTTGTATTTCTTCTTAAAATAATCGTCTCCATTCAATGCTTTAGCCACATCCGTACAAAAGTTTCTGATGATTACACAAATTTATTAATTTTATTGTTTGAATAATTTCAAGATTCCCCTCTCAAAGTATATTCCAAGCATCTCTTTTTTTATAAAAAAAACTCTTTAATCAACAATTAAGCAAGTGAGACTTTCTTCTTTTTTTTTCCTCTTAATTTTTGTTTGCTTTTATTTATTTATTTTCAATATATAAAAAATTATTTTATTATCTATTTAAAAATTTAAAATAATCAAAATTATTTATTTTTTAGTTTTTGATAAGCTTTAACCAAATTCATTATAATGATTAAAAAATAATAAATAAATAAATAACGATGGATCATGTTAGATAATACTACTCCGCGGGTTCGTAATCCGTATGATATAAACGCTCTTCTTCTTCTTCTTCTTCACATCATCATTGGCCATCGTTTTTCTCCATCGCCGAAGGGTTCCATGAAGCCATCGATTGTTCTTAGGCTCTTCCCTTTGTCGCTCCTCTGCCTTCTCCTCCTCGTCGCCTCCAGTAGCTTCTTCTCGCAGTCTAATGTTCCAGGTCGGGGCGATGCGCCCACATGGAAAGCCCCCTTCCGCCCCGCGGATTTGATCCCCCTCCTCCCGCGTAAGGCGGCGTGGCCGCTCCTCCGATCGCTACGGAGCGCCGTAGACCTTCTTCCGGCGTTTGTAGGCGCCGCATCCGAGGACAAGGGTGCTCTCGAGTGGAAAGGTGCCTGCTTTTACAATAACACGGCGTGGATGGAGTTCCACAACAAGAGTGGGTCCCCATTCGGAGGCGGGACCCTCCACATCGAGGTTTATGTTGAAGAAATTCCTTTTCATAATCGATTTTTACCATTGGGATTCAGCTAGTTGGGGTTTAGGATTAGAGTTTAGGGCTTAGGATTAGGTGGAGTTTGTCGTATTCTTCGGCAGGATGGATAAATTTTGGATCGGTAAATGGACGTCGAGTTTTTGTTCGGAAGCAAAAATGATTATTGTTAGTTGGAAAACGATTATCTTCTTACTTTGTGCTTAGTGCTGTTATGGTGAAAAATGTGTTCTTGGAAGTTGGAATTAGCTGGTCATTTCCCCCCTCAAAGCAGGACTTCAATGAACTGGAATCTAGGAATGTTGAGCTCAGGTTTTGATGTTTGAGTCTTGCGTATTGAATTCAAATAAAATGAAAGATTCTACATTCCGATTTCCAAGTAATCTTCTAGTTAAGCTTGATGGGGTAATCTTGTGCCTTGTACAATAGTAGGATTAATTTTTTGAATTTTTTTATTTTTTTTATTTATTTTTTATGTTTGTCTTTCTTTCTTATGGCAGTTAGTTAAGTGTGAAGTGTGAAATTAACTCTATACATTTCAACTGCTTCATGTGAGTGAGCCTTTTGAAGAATATTCATTTGTTCCTCTATTTTTCAGAATGAAGCAATGGAAAATTTCTCACTTTATTCAGAACTTTTCATGAAGTCTTTTCTCTTAGTTCCTAGTAGTCGCTTTATGTAGATTCATTTTTCTCATCAAATTGTTACTTGGAATAACTTGATCCTGCTCAAAACTGTACCTAATCCTGGAGCAGTTGATCAAGGTTGTTAAGTGTTGTGCATTGTGTATTCCTTGCATGTTTGTATATGTTGTGATTAAAAATTATATGTCCATTATGTTTCCATTTTTAAGGGATATGCAGTTGTTATAAAATGGAAACTGAGTATGCATATTACCTAGTTTTAAGTGCAATTTGGAGCATAATATACTGGGTAAGGATCATTAGTGGTTTGGAAGCAAATGTGATTGTGGATGACATTGTGAGTACGTGGTTAATTAGTATTGGGACATTGGTTCCTCTCTTTTGGCTAGGGCCTAGCCATCATGCTTAGATAATTTGTCAATGCGTTTTAAGTCAGGAGCTTGCATTTTATAATTTGTATAGTGTGTAGCATTGATCATGAGATTTTAAGATTGATCTAAACAAGCTTAAATGATGGACTTTATGGATCTAGTGTGGAGCCATATTGGGCTTCAACCTCATGGATGCTCATTAAGCTTGGATATGGATTCAAGGACTCATGTGTTGATTGAAGCATTTAGATAGAATTATTAACTAAGGAGTTTCATCCTAGGAGTTTTAGAGCTGAAGGATGTTTGAAAGTTTGTCTCATGGTTTGGGATCCACCCTTTTTGATGGTCCACCAAACTAAAGACAAACCTAGATCTACCTTTGAAGGTGGTTTAACTAAAAACTCATGTTTGGTTGACTAAACATTAGTTTTGGGAAAAGGAGTTGACCAATTATTTATGTTGGTAGACCAACATCGTGGTATTTCAAACATTAAGGTTCCAACAGTCAAAGATTACTTTTTGTTTGACCCAATAAAAAGTTTTGGTCATCCAAAGCGTGTAAACATGATTGTTGGAACTTCATTTAAAAGCTTTTTAGTGGATCTTTTAGCACATGAATTCACAAAAAACCTTCTAAAACATCTTTAATCTTGCTTAAGTGCTAAAAGGGGCACCAAGGAGTTTGAGAATTAAAAAAATCATATCCTTTTTTTTGGAAGTTCTCTTGGTAGCTCTTTGCTCACCTACGTTAGGTCTTCATCTATAACGTGAGGAGAAGACACATACTCATGTACTTATTGTATAACCTCTTGAAGATGTGACTGCTTTTAGTGTAGATTTAGAAGTAATCAGTTTGAATTTTAGCGTTTGCTAGGTTGCTAGCAACTGCAGGAGCTAGTCCAGTATGAGCAAGGAGGGTCTTTGGAAGTGCACAAGAACTCGTTAGTTTTCTTGTCAAAAAGGCCTCTAGCCCAAAGGCTTGTTTGATCTAGGATGCATTCTAGACTAAAGATTGACTCAACTAGGGAGAGTTTAATTGTTGGCGCTTTCAGTGAGTGCTTTGTCACTCATTATTGTCTGGACTTCTAGTGACATTTACTATTCATTGTGGAGCTTATTTATTGCCTCATTTAAAGAAGTGGATTAATGGATTTGAGGATGATGCATTAGACGCATTGTGGGTCGGTGATATAGAATCGAAGTCACCTACATTTAGAGGTGTAAACGAGCCAATCCACTCGTGAGCTATTTGGTCTTGGTTCGAAAAAAAATTCATGTGAGTTCATTCGATTAAGTTAACGAGCCGAGCTTGAGCTTGATTTCAAGCTCGAATACATTATCGAGCCGAGCTCGAGCTTAACAGTATTTGGTTCGCAAGCTCGCGAACATGTTCGTTTAGAGGCTCGCGAACGTATTCGTTAAGAGGCTAGCAAATATTTTCGTTAAGAGGCTCATTTAAATATCACCTTCCGAACTACAAAAGAGAAGTTATAAAGACAAAATTAAACCAATGGCTGAGATTGTCAATGTAGGTGATTTTCATGAGCTCGAACTCGAGCTCAATTGTATGCCTAACGAGCTCGAACTCAAGTTTATTTAACTATCCGAGCTTGAACTAAGCTCGTTTAATTTTTAACGAGTATTTTCGAGCCGAGCTTGAGCCGTTCGTGAACTCTTTAATGTCATTATGAACCAACTCGAGCTTAAGAATTAAAGCTCGAATTGAACTTGAGCTGAGCTCAAACTTAGGGAAAAGCTAATCGAGCCGAGCTCGAGCCTCATACTGTTCGGCTCTGCTCGATTACACCCCTACCTACATTATATTTCTTTATTAGTGCACATATATTTATTTACCTTGTTCCTAATGATTTGATCATCATGGAAAATACTTCCAGTTGGTAATTCAGTAAAGTTGGTCAATGTGATAGTAATGCTTGTCGACAAAACATAATGCCATCCTGCAATATGTAGGTATCCTATTCAGTCTTCCTGCATCCTTTGATTCACTTTTTTGATCTACTAAATAACATATTTTTCCTTAAAAATGCATTTTGAGGAGAGATTTTAAATCCTTGTTGTGATCTATGCTTTTTTTATTTCCAGACTAGCAATGCCCACAGTTGGACATGCTTGGACCTTTACCTCTTCGCAACTCCATACCGCGTGACCTGGGACTATTACTTTTTGTCGCGGGAACATACTTTGGATATTCATGAGTGGGTTGGAGAAGCTGAATATGAATTTGTATGTCTTCTTGGTCTTTATACTGACAATGTTTCGTAATCACGCTAAATTGATTATTTTTTAATTTTGCCAATGCAGGTGAAACATAATGGAGTTTCAATTTTCCTGATGCAATCTGGGATGATTGGAACTCTTTGGGCTCTATATGACATTTTCCCACTGTTTACAAACACTGGATGGGGTGAAAATACAAATCTTGCTTTTCTCAGCAAACATATGGGAGCTACATTTGAGGAACGTCCGCAACCATGGATTTCAAGTATCAATACTGATGATATACACTCGGGAGATTTCTTGGCCATTTCAAAAATTCGTGGACTTTGGGGTGGCTTTGAAACTCTAGAAAAGTGGGTCACTGGATCCTTTGCCGGTCACTCTGCAGTTTTCTTGAGGGACTCTGAAGGAAAGCTTTGGGTTGCAGAATCTGGCCACGACAACGATAAGGTTAGATCTGATGGGTACCTTATACTACTCTTTGGGTTGCAGAATCTTCAATTGCATCATTTGTACATGCTTTATCTGCATGAATATTTCATATTGGTTAACTATTTTATGGTAAAGATGATTAAATATTGGGAAAAGGAATTAAATTGTGATTTCATTTTCTATAACAGATTTTATTGTATAATTGATTATGCTTATATTGAAGATGTTCTTGTTCATATGGTTTCCAAACATTTCATGTTCTAAGAAATTGCTGAAAACCTAATATAATATTTATTATATTGATTATGACAATTGGTAATGAGTTGATGTAATAACACAAATTAAAGTTGGATTCCAATCCTATCCGAATTGATGATCGATTCTATAGATCGACGAAGCTGGTGGCGACAGTTGCCGCGGTCGGTGCGGTTACATATTCGGCGGAGGTTAGTAATTGACGACCGACGTTCCTCCCACGACATATTCATGCTGTAATGAGATTGGTGTAATCCAGATTACAAATCATCAACCTCTAATCGAATTACATTAGTAATTGACAGATTTTGTTTATCCCACCATATTCAAAGGGTGGTATAATTGATCAATGCTTATATTATATGTAATCTTGTACATTATGGATTTCCAAACATTTCATGTTCTAAGAAATTGCTGAAAACCTAATATAATATTTATTATATTGATTATGACAATTTTGAGATCTAATACACAAATTTAAATTTTCAATCCTATCCGAATTGGATTTCTATAGAAAAGGGTGGCATAGTTGCTGCATTACATATTCCATTAGTAATTGAAGATTGTTTATCCCACCATATTCATGCTCTAAGAATTGGTTTCCATTAGTAATTGAAGATTGTTTATCCCACCATATTCATGCTCTAAGGGTGGTATAATTGATCATGCTTATATTGAAGATGTTCTTGTACATATGGTTTCCAAACATTTCATGTTCTAAGAAATTGCTGAAAACCTAATATAATATTTATTATATTGATTATGACAATTTTGAGATCTAATACACAAAAATTTAAATTTTCAATCCTTTCCAAATTGGATTTCTATAGAAAAGGATGGCATAGTTGCTGCGTTACATATGCCATTAGTAATTGAAGATTGTTTATCCCACCATATTCATGCATTTTTTATACACATAACAGCCCTGATACTATTCCTATCAATATATTTGCTGCGTCATTCATGTTAATTCATATTCCCAGAAGTTACATTTCCTGGAATCACATTCATGGGAATGCCATTCCTCATTGGAATCTCTCATCAATTATCCAGATCTTTTTGGTCTATACTTCATTAGTTTTCATTTATTCATATACAAATGTGTTGGTTCTGCTTGCATTATTTACATGCTGGAAGAAGTGTTTTTTTTTGACCGGTAATATTTCAGTGCCTACTGACCTTAGATTACAGTCTTGCACATGCATATTCAAGCACAGAGTAGTAGTTCTTGTGCTATACCTGTTAATCACAGAACTCACTTCTTATAGGGAGACGATGTGATTGCCATTCTGACATGGGATGAATGGTGGGAATTTGAGCTCACTAAAGATGATACAGATCCTCATATTGCAGTGCTTCCTCTCCATCCAGATATGCGAGCCAAATTCAACAATACTGCAGCGTGGGACTATGCAAAAAGCATGGTGGATAAGCCATATGGCTACCATAATTTGATCTTCAGTTGGATAGACACTGTTAGTGGGAATTATCCACCACCATTAGATGCACATCTGGTATCATCCTGCTAATTTCATCTTTTGAAGGTTTTTTTTCCCTCTCCTGTGTTGGTCTTTCGATTGTGATTCACATGCTTGATCAAAACATCATTCATGATTACCCTGCACTTGTCAAGTCCATGAAGTTTGGTATAATTTCTTAAAGATCTAGAAAAGTTTAAGTGCTGAATGAACTTTTCATTCTTACCCTTGTTTTGTTTTGTTTAGTGGAGCGAGAGGATAATCATTCGCAAATTACTTGACAAAAAGGTTTTGAAATTGGAGAGCATCCCCTTTTTTCTCTTCAAATACATCAACTTACCATCATGTGCAATGAACTGATCAAAGTGTAGACAAATTATGCTAACACACACCTGTTCTAGTCAGTTACACTCAATGATGATCTAAATGTAATTGAATGTTATACACACATATTAGACTGAATTGCATTTCTGATAGTTGTTCTCTTCTTTTTCCTATGAAAGATTATATGAATTATTATTCTTACAATCAAGGGTGAAATTGGCATTTAAATCAAGGTTTTGCAGAAAATGACTATTACACATGCATTTATATGAAAAACTTATTTTTAGTTCGTAATCATTACGTGGAAATTTAACATATTATGTTTGTTAAACAAGTTAAATGAATGTGAATTAAATGTGTATGAGAGTACAATACTCTAGTTAACATAACTAAAACTGACTTGGAGAAGAATTGCTAAGATTTATGAAGTTGATCCTGATAGTTTTTTTACCCTCTGTAAAGGTGGCTTCTGTAATGACCGTGTGGAGTCAGTTCCGGCCAGCTTATGCTGCTAATTTGTGGAACGAAGCTCTGAACTTCCGACTTGGAACTCAGGTTTTTTTTCTTCTTGTGCATACACTTTTCTTGGACATAATAAATATTACTCTCTATTTAGCATAATTCTTGAGTGAACCAATGCCTTTTTTTAGCAATCTTTTACTCATTCGAGTCCATAATGTGTTCTAAACTTCAAAGAATGTCCAGTAGAAAACTTTCACATGTTAAGATTTACCATGAACTGCCCTTTCTGCATATAATTACTGAAGAACTTAAGTTTTAAGTTTTTCTTCAAGTTATGTAAAATGGATTTGCAGGGTCTGAATCTGTCCGAAATCATTGTCGAAGCAGAAAAGAAAGGAACATCATTTGACAAGCTGCTGACAGTTCCTGAGCAAGACGACTGGGTCTACAACGATGGAAAATCAGCCTCGTGCGTTGCTTTCATTCTCGAAATGTACAAGGCGGCCGGATTGTTTGGTCCAATTGCCGACTCCATAATACAAGTTACCGAGTTCACTGTAAGGCCACTCGATGTGTCAGAACAACACATATCCAATAAGAACCTTGCTCTTCGCATCATTAAATCACAGCCGGAAATAGTTCCGGTCGCATCTAATTCTTGATGTTCTATGCAGATTAAGGATGCCTACAGCCTCAACTTTTACGAGAGCAATTCTAGCCGATTGCCAGAGTGGTGCAACAAAGGCGACGATGTGAAACTCCCCTTCTGCCAAATCAAGGGTCGGTATCGCATGGAATTGCCCGGCTATAACACCATGCGGCCGTATCCCCATATGAACGAGAGATGCCCGAGTCTCCCACCAAACTATGTCCGGCCCAAATATTGCTGAATTGGTATTCATCTCATGAGGATTTGCTTTACCTCTTCACCCCAATCCTTCCGCAATCAGGTATATAAGATCGGGTAGCATAAGCGATTAGTTAGCGTTGAAGGATGTTGTCGTAAAAAATAGATGTTCTCGGTCGAAATCGTCCGCATTTAGTACTAGTTGAAATTATTGTAGATCCTTGTTTATAATTCTTAGCTTAATGAATTTAGTGAACCTCCATTAGAGGGAGTGGCTAGTAATATTAGATAATCCAAAACACAATTAGCAATGATGAGTTTTTTTTTAAAAATAGGGATGTGATACACGTATAAAGTAAATTAATATTAAAAAATTAGTTGTTTTTAATACTAATTAACCTTACACTTTATATACTATTTTCTTAAATGTGTATATAATTAATTTATATAATTTTATATTGCTTTAAATGATATATTTTTATGACATTATTAATATGAGGGCATGATTTCATCCTGATTGGTAGCCATAAAAATGTCGATGAGGGGTGAAGAACAAGAGGGCTTGTCTATTTAACATAGTTTAGTTGTAATATCTTGTTTTACTTTCATGATTGTTTGTACACATTTGTTCCTTCGAAAAGGGTGACTAGTTTGTTTAATTCTAGGGTTGTATATGAACGTTTACGTTCATAAATAAATTTGATATTTAATTTAATAAGTATTTATTTATGATCTTTCAATATATATAAGATAAAATCAATGAAATTAAATTAAAAAATTTAATATATATTTATTTAATTAGTTAATGTTTGTGAACAAAATTTTTATCAACATGTTAATAAATAAAAGAATTTTTAAAATGAACAAATAAATTTATATTATTAGCATTAATAATCAATCAAATAAGTTAAATAAAATTTTTAAATAATTAAATAAATTTGAATTGATAATTTGATAGTATTTAAATAAATCAAGTTTGAATTATGTTGAAGTTTGAAGCATCATTTTCACGATTTAAGTTATTTTAGATTATAATAAAATTTGATTTGACTTGAGTCGTTTATTGTGCTATTTAAAACTATTATCTAAATTAAACTAGCTAAATTTAAAAGTTCTACATGTTGTAGTGTTTTATCTTTTACTTAGTTCTAATGTTTATACCAGTCAACTTTCACAAAGTAGCGCTCCGTTATTCTCCTTAGAATCTTTTGAATCATTCATTTTTTTTTAAGTTACTATTCAAATCCATATAACAATTGACAAATCAATTTATATGCATATAATAGTTTTAGTTAAAATGACATATTATCTAAAATGACAAATGCCAAATGCCAAAAACTACTTGTAATCTATATAACAATTTAAACCCCAACAGAAGTCTAATAGCAAAAACTAAATAGCACGAAATGATTCTAGGGGTTTAACTTTAAAAAGTGGAGTTTCCTTTCTAGTTATTAAATATTCAAGAATTGAATCTCAATTTTAATGAATTAATAAATATTTTTTTAATAAGCGATTGATTAAAAAAAAATGATTAACGAGTTTTATCAACCAACCTCGAGCGACCGGTCCGGCCACACGGAAATTTCACACCGGCCGCTAGAGTAAATCGGTAAGCGCTCGCAGTGAGCAGTCTATAAGCGATTGATTCAAGAACATTGAGCTAATGAACCATCCAGTATAAATGATTTATCTTGATGGTAGATAAAATTTTTTTATAGAACCAAATCGATTATCTTCAAAATTAATTGATATAAGTTAAATATTTAATATCATATTAAAAAGAGGGTGAGAGGCGGCCTTGATTTGAGTCTAAGTCGTCCTCCATCAAGAAGGTGAGACGACGTTTCAGCAGTCTGCTTCTTCTCATTATTGTCCTCTTCCGCTAGCAAGTCTCAAGAGTCAACAAACGGGAAACTAAAAACCAAGACTTGAGTTCAACTTCCCCTTGACATCCTCTTCTTTTTCTTCTCCAATTTCCATTCTTTGGCTCAGTGTCTGCAATCATCCTCCACCATCCACAATGGATTTACCATCTTACATAACCATGGGAGGCTGGTTCATCCAAGTGATCTTCGACAAGTACCTCTCCTCCAGGCTTCAGGCATGGGCAACCAACTCTGGCATAGGTGACGATCTTGAAAGGCTCCGGGTCGCCATGTTGAGAATCCAATCACTGCTCAGCTGTGCAGAGAAGACCAACTCAGACGGCTTTGTTAGGTGGATGAAGGAGCTTAGGGATGTTGTTTATGATGCTGAAGACCTCCTTGATGAGCTTGAGTATAGGCGCCTTCGGCAGCAGGTGGAAGGCGAGACAAGCAGCCCAGTGAGTGCTTTTCTTGCTTCGAATTTGGAGGCGGCAAGAGATGCAGCAAACCGAGCAGGCGGCTTTCTGTCTTCAAATTTGTTCAACTTCGCAGAAGGTGACAATGCTATGAATACTAAGCATGGCAATTCCAGGCCCCTGAACACACCGGAACTGACATGGGATAGAGCTACCAAAGCCAGAATTCGAACAATAACCGAAAGGTTGAATCAAGCAAGTTCTGGCGTGAGCGAAATACTGACACTCTTTAAGTTGGAGAACTGCAATGGTCTGAATCAAAGAACTGAAAAAGGCACAACTAGCTCTCTGAGGAGTACAAAAGTGTTTGGTCGACAGAACAATGCAAAGAATTTAGTTGAACTGTTGTTGAGACTCGATGACGAGCAAGTTTCAATTCTTCCTATAGTTGGAATGGGAGGGATTGGCAAAACCACACTTGCCCAACTTGTTTATAGCAATCCCAAAATAGTAGAGCACTTTGAGCTGAGGATGTGGGTGCATGTTTCTAGTAGCTTCAGCGATATGGAATTCACAAGAGAGATCTTAGAATGTGCTTCTGATGACAAGCACGAATTCAACGGTGTAAAGAACTTTGACAGGCTACAATCAGCAATCAAGGAGATGTTAATGCGGAAGAGGTATCTGTTAGTGTTAGATGATGTGTGGAATCAAGAGAATAGTAGTAAGTTATCAGTGATGGAAAGATGGGACAAACTTTTAGCACCATTGAAAGCCGGCAAAAATGGAAGCAAGATCCTAGTGACCACACGATCGAGAGCGGTGTCAGAGATGTTAACTGCAAGGAACTCGATAAATTTGAAGTGTCTGAGTGATCAAGATTGCTGGTCCTTGATCAAGGAGATCACATTTTCTGGTGCAAATCCTGAGGAGGAAATCAAACTTGAGGAGATTGGCCAGGAAATAGCTCAAAAGGCAAAGGGATCGCCTTTAGTAGCAAAGGCAGCAGCAATAATACTGAAAAATAAGAAAAATGCTGAAGAATGGAAGATGATGCTGGAAGGAAAGAATTTATACAACCATATCACACCCATTATGAAACCGAGTTACGATAACTTACCTGCTCATCTGCAGCGGTGCTTTGCATATTGCAGCATATTTCCTAAATGCTGGAAGTTTTCTGATGATTTGATTCACCTCTGGATGGCACAAGGGTACATCCAGCCCAAAAGCAAGGATGCAAGGATCCAAGAAATTGGACAAGACTACATGGATGAACTGGTTTGCAGATCATTTTTCGAAGTGGAGAAGAAGGAATTTGTCACCCACTATGTCATACCTGATCTATTGCATGAGATGGCATGTGCTATTTGCAAGGACGAATGCATCAGAGTCGAAGATAATGAACCCACAAATATTCCACCATCAATCCGTCACCTGTTCATCAAGTCTGAACAGTTTGCGACTGTCACAGATGTGTACCAGTTTCATAACCTGCGGACCCTCATCAGCTGCAGTGAAATCCAGTCTAATGCTCATAATGTTCTTGAAGATGTTCTTAAGAACTTGAAAAGCATTCGGGTACTGGATTTATCGAATTGCAAGATGGATGATTTGCCAGAAGCTATATGCCACTGTATACATTTACGCTACCTGAATCTTTCAGCAACTTCTATTCGACAACTTCCCGAATCACTCTGCAGGCTCTACCACCTACAGGTGCTGAATTTGCTTGGATGCAGCCTTCTTAGTTTACCTTCATGTATGAACAGGCTGATAAATTTGAGGCATCTTGCTGCTGCTCAACAATTAGTTTCCAATATAGCAGAAATTGGGAGATTGACAAGCCTTCAGAGACTAGAAGTTTTCAGAGTCAGATATGAAATCGGATACAAAATAGAAGAACTGAAGGACTTGAATGAGCTTCAAAAATCACTTCATATAAGGAATCTAGAGAATGTTCAGAGCAAGAACGAGGCAAGTGAGGCCATGTTACACATGAAAGGTCATCTTAGCGTATTGCAGTTACATTGGTTACCTTCTCAGAGGAATCACATGGTGGATGCTGAAGTTCTTGAAGGCCTTCGACCTCATCGAAACCTGAAAAGGCTGGAAATCATTGGTTGTAGAGGAAACATGTATCCTACCTGGCTAGAGACTGAATGGCTCACCAATCTTGAGATCATTTATTTAAGTGGCAGTGAAAATTGGGGGTGTCTTCCCTCACTAGCTCAGTTGCCTTCATTGAAAGTGCTCTGGATACAAGGACTGCACTTGGTAAAGCGGATAGGCACAGAGCTCTTTGGAACTGATGAGAAGGCACTTAAATGGTTGGAAGAGTTGGTGCTTGATGACATGCCACAACTTGAGTGCTTGGAGGGAAAACAAATGTTTCCACATCTAAAGAGCGTCGTGATCAAGGATTGTAACAAGCTCAAGACATTACCACCCTTACCTTCCAGTCTTACTGAACTGACTGTTCTGAATCAAGGTTTCTGGTTACCTTACTACGACGATATGAGGATGGGAAAATCTCCATCAGTAGTTTCATCACTGTGCATTTACAATTGCTCTTTGCTCATTGCTGAATTCAGTGTTCTACTACTGCAAGAAACATTGTCATCGCTGCGAACTCTCTGTATTGGTGATCTATCATTGCTCACAGGACTAATTATACGAAAAAACTTAGCCTGTCTTCAAAATTTAGACATCCAAAATTGCCTCGAGATAACTTTGTTGACGATTGAACAAGAAAAAGCGTTTGAGAATCTCACTGCCCTTAAAAGCCTGTGCTTCAGTGGCTGTGCCAATCTGCAGTCCCTCCCAGAGTTAAGAGGCCTTCACTCGCTTGAGAAGTTAATCGTCTTAAATTGTCCCTTGATTCAGTCGCTGCCGAAGAAGGGACTGCCTTCTTTGCTGAAAGTGTTGGAAATGACTCATGCCATCCATTGCTGAAGGAGGGTTTCAGAAACAATTGTGCTGACCTTTGGGAAAGTATCAAACATGTCCCCCGAGTTGAGATTGATGGAGAGATGATTCAGGGAAGTGCTAGTGGAAATTAACCATAGATTTAACTCAATAGCTGAACTTTGGTATACAAAAAATCTCCTCCTTTGAGAAGACTTTCTGTTGACACGAACTCAAAGACTTTGCCAATTGAATAGGATTTCAGACAGAAAACAGTCTGATTTTGCTGGTTCTATAAAGTATTTTCAATACAATGATTTCTGGGTTTTGTTTCCATTTTATTAACTTGTTACTGCCTCGACAAGAATACTAATACTGTCTTCATTTGGCTAATCTATGAGTTCATGCAAGGTCATGGAATAGTAGGAATGAATATTCAGTATTAAGAGTCTACAAGCCACAATCTATGAAACAATTTCAGTAGCCAAGTGGTTATAGGGGTTACAATGAAATGAGTTTTACAGGTATCACGACTATACCCAAATAAATTTATACTGCCTTCATTTGGTAGAGGAAGAGGGGAAAAAAAGAATTGTATTATCTTATTTTCTCGCTATTTTTTTATACCCAAATAATTTCTCCTTTTTTCTTCACAACAATTTGAATAAATTTGATTGGCTATCCATGAATACAGATCTATTTGAGTCTAAATTGTCTGGTCTCCTAAGTATTGAGTTAGATATCACCTTCATTTTTTGGTTGGGAATCTAAGCTATGTTGATTTAGGCCAAATCCATCTATCCTTATATGGAATGAACTACTATTAAGAAAGTCTTTCCTACAATCTAGCTTTCCAACCATATCTGCAATAAAAATAAAATCTTTTCTAACATGAAATGTAAAAGATACTAGGCATGATAATGTAAAATATACCAAAGAAAATTTATGAGAACTATTGAAATAGTTTGCTTATAGTAAAATAAGAATGAAAGACTACCAAAAGAGATGTTCTTCGACTATATTTAATAAAGAAAGGCTCATTTTTCTTTGTAGAATTCAATTACAATACGTATATTACTTACAAAAAACCCCAATCAAACATATAAAAGGAAGGAAAAAAAGGAGAACCATTACATATCAATGACAGATCTGTTATATGTTCTTTTCCCTCGTTAGCTTTGTTAGACGCTTACTTGATAAGCTGTTGCAAATTGAGTCCCCAAGCTGAACCTAAATGCATCATTAGTTGGTCTGGAAGTGCCCCCTCCCAATTTTCTGGAAGTTCTAGCGTACAAGCTTCATGGAGATTCAACAAAATCTCCCTCTTCAATTCGAGTGGAATCCTAAGGAAGTTAGCATCATTTTCTACAAGGTCTGACAACTGCAAATCAGACACAAAATGATCAATTTTTTAAATTTATTTTATTGAAGAAGTTTTGCAGGCACAACAACGGAGAGGTTTACACAAAAATAGCATTCGGAATGAGAGAAAAAAGGAGGCTGATTTGCTTCCAAAATTTTCAGACAGTAAATGCAAGATGCAAAATCATCATGAAAAGGCAGAAGAAAACATGGTTATTGATTTTTTTTCATGCGGGCTTGCATAGTTTCAAGAGACTAAACTGCAGAGGATATAGAAGACTCGGTGGAAAACTCTGCTGTGTACGTAAACAGTTGGGGAAAATAAAGCTCTCAAAAACATTTTTATTAACAAGTCACTGTAAATTATCATGACAATAAAAAATAACAAGCATTTATTTATATTTATATAGTATTTATATTTACAGTCTAAAGACCTCCCAAAATCTCCCAAAACATGAGCTATTTTATCTGCTGCCTAGAAAACTGGCACTCTGTTTTCCTTTAATCAACTACTGAGTAAAAAACATGTATCAAACACTAGCCTTGTGTGGAATCACTTTAGTCCTAGAATGAGTTTAAAAATACGTAAAGAAATAAATGGGGAAGCAAACTCATGACCATAACTTTCATGAAATAGTCACTTCGATAGCCTTGATGAAAAAATCCAATAAATTCACACTGGTAGGGAAGGTATTTGCTAATTTCAGCAGAACAGCCATATGGTTCTCTTGCACCATGTGATCCCAATATTTGATCATCATTCTAGTGGCCACCCAATCAATCCTTAAGACCCAATCAATAGATTGACAGGATAGAAACACATAATATTCTAGACAGGCTTATTTTCCCTAACAAGCACTGATTCAAGGAAACTGTTGAAATTTGCATACTCCAAAGCTAAATGAGATGTGCACAACTAACCCTCAAATACTAAAGAAAAAGAACAGCAAACAGCACCCAACCGAGAATTAAGCAATCTAAAGAGATTTGTCTAAATCCAACATGAAATCTTGGGCCATCAATTGTTGATTTGTTGTGAGCTTAATAGTCTCATTAAGTTACCAACTATGTAAACAATATGCACGAAAATACCATCTCTGAACATACAGGAACGAATTAAATGATTGTAAAAGAAGTCTATTAGTGAAGTAGTTTAGACTTTAGAATTCTAACTTATTTATGTTCGAAAAAAGACTATATATATATACAGTGGTTTAATTTACAAAAATTGAATACCATTTACCAGATAAATCGGAATTCTCATCTACAAGATACTACAGATAAGTAAGAGACACAACATTATAGAATCAAGATACAAAAAACGTCTTTCAGCAGATAAAATATATTTCCAGAAAATACATTAGATAAAATAAAGTTTTTTAACAACGACCAATAAATTCTAATGTCACAATAAAATTTGGTACCTGTTGAAGCCAGCTTAATGCTATATCAAACAAACTTTGTTCAAGAACAAATTGCCCAACTGCATGCAAGACTTCATTTGCTATTTCACCAGAAAGCTGGTCGAAAATTGGGCCTGATTTATCCATCAGCTTTACAAGCAATAAGTCATCACTAGTTGAAAGAATCCCTGCATAAGCTGAATCAATATCACCAATATGAAGTAAATCCATTGCACGAGTCCAAGATGCCCAGAGTGGACCCCTATCTGCCCCTTGATTGTCATCTGTTAAAGCTTCAGCATCTAATTGGGGAACAGGAATGCATGCAGAATTTCTAGAAGTACCATTATCTTCCCCAGCTACTCGAATAGCTTCCAGGGTAGCCTCATCCTTTGAAGATCGCCAAACACTTCTTGCTGAAGGTCCTTCACCAAGCCTGGTTGATCCCGATCCCTTGTTCCAAGCCCTCCTGCCGCTGACTCGATCACTGTCATGATTGGCTCTGGGTACCCCACCATCCACTGGAACAGTGCCAAAACCGTTTGAGTTGAAAAAACCATTTCTGGATATTGTGTACCCGGAAGAATCACTTGCTTCAGATTCAGACCTCCTAGGAGAATCTCTTCTCTTTACACCAGAAACTACACTGCCTGATGAGAAATACCTTTCGGAAAATGGAAGTCGCATCTCACCAAGCCTACTAAACTTTGAGCTGGTATATGAAGATCTAGCTGGAGAATTGTCAAACTGTAGAAACATGCTTCCTCCTCTCCTTCCAGATGACATAGCCAAATCATGAGCCATTTCTTCCACGACTCTCTCAAGACCCCTGACTCTATTTTCTAGATTCACCATATTATCATGGGAACCTCCCATAAAGTCCTGAAGTCACAAGACAAACTAGTGAATTGTATGTTAACAATGAATATGTATATCAGGTGGATGGTAAGAAAGAGAAACAATCCAAACAATATGATGGATGAATCATTTGTTATCTCAAGTGAGAGAAAGCATTTGGAAGTAAATGAAATATCCACGATGAAGATCTGAGTGATAGTTTAAGCATATGAAGTGCACGATATCTCTTAACATAAGTTGAAATTGTTCTCCATAGAAGTCTCGTGAAAAGGATGTCTTTATCATACACCAATTTTCTTTATAGTTTGTCCACTATTATATCAAGATTGTATTTTATTCAGCCCGTAATCAGCAAATACCAATAGCATGCTTGCAAATATGCTACAAACATGGGATTTTTAATTTATTAGAGCAATTAAATGTGGAAGACACTTAGGGGATGTTACTGTATTCCAGAATACTAATTTTAGACGTGACAAAAGAAGCTACAAAGTCATTTAGAAGGCAATTATAACGATAATAATAACCCCATGAAAATACAAATTGTAAGTTGTTTGAATATATTTGGATGAATATTCTCTCCAATCAGTAAATAACACTATATTTTGACTCCTAATGCGATAAGCCAACTTAATAGGCCTACACATGCAACTGAAAATGCATAAGCCATAAGTAATCGAAATCAACATTATGCACATTATGTTCTCTAAACCACCGTAACCATCTTCCACTTCAGATATGAACCTAAAGAGGGTGCCAGAAGGTGATCCCACATTATTGGGATAATATGACTTGCTATATCAAAACAAATAAAAACATTGCTTATTATAGACCCATCAACAACCAGCATAAAAAAAATGAAGAAATAATAGGAAAAGCTACTGAAGATGCTTGTATTTCAGGGACAGCAAAAAAAAAAAAAAATGAGAATTATAAATTGAAAAAGATTTGCAAAATCAGCAATAGATAGAAGCTGATAAAAACTTGAGAGACATCAGCCTAAATAGACATATTATCGTATATTTTAGGAAAAAGCAAGCATAACATAGAAAGTAAAAAATGAATGAGAATCTATTGGAAATGGGAAATAGAACACTTCAACAATCTGATACAAGCAACCAATATTCAACGACATAACAAGTATATTTACAACAGAATGGAAGGGAAAAAAGAAATCACACATGAAGAAATAATAAATAAGTTTTAGTTTATCTATAAACCTGTAACATATTCATGATACTGGTCTGTTGCCTCTCTAGTTGAGCTAACTGTCTCTGTATCGCTGACCAACTAGCTTTATTACTTATAAATGTACCTTCAGTATGGGCATCCAATCTAGTAATCTCTAACTGACCTAGAGGTAAATCTTTCATAGATCCCTCACTTCTATCATCAACATCAACAAGTTTTGCTTTTGAATCTTTTGCCCAGAGTAGTCTTTGTTCTGGCCGCTTATCCCATGCATTTGAATTTTTATATCCATGAGAATTATCTAATTGTGGACGTATGTGCATCACTGTTTGGTGTTCCTACCAAGTGTCTGCAAGTTTCTTGTTGCCCTTCAATTGGTGAATGAGAGGACTGCAAGTGCCTACGAGGTACCATTACTTCTACAGGTAAGTCATCCAAACTCCTGTTCTCAAGTTTCTGGAAGAATTCCGGGTTCAACTCTTTGTCTGTCAAAGTAGGTGCCTTTTTCTTTAAAAGTGCAGCAGCTCTCTCTGGTATGTTAGTGCTGTTTCCTTTAAATACAGATTCATTTTCACTAGATGAAGAAGCAGCATATGAAATCTTTAATGACTCCTGAACTTTACCACAATCAAACCCATCTTGATCTGCCTTTTCTTCATTATCAACTAATTCCAATTTCCTAGATTCTGCAGTAAGCCAGTAACATTAAATAGTTAAAGTAAGATGGCTTCATGAACAGCAAATAAATAGCAGAACTCAATAGGAAACATAAAGTCATGTACCTTTTTTCCTTGGTGAAATTCCATCCTCTCCTTTAATCTTCTTCCATAACTGCAATGCCTCCATTATGCTATCTCTGCAAGGTTTTACCTGAAAACGCAATGAAAGATTAAAAAATCAACCTAGTGATGGAATTCTCATAGGCACTGCATATTCAATAATCATTAGCTAGGGCACCTAACTAGTTTACCTTGTCAAAGCGGCAAGCCTCGAGTGCAGCTATGGTTGCTGCAGCACCATCACCAAGCAAATGGCTTAAGCAAGACGCTAACACACACAGTGTATCAGCAGCTGCCTTACGGGTAGCCCAGTCACTATTCTCAAGGCATTCACAAATTATTTGCAGTATTTGTTGTATGCTCTGGGGATTAATAGCTCCTACCTGAAAAGGATATGCTAGATTGTTTCCTGATTGAAAACAAACTTAACTAGATTTCATTAAGAAGATCATTAAATGAGGCCCTTCCTATGTGAATCTTATTCAAAAGTTTGTGAAAGTGCTCCATCTTTAATAGAATAAAATTATGTCCAGAAACCAATCTCCACCATTAGCACTAAACAAAAACGAAGAATGGCATAACAGAGTAGCATTGAAGCATATGTAAAATATTACTTTCCACAGGAAGGTTGAATGTTGAGAAGTTATAGATCAATAGCTCAAGCAAGTATGCTTGAACTAGATTTCAAAGAGGAGAGACGTAGGTTTGTATTTATGGTGGCCCAACCTTTTAAGACTCTAGATTAACATGATATAGGATATGTATCAGAAATCACCAAATTCTATAGGTTAATCAAAGATACAGTTGTCTGCTTCAAGCGATATATGGCTCTCCAAAACCAATTGTGAATAGGATGTAAGAGATGATTCTTGGTCTCTATTTAAGAACAAAATTTAATGAAGCGACTAGTGTATTAAAAAAAGACTAATAACCAAGTTAACTTTAGTTAACTTCAATAAAAGGGACTGGAAGATAAGAACCAGATTGTAAGTGTCTCAGTAGTTCATGATAGCATAATGTGATTTCCTCCAACGACATGATTATCAATGATCAAAAGCATAATGCAAGGGGTGAAAAGGTCGACATAAACTTTATTAGTCCTTCAGGTTTAATGAAAGCTACAGGAGCCAACCAACCTGAGCGAGGCTAGAGACAACTGAAAGCAATGCTCCTTTCGCTAGAAAGCTCTGGCTACCGAGCGTCTTAAATACCCTAGGGCATAGCCTCTGGAACATCGACCCTGCTGCTGCAGTCTTCCCGTCCTCTCCTATCCCCCCACACTCTACCACCTTCGCGAGACACATAGCAGCCCCTCCCTGCACCACCTTGTTCTGCTCCGCCATTGCCTCAAAGAACGGTTTCACGAACAGCCCCAGCACCGGCGACGATCCTCCTCCGCCAGGGCCGTCCTCGGCCGCAGCCGCAATCGATGGGCGGAGGTACAAAGTGGCGAGCGAGCCGGAAGCGTCGCGGCAGGCTTCTCGGACAAAGGAATCAGGAGTAGGGTCCCTGAGGCGTCGGACAATGTGAGCGATGATCCTGGGTAGGTGCGCCGAGGCCGCGTCGGTGTGACAGGCGCAGAGAAGCGCTAGGAGGCGGAGGGATTCACGCCGGGCGACGAGGAATGAAGACTGCTTGGACGCGGGTAGGTCCTGGGGGGCCGGCGAAGGCACGGCGGGGTCGTGGATGAGGGCGTGGAGGAGCATCGGGACGCCGGTGGCGGGGAGGGTCTGGATAATCTTCTCCAGTTCTTCGACGGCGATCTGGTGCGTGTCGCGGTCGGAGAGCTTGGATAGCGCGGCGAGGGCACGCGATTTGAGCTCCACCATAGCGAGATGGGAGGAAAGCGAAGAAGAATAGGAAGGAGGTAGGGATTTGGACGAGGAGGAGGCGGAGGCGGAATTGGGAGGGTTAAGGGATGCGGAAACGGACCTGGAGAGCTTGGAAGAAGGCTTGGGAACGGGAGTCGCCATGGGAAGAAGAAGAAGAAGAGGCCGAAGAGAAAGGCGAAAAAAAGATTGGATTTTTAGGGAAAGAAGCAGAGTGAGTTTTACGCTAATGGCGGTTTTAAAGTTTGAGAAAATTTCAACTAGAGCCCCAAAGAAAACAATTTATCAACTTCTCCCCGGATTGTAAATAGCCTTTTGCCCCCCGGAGTTTTCTAAATCGATTGGCAAAACGGTGAAATGAAATGGTAATTCAATTAAAACCATAGGTGAAAGTGTGCAATGAAATGGCAATGCAAGCTAAATCAAAATATATTAAATTTAAGGATAATTTTTTTTTCAAAATAATATTGTAATAAATACTATAACATATTTTAAAAAATTAATTCAACTTGATAAAAATATTATACATGTAACACTTTTTATATAAAATTATTTAAATTCATTTGAAATTAATTCGATATAGTTAAAATTAAGTAAAACTATGTGACAATTATCATTAAATGTCTTTTAATTTTTAAACAAAGGATATCTTTTAGCAATTTTAATAATCAAGGGTGCGATTGGATTTTTATCCTAAATTTAAATTAGAAACTTTAATCTATTTTGATTAAGTCAATTAAAATATTTAGGAAATTAATTATCCATTTACCGAATAAATAGGGAACATATTATTATCTGATTTATTTAAGGGTATTTCAAAAGATGTGGACCGTACGGCATTTTAATAATTTTGGAATTGGAGAATTTTGAAAATAAAGTAATATTTAATAGTGGGGAACAAAATTGTCTTATACAAAAAAAATGAATTTTAGATATATATCAGGAAATTAAAATCTAAAGGACAATGAATATAAAATTTCTGGCCGTTGGAGGACATGCACGACAAGGAATCCTTGTTTGAATTCTTTCAAATTAGGTGGCGAGCCAATTTTCGAGTTTGGTGAATCAAGTCTTTCGTTGATTATGATATATAACCTTTCTTTTAATAAATAGTACAATAAAAAATTTGATGTGGTGCATAAATTAATTAATAAGGGGTGTGATGTGTGAATCTTGAAATTTTAAGGATCTCATTGATCTTATTGAGTCAAATTTTTTTGTTCCTAAAATACCCTAAACTTATGCTTATGTTGAATTTGCCCAACTAATAAATTAATAAGAGTAGAAATAAAAAAGAGCCCTTCAAAAGCCTACTTCATATGTTGAAAAAGTATTAATAAGAGTATGGAAGTAATTTGATAAAATTACAAGAATCGGCCCACGATGAACTTCTTAGCCCCTGTATCTTCCAACTTATATTTCTTGTCCAAGGATTCCCACAGCTCTTTAGCCGTTCTTTTCGTTCTGTATACAACATACAGCGAGTCGGCTAGGCAATTGAGAATGTAGTTTCGACAAAGTTACTCAGAATTAGTCCAAGCCTCCACTTCAGCAACGTCAGCTTGCTTGGGAGGGTACTCGGTCAAAAACCGAGCCAGATTGAGCGTGATCAGGTAGAAGAGCATCTTCTGCTGCCACCTCTTGAAGTTCAACCTAGTGAACTTCTCTGATTTTTCCCCATGGTTGATTGGGACATTCCTGATCGGGACAGAGGGGGCCTGGTGATGAGTCTGTTTCACCTCAACACGTCCCGTGACCATCTCAACAGAATCAAATCTGTTTCAAGTTTGTTGGAGGAAATGTTCCATTTCGGAGAAGTTACAATAAATTGAAATTACTAAAATTAATTCCAACTTATCTGTTGAGTGGCCTGAGCTGCTTTATGTTGATGCTTGGATGGCTAGAGGGGGGGTGAATGTAGCTAGACACTAAAACACTTACACTTTGAAACTTTCTGCGATCAGAGATTAGCAGCGGAAACAAAAACACAGAAAGCAAAACAGAGAAGGGAGCAAACCGACGTTAACAAGAAGATGTACAAGGTTCGGGGATAACTTACCCCTACATCTTGGCGTGCCCGTAAGGTGGGCGATCCCTTGATCGTCAGCAGATCAAGCCCCGGTGAACCCCGGATATCAAAGCCTCCTTCTTAGTGGAGAAACCTCTCCACAAACCGTCTCAGATGGATAACACGATAAGTACAGAGACACGAGAAGAAGCACAATAGACACGATAAGTACAGAGACACGAGAAGAAGTTCTCACAATAGATGTCTCAGGAACACTCAAGCACGAAGCCTTACAGAGAGCTTAAAACCCAGCCAAAACCTTCACTAGTTTTTCTGTTCGTTCTCCTTTGCTCCTCTGCATCTCCGCCTCTTCTTAAGCTCCTGCTCACCATCGCCAGGCTCCATCAGCACCCACTGAGCCACAGCCTGACCCACTGACTCCACTGAGCACCCAGTCCACTGAAAACCTCTTCAGCTGAGCCTCCGTCAGTCACCAGACGCGCCAGAAGCCGTTGAGACCTAGGAAGAGAAAACAGTCAAACCTGACGAGGAGAAAGTCTCCAATTGACCCTCCTCCTTTTTTTGGGTCATCCTCCATTACCTGCACACTTAGCAGACACTTAGCAAAGCATATTAAACACAATCAGCAAGGTAGCAGAGAAAACAGAAACGATCTAAACGCGATCAGAAGTCTGACAGCAGATTTGAATTAAAGTTATCAGCTACTGATCGGTCCACAGACCGATCAGAGAAGACCCTGATCGATCAGGTCACCTCCTGATCAATCTAGTGTCTCCCTGATCCGTCACACTGACCGATCAGGGATCGTGGATCGGTCACCCGACCGATCCATCCCTTTGCTGAGCTTTCAAGCCCCTACCACCAGCCAAAAGCACTGATCGGTCACCTGACCGATCGGATTGTGCCCTGATCGGTCTGGTGACCGATCAGGTCACTCCTTGACTGATCAGGAGCCATCCTGATCGGTCAGGATGAGGAAAGTTCGACATTTTGATCGGTTAGATAGACTGATCATTGTTCCTCACAGAACCCATCTGATCTCTCTCTGATCGTTCACCAGAACGATCAGAGGCCACACAGAAGTCTTCTGTTCTCTCCCTGATCGTTCACCAGAATGATCAGACTTCTCTAGATCGATCACCAGACCGATCCACAATAGGAAGTTCGTGCCAACTCCCTGATCGGTCTCCAGACCGATACAACTCTGACTAAATCAGCCCTAAGTCCATAGAACAGCCTTCCTAGCCTTCTCTGACTCATTCTGGTCTCAGAGAACGAGCTCACGTGCCCTCTCCGACCAGTACACGCAATGCTCAGTCCTCCGGACCAAGACTTCGTGCCCGGCTTCACTCACCGGGACTTTATTCAATCTAGCTTTACTCACTAGGACCTGACTTCACTCACTTTCACCCGGCTTCACTCACCGAGATTTCAATCACCTGACTTCACTCACCAGGACCCGGCTTCACTCTCACCAGGACCCGGCTTCACTTACCGGGATTTCCGTCACCTGGCTTCACTCACCAGGACCCTGCTTCACTCACCGGGATTTCCGTCACCTGACTTTACTCACCAGGACCCGACTTCACTCACCGGGAGTTTCATCACCTGACTTCACTCACCAGGACTTTCATCACCTGGCTTCACTCACCAGGACCCGGCTTCACTCACCGGGATTTCCATCACCTCGTGCCCAGTCCCCGATCAGGACTTAATCCGAATTCACTCAACCAAACTTAAATCAGTGTCAACACCAAAACAACAATCGGGCCAGACTACATCAACACTTTATACGCAAACTGCAGTCTCCCGAGCTCCCGATCTCGAGCTCCCGACCAAGTCTCCCGACCCGATCAGTGTCTCCCGAGCTCCCGACCAAATCTCCCGAGCCGAGCTCCTAACCAAGTCTCCCGTCCCGAGCAGTGTCTCCTGAGCTCCCGAGCCGAGCTCTCGAGTTTCCAAGCAGTAGTCGGACGTCTCCCGACCAGGATCTCCCGAGTAGTGGTCGAGCGTTTTCCGACCGACCAGAAATTTGCTGAGGCCTGCGCAGCGCAGTTTTCTTGAAACAGATTCGTCCTCCTCCAGCGGTGCTTCGAGGCTCAGATGGACTTCTGTTTCTCAGGATACAACAGCAGACCACGGACACAATAGAACCCTCGTTGCTCGTGGCGAACTGAGAAAATACCCGACTGCTATCAAAGGAGGTCGGGAAGGAGGCGGAAGAGAATCTCGTAATCTCGTTCTCTGTGTCTGTATGTCTGTGCCTTTTGATCTCGGTCGCACAACCCTTTTATATAGACTCAGACCCCGGCAGTATCAATGACGAATTAATCATCACTTATTGCCTTTTAACCGGCCAGATCTAAACGTCTGGAGGTTACATCCGAGCAAAAAAATTGGCAAAAGGTTGGTTCATCTCGTGCATGCACACGAGTTCACTTGATTCGGCACAAATCCGGGCCTTGGATTTGTACCCCCTGCGCACCCACGCATGAGAGAGAGCTTCTCCCTTAGCATTTGTTTACAACTAACATGCTTGTAAAACAATATAAACCAACCATTTTACCTTAAAACTCCCAATGTGGGACTAAAACCCCACTCACAAGGGAGTCTCTTTATTCTCCACCTCACTTTCTACCCACCAGAAAGTCTCAATGTGGGATTAAAATCCCACCATCTTCCTTTCCATTCACATGATATCCAACAAGAAAAGAATATGCAACAATGTCCAAATGGGTACAACCAACGAGGCCATGTTCTACCCCTATTCCTCATGTTCTATACAACTTATTCGTCGAGTTAGAATCCAAAGAAGACCTCACTCGGTCGAAAACTCAAACACCATGGTGTGCTTGTATTTCTCTCCCGGCTGCACCACAATGGATGGAAAGTTCGGTTGGTTGATGGCATTCGGAAACCCCTGTGTCTCCAGGCACAGTCCTGCATGCTTCCCATACACTGCCCCACCTTTGCCCACAACACCGTCTACAAAGTTCCCGGTGTAGAACTGCATGCCAGGTGCATCGGTCCACAAGTTGAGCACCCTCGAGCTTAAAAGTTCTTTGACTTTGGCTGCATGCTTTAAGCCAGATTTATCTTCTCCACAGTCTAGCACATAGTTGTGATCATAACCACCAATTACTTCATGGATTCTGCTGCCTATCTTGTTTTCTGTTGTGAAATCAAAGGGGGTGCCACTGACTGGCTTGATTTCGCCAGTAGGGATCTGGTTATTGTCGACAGGAGTGATATGAGATCCCCATATCTGGATGGAGTGATCAAGAATATTGCCAGAGTTGTGCCCGGAAAGATTCCAGTAAGTGTGTTGAGCTAGACTGACAGGAGTGGCTCGGTTAGCCGGAACAGCTTCCATTTCAAGCTTCAGTGATGTGCTCGAAGGGAGGGAGTACTTGGCAGTGACAGAGAGATCCCCAGGGTAACCTGTTCAAGGAAGAGAGATCCTCATATGGCAATTGGATCATAGAAACTGTTCGTGTTATGAAGAGCAAAAAGACAACATCTCAAAATACTAGAAAAATAGTTTAAGAAATAAGCGAATAATGTAATATGATTTGGTGCACCGTTTGTCCTTTTTCAATTCAAAAGTATAATTTTATTTGACCTTCCTCGCCATCCTTGCTATGATACTTCAAGGTGATTGACGGGATCTTATCATTCTTGTTATACTGAGCGACCTCCCACAGCACCTTATCAAAACCTATCTTTCCACCTGAAGAATATGATGGACAAGTTCAGTTATTGCAACAACCTGATCAAGTTTTAGATGAGGTAAAAGGAGAAGTTGCGTGGCTGATACCACATATGCAAAATATTTGTTCCACTTGACATTAGCACTTTGTAACATTAACAATTTAGATTCTGAAAAGAACTTAATTGTAGCAGCATGGTAATGCTGAACTCTTTTCTGATTGACTTTATCTCGAAGTGAAAATTGAAATTTGCAAACGACTGCTGGGATAATTGTTAGTAGCAATGTTTGTTCCTGCAGCCCACACATTTGGGTTGTGTTTGGGAATCTAAGGGGGCGTTTGGTTTGCATTTTCCGGTCTGTTTTTCATTTTTATTTTCTGTAGAAAATGCCGTTTTCTGGAAACATATTTGGTTTGCATTTTTCAGCTTTGGTTTTCAGAAAAAAACATAGCAATTTCTGGAAAACTGAGAATGAAAAAAATCATTTTCAGAAAATTAAAAATAGTTTCTGGAAATGAAAATGAAAATAGAAAAAAAACGCTAAGGAGTTTTGGTTTGTTTCAATTTTTTTTTTCATTTTTCAAAAACCGTATTTTCTCATTTTATGGAGAATGACTTTATTTCATTTTCTAGTTTCCAGAAAACATTATAGCTTTTTCTGGAAAATAAGTCTGAAAAATACAAGCCAAACATATTTTCTGGAAAACCGCATTTTTTGGGGAAAATAAAAATGAAAAACAAGCCTACTGAACGCAGCCTAAATTTTTATATGATTGTTAATTTAAGTCAGTAGGTCAGAGATATTAAGGATTGACAACATGCATCTATTCAGTTTAATATCCATCTAGATATTTGGTGCCACGACATGAGTTATCTCCTTTCCCTGAAAGATCTGGTATTGCAATTGTTACATTTTTCTAACAAACATTTACACATGTCACCTTGATCAATTTCCTCTTATTTTATTTATAATCAGAACTACCACTCATAATACAAATTAGAACCCATATCTTCTTCACTGACAGGAAAAACCATTGAATATGATAGGTACAATTTAACAAAGATAATATATAATAAGCAAAGTTAGGAAGAACCATAAACTTTTCCCTTTATAAGTTACGGACTAAAATTAGTTCAAATCAGAATAAATAATGAGATCATAAGCTTGAGGTTGTTTATATTTGCTTCATGAGAAAACGAAATATGATTAAAAAATCAGAAATTTGAAAATTTGGTTTCATTTCCTACCGTGAAGGCTGTTTGGTCCATTGTTGATAAACAAGGAATGCTCAACCCCATTGAGAGTGAACTTTCCTTCTTTAATTCTGTTTGCTACCCGCCCAACAACACATCCAAAGTAGGGAGAAGCACCTTTCTGATCAGGATAATGTCCAATCAAACATACACAAAAATGGATTATAAATCATGCACCAGCGAAACAAAAGAATAGATTATCAAGTATGCACCATCAGATGAAAAGAAGAAATCCATTGTAAATCCAGGATACTTCAGAGCAATCAACAACACAGTAAAGGAAGCAAAATTGACATACTTTAACATAAAGAGATTAGTTCAATATGGATATTTAAAATCCAGATTCAAGATGAATAGATGATTCTTCAATGTGTTGATAGGGATATAGGGCATTGTTGTATCAAAATCAAGATTTACCATCAACAACGATGGCAAATAGAAAGTATTTCTTTGTTATTCCTAATATTCTCCAACAAAAATGACGAATTTAAACAAAGATCAAACTCATAGAGAATCTTACCTGGTACGGCTCGACAGTATCGAAACCGAGCACTACATCCGCGATATTCCCTGAACCCGATCGACACAGCGGAAAAGTAAACAAACACGAGATTAGGTCAAACCACAAGAGAGATCGCGAAACACCGGTAAAGGGCGAGAATAAAGGAAGGAGGAACATTTAGGGCAAGGAATAAGCACCATCGGCATCGGGGACCAGGAGGGACGTGATGGTGGCGCCGAAGTTGGTCACTTTGACGGTGATGCCGCCATTGCTGAGCTCGTATATCTCGGCCGCCATTGCTTCGCCGCTTCGATTCAACTATTTTTCGTCGGCTTCGCGTCGATCGAGATCGAAAAATTACGTTTAAAATCGTGAGCTTTCTTTTCTGTTCGATTTATTACGTTTCATAATCTGGATAATGCCACGTGCCAAGCCAATCATTGGCCTCCGTTCGTAATATAGCTATGGAAAATAACTGGGAACATAAAAAATTCAACATGAATTTAACATGAAACCCAATTATACCGATTTTCGACGGGTTCATCCGTCCCCAAGGTTATAGTTTTGTTCGGGGCTGCGGCCAGAGGCCGTCGCCACTGTCCGAATGACAATCGGACATGTATATAAAAAATGTCACGTCATTCACGTTGAGTTTTACGTTAAAATTTCTAAAAATATAAACTTGTCTACCATCCACACCAAAATGATGATTTTTTTTAAGTTTAAGTTTTTTAACGGCTGGAAAAAATAATCACGTATGATCATGTTCGCTGGTGCGGATCCACCGAAATCGATTTTTCTGTCCCCAGAATCTTGTTTCGATGTCTCATTATTATCCATGATGATCAAGGACAAATTTGATTCTCGAAATCTAATGAGATCATGATTATTGACCATCTTGATGAGTTTATTATCTCCATGATATAATTAAATTCGTGATGATAATTAAAGATCATCAATTATGTCCGGATAACAATTTCTCACCGGTCATTGTCGACAATTGTCGGATTCCGGGGGGTCGGGCGGTGGGGTCGCCCCCTACTAATGATGGAACCCCTAATATTATGGGGTTCCATCGGCGAAGATGCAAGATAAGGGACAGAGCTTATTTAGGTCTACTGACTCAATTATTCATATTAGGTCCAGATAAAAAAATATATATTATATTTTTAATTGTTTTACTCTAAAGGCTTATCTCCTTCCCCTCTCCGTGAACCCCAACGACGCTTCATTCTCCACTCCACAATGGTTAAACTTTGTCTATCCTAACCAGTTCCCTCTCCGTAAATTCACAGAATCACAAGCTCGCAGCAAACTACGTTCTCATCTTGTTTCTTCTCCTCTCTACAGCAGTGCTCAACTCTACTCAGCACAAATCGCGATCACCTCTCCATACTTGAATTTTATATATCACACACACACGCAACACACACACTCCATGCTTACATAGAAAAGCATATGTTTTTATTTGAGTAAAGTCAGTGAGATTCTTCAACGGCTTTCTACCAAAGGGCGTATCTAAGAATAGGTATTTACCAAAAGACGTATCATGGTTTTATTTTTACCAAAGGGCACACTCATTTTAATGAATTTCCTCTTATACGCCTCCCGCTAACTACTGTCTTTCTCTTTCTCTCTGTCAGTAACGAATTCCGAGACGTCTTAACATGCTTTTTCAGACTTTTTATTTTAAAATAATATATTATGGAATCGGCTAAAAAACGTAAGGTAAAAATCGAAAAATATTTCAGTTAAAAAAATATCTCGTCCAACGTGATTTCAAAAATATAAAAAAATGATTTTTTATATTTGATTAAAATAAATTAATATATTAAATAATATTTAATAAATATATTAATATATTAAAAAATGTGGAAACAAAATATTTCAGGCCCAGCGTGGGTCGGAAATCTTTTGATTCAGGTCCGACGTCGACTCAAATTTTTTTTCTATTTTAAAAATATATTAATATATAAAAAAACCTATCAAAACACGTAATTTCAGATTAAAACGGAGGGTCTGAAGTCACGCTACGAGGGTCTGAACACATCTGTGTTCAGGCCCTCCAGGCCTAAGGAGGGCTTGAACATAATCTTGGTTAAATATATGTAAGTAAATTAAATAAAAATATCAATAGTTCTAGTTGGAGTTGAGCTAGGAGATGATATTTTTGGTATCCAAACTTCTAATGATTATAAATTATGTTGCAATAAGATATTTTTAGGTCTATCAGTGAGTTTTCACCAAAATTCACTGATGGACCTAGGATATTTGGATTTCTCAAAATTCAATATTAATAGTTAGAGTTGAGCTAGGAGATGGTATTTTTGGTGTCCAAACTTCTAATGATTATAAATTATGTTGCAATAGGAGATTTTTAGGTCTATCAGTGGGTTTTCACCAAAATTCACCGATGGACCTAGGATACTTGGATTTCTCCATACTTGATAACTCTATTTAGAATATACTTAGGAGATGTTATATCTGATGTGCAAACTTAGTACAGATAATTTTCAGTTATGTTCTCTAACGGTATTAGTTGGCACACAAAAATGTATAAATATGATTGCATCTTGGGTAAAGTTAAAAGAAACATCTCTTTCAACGTGATTTCAAAAATATAAAGAGATAATTTTTTATATTTGATTAATCTAAATTAATATAATAAATAATATTTAATAAATATATTAATATATAAAAACCCTATCAAAACATGTAATTTCATATTCAAACGCAAGATCTGAAATCACCATAGGAGAGACTGAAGTCATCTAACTTATCTGACTTCAGGCCCAAGGCACTGAAATTCTTTTATTTTAATTTTTTTATATTTAATCAGTATTTATTAAATTAATTATTTATAAGGTCTGAAGTTATTTGACTTCAGACCTTCCTAGGAAATCAGATGGCACAATTGACAAGTATAAGGCCAGGTTGGTAATTAAAGGTTAACGACAACGATAAGACCTTGATTACTTTGATACGTATTCTCCTGTGTCGAGAATCACTTCCATTAGAGTATTGTTGGCTATTGCTGCTCTATGGAACCTGGAAATTCATGAGATGGATGTAAAGACAGTCTTTCTAAATGGAGATTTAGAAGAGGAAATTTACATGGAGCAACCTGAGGGGTTTTTTTAGACCGGGACAGACTAACCAGGTTTGCAAATTGGTGAAGTCTTTATATGGCTTGAAACAAGCTCCAAAGCAGTGACATGAGAAATTTGATAATGTCATGCGAGAAGGTGGATTTAAACTTAATAAATGTGATAAATATGTCTACTCGAAAGCTACAGAAGATGACTATGTCATCTTGTACTTATATGTAAATGACATACTTATCATTTAGAGTAATTGTTAGGATCGATGGCTCGGCTTTTCTCTACAATAGGGTTAGCACAATACACATATAATGAAAATAATAAGATCCAATGCTAACTCACAGTACTTTTACTTGGTATCCACCCAACGGGTGACTAATCCAAGGATACACACGGTTGCACACTCTCTAATATGAAATTCTCCTTCAAAGGTGGAGAAACCTTTACACACGTTGTCTTCTTCCTCTTTACAAGATCACGATGAAGACTAGAGGAAGAATAGATCAGATGGAGCACTAGCAGCACTTCGGTACCGTGGAGAACAGTACCCAACTCGTGCCCAAATGTCTCCTTTAAATAAGAGTAGAGAACAGCTTAGCAGGCTGTCCAACCCGCACCAGTCGACTGCCCATTTGGCAGTCGACTGGCCTAGCTTTAAATGCTAGCCAACGGCTAGTTTTTCGAGATTACCGGGCAGTCGACTGGTCCGAGGCTGTAAACTCTCTGTGAGTTTTGTCAGTCGACTGCCCTCTGGCCAGTCGACTGCCCTCTGGCCAGTCGACTGCCCTCTGGCCAGTCGACTGCCCTGTCTCTCAACTCACTTACAACCTCTCCAAACACTCTCCTTCACGTACGCCTTCAGGTATGCTCCCTTGGCTCGCCCCTTAAAGTCATCTTCTTCTGGCTATCGTCCCTCAGATGCGCATACAAGCCTTCCCTCGGCTTGCCTCCATGCCACCCTTCACGTGTGCCCTTGAAGTCCACTTCCCGGCTTGCCCTTGGAGCTCTCCTCCCTCAGCTCTCGTTCCTCGGATATGTTTCCCAAGTGTGATTCTCCAAGTCCTGCAAACTTAATCACACATATCAAATACAACCAACACCCTAACCTTAAACATATTGGCATACACATCAAAATCATGATCTTCCCGATCATTCTTGGACCGATTGCCTCAACAGTAATGATAAGATAATCAAATCCACGAAAGACATGTTGAACTCAAGATTTGACATGAAAGACATGAGCCTAGCTGATGTGATTCTAGGAATCAAAATTCTTAGAACAGCTGAAGGACTTGTTCTTAGTCAGTCCCATTACGTGGATAAGATTCTTGAGAAATTCACCAATGGTGATACTGCGTTGGCACGAACGCCGATAGATACTAGTCAACATCTATCGAAAAATCGAGGAGAAAGTATCTCTCAGGTAGAGTACGCTCGGGTGATTGGATGTCTGATGTACTTGATGAATTGTACAAGACCAGACTTAGCCTACGCAGTAAGCAAACTGAGTAGATACACGAGTAATCCCGGTGTTGAACACTAGAAAGGGATAACTAGAGTACTGAGGTACTTGAGATATACTCGTGGAAATGGACTGCACTATATGAGATATCCTGCTGTTATCGAAGGATACAGCGATGCGAGTTGGATATCTGACATAAAAGACTCGAAGTCTACCAGTGGTTATGTGTTTACTTTGGGAAGTGTAGTCATTTCATGGAAATCTTCCAAGCAAACCGTAATAACCAGATCCACGATGGAGTCTGAGTTTGTAGCTCTTGACAAATGTGATGAAGATGCTGAATGACTACGGCAATTCTTAGAAGATGTACCGAGATGGCCGAAACCCGTGCCAGCAATCTGCATACATTGTGATAGTCAATCGACAATTGGCCGGGCATAAAGTCATCTGTATAATGGTAAGTCTAGACATATACGTCGGAGATATAATATCATTAGACAACTGCTCTCAACTGGAGTTATCACTGTTGACTATGTGAAGTCAAAGGATAACTTAGCGGATCCGCTAACCAAAGGGTTAAATCGAGAGTTAGTTGCAAGCTTATCAAGAAGGATGGGTTTGATGCCGATAGGAAATGTTGGTGCAAAGGAAACCCATCCTATGCAGACTGGAGATCTAAGAACTAGGTTCAAAGGGACAACCTAACTGCACTGACAAAGTTGCTCACTGTAAGGGAACTACCCTTTAAAACAGTGAATGATGGAGGTTATGCATACGACTTTTAATGATTCAATAGAGTTGTGTGGAAACTCTTAAGAGATCACCTATGTGAGAAAGAAGTGGGGTCGCTTCGAAGAGAATTGGAGATATAATTTTTAGAACTTCTCGTAGAATCAGGCGTGTTCATGGCCAATAACGAACACACCCATGAGAACTGAGGTGTATCAGGGAGAGTCCTGGGTGAGATGTGTCAATGCTTACATAAACGACAGCACAGTTCAAGGACATCATGTTTACTGTCAGCCAGGAAGCAAACAGATCTTCACGGGGGAAGATTCAAAGGGTGAAACCTACCTATCCTATACACGACTCAACTGCTGAATGTTATTACCATGTTTCCATTCATGTGAGAGATTATTGGATATCATGTGAATGGAAAGGGAGGTGGTGGGACTTTAGTCCCACATTGGAACTTTCTAGTGGGTAGAAAGTGAGGTGGAGAATAAAGAGACTCCATTGTGAGTGGGGTTTTAGTCCCACATTGGGAGTTTTAAGGCAAAATGGTTGGTTTATATTGTTTCACAAGCATGTTAGTTGTGAACAAATGCTAGGGGAGAGACTCTCTCTCACGCGTGGGTGCGCAGGGGGGTGCAAATCCAGGGCCCGGATTTGTACTGAATCAAGTGAACTCGTGTGCGTGCATGACCTGCGCGCGTTGAATGTCCGACCGGTCAGGGCAAAATTTGTCCAAGCAGATGAACCAACCTTTTGCCAAATTTTTTGCTCGGATGTAACTGATACATTAATTTTGATTAATGCGAGGTCAGTAACCCCCAGATATTTAGATCTAGCCGGTTAATTGGCAGTAAATGACGATTAATTCGTCATTGAATACTGCGGGGTCTGAGCCTATATAAAGGGGTCGTGCGACCAAGAGCAAAAGACACAAACATACAGACACAGAGAACGAGATTACGAGATTCTCTTCCACCTCCTTCCAGACCTCCTCTGATAGCAGTCGAGTATTTTCTCAGTTCGCCACGAGCAACGAGTACTCCATTGTGCCCGTGGTATGCTGTTGTATCCTCCTGAGAGATAAAAGTCCATCTGAGCCTCGAAGCACCGCCGGAGGAGGACGAATCTGTTTCAAGGAAACTGCCTCAGCAAATTCCTGGTCGGTCGGGAAATGCCCGACCACTACTCGGGAGATCCTGGTTGGGAGACGTCCGACTACTGCTTGGAAACTCGGGAGCTCGGCTCAGGAGCTCGAGAGACACTGCTCAAGTCGGGAGACTTGGTTGGGAGCTCGGCTCGGGAGCTCGGAAGACACTGATCGGGTTGGGAGACTTGGTCGGGAGCTCGAGGTCGGGAGCTCGGGAGACTACAGTTTACATATAAAGTAGCTCGGGCCACTTAACAGATAAATTAGAATTAATTTTAGTAATTTTAATTTATTGTAACATCTCTGAAAAGGAACATTTCCTCCAACATTTTCTTATCATTAAAATGATCAAAAGATTTGTGTTATGTCTTTCAGAATTTTAGTTACATCGAGGAATAAAACACTAGAGTTGATTCCACAGTGATGCGCTAAAGTACAAACCCAATTGATCCATTGTATTCAATGGATCTTTGTCAGATGAGAATAAAACACTGGCACAGCTATCTTTCATGGTGCCTAGTGTTTAAATATGCATCATCTGCAAAGTTAGATGTAAATATCTTCAATTTATTATTGAATAATATGAGACCACTATCTAATATTTTGCAAGAGATTGTAGAACATTTTTACTTTAATAAACATACAAAACAACAAAACAATCATATCAGATCTTCAATTTAATATGTTAACAGTCAGCTAGTCATACAACTCTAATTAGCTAGCTCTTCCTCCAAATACTCCAAGTAAGACGCAAATCCTAAAATGTTGGGCTTCTAGATCGACCACCATAAGTACTTCCTGATTGACCCTAACGGCCGATGGGAAACTTCTGTGAAGCCGGATCGGTCGCTCGAAATTGAAAACCTCGTTAATTATTTTTTCTAATTAGCTAGCTCTAGTATTGTCACCCTACATGCCTCGGGTTCATGCCAAATGTTGTGCATCATATTACCCTGGATTTTTTTGTTGAATCTATTCATGTTTCATGGCCATCAAATATTTTTGATGATTGGTCATTGACATGAAGTAATTAAGTCCAATAGATTGATGTGATTCTAACTGATTTTTAGTTATCAAACAAAAGTATTTGATAGTTTAGTGGTCTCAAAATTATGATAAATTGTCATGATAAAATACGTAGTATATTTTAAAGTCTATTCATATTCATATTTTTAATTTTTTTTTGAATCTGTTATGACCTTCAAACACTTTAGTTAAATTAGTTGATAATCTTGAAGACATCGAATTCATGTAAATGGGCGTCATTGCACTCTTTAAGTTTGTCCATTTTTACTCTCTCTATCATTATTCATATAATTATTGAATACTTTTCTACTATAAGTACTTAACAATATCTTAGATGTCTTGCATTCCTTTAGGGTGCCATATCAATTTTTACTTCGATAATACTTTTATTTTAGCAACTATAATATTATTTCTTACTTCGAACGTTGTATAATCATTACTATTAATTGTTATACATTATAATAATTAGGAAGTTGTTACAATTGTTTTAAATTAATTTTGACTAATTTAAAATTATTTTAATGAAGTAAAGAGTATTTTAATATAATAATATTTCAGTTTAAAATTTAAAATTTAAGATTTAATTATAATTATGTAGTCGCTATTAAAGTAGCTGTTACGTGTTACCATTATTTTAAAATTATTTTAATCAATTAAAATAATTTTGATAAAATTTAAATAATTTTGACCGAGTTAGTAAAACATATTTTAATATAATAATATTTTATGTATAATAATTTTGAGTAAAATAAGATAGTTAATTTTATACATTAGAGTAACTATTCAATAACGTAACTATATAATTATATTAAAATAATATTTTCATGAGATGGATTGATGGTTAACGTACGAGGTGTTACAACCATGAAATCTAGAAGTCAAATCCCACCGAAGCCTGATGTCTACTCTCTCTTATGTGTTAGTTACTGTTTGACCTCTTCCGTATTAATTGAGGATATTAAAATAAATGAATGTCGTTTGCCACTATAATGAAAGAGATATTTTGAATAGGAAGGAATCTTCTTCTTTTGATTATTTAGAAAAAATCAAAGTGAGACACCTGATAATTTGAAAAGAAAAAAAATGTCCTTTGATTTTTATCCGAATAAATTTGGATCTAGTAAATAAAAATCCACGCCTTTTTTTCTCCTTATTTAAACATGAAAAATCTAACAAAACAAACAAAAGCCCATAACGACAATCAATCCAAGGCCCAAATCTGCGTGAGGAGCCCAAAAACCTGATCTACTTGTAAGGGGTTTATCCACCACTGGTGCCGCTTCCCTTCTCTCATCTTCTTCAAGCATCCAAATCCCTTGTGATGCCATCTCTTCCTCCCTCTCCACTCCCTCTCCGATGATTTCGACACTCCAGATCCTCATTGCCATCCAGTTCTCTCCATCGCCGTCTTCAAAACTCAAATTTTCAACCATTTTCTGTCGATTTCCACACCTTTCTCTCGTTTGTCGCATGTCTCAACCTGAAAGCAAACTACTTTCTTGATGCATCTCGGCTGGGTGTAAGTTCATCAATTATCTACCTGTTCGAGGAACTTCGTCGATGGCGCTCTCCGCCTTATTAGTCCACCCCTGTGTTCTTCCTGCTAAACCTATCTTCGAATTGCACCCCCCACAGCACAAGCCATCACCTTTTGCATCGTTTGCGTCCATCCGAGGTCTTGCATCATTGTCGACGGCTTTTGAATCCAACCCTATGCGTCAACTTCCTCCCAATTTCGCACCGAAAGATCTCCTTGGCATCATTTTCCGGCAGAGAGATGCAGACGCTTCTCTTGAGCTTCTTAATTGGGCGCTACAGCAAGCACACTTCAGGCCAACGCCTTCTGTTTTTGAAGAGGTCCTTCGACAACTTGGAAAGGTGAGATCCTTTGAGAAAATGAAAGCTTTACTAGAAGAGATGCGACAGGAAGGATGTGAAATTAGTCAAGGTACTTTTCAGATCTTTATAGAAAGCTACTCGAGATTTCAACTGTTTGATGAGGCTGTTGATGTAGTTGTCAATGCAATGGATGAATTTGGAATTGAGGCAGATACATATATTTACAATTTTCTGCTTAATATTCTGTTGGAGGCCAACAAGATTAAGCTGATTGAATTTGTGTACTCTACGATGACTTCTAGAGAAATCCGACCAGATGTCTCTACCTTTAACCTTTTGATTAGTTCTCTTTGTAAAGTTTATCAAATGAAGGCGGCTATTGCGATGATGGAGGAGATGCACAACTATGATTTGTCGCCGAACGAGGTCACTTTCACCATCCTGATGCAAGGCTTCATTGAGGAGGGAAATATGGATGCTGCACTGAATGTGAGGACTAGAATGTCGGAATTGGGATGCTCTCCGACCAATGTCACGGTTAATGTCTTGATAAACGGGTACTGTAAACAGGGAAAACTAGTAGAAGCTCTTGTGTTTTTGCAAGAGGAGTACGCCAAGGGCTTTCGGCCTGATAATTTCACTTTTAATACTCTGGTTAATGGATTATGCCAAGCTGGACGTATGGCTGATGCTCTTGAAATTCTAGATGTGATGCTTCAAGAAGGGTATGATCCTGACATTGTAACGTATAATACGGTAATTGGATGGTTGTGTAAGATGGGAGAGACAAAAGAAGCTATGGCTGTCTTGGATCAGATGGTGAGGAGAGCATGCTTACCAAATAAGGTGACTTACAATACTTTAATAAGCACATTATGCGCAGAGAATCGACTTGATGAGGCGATGGAATTTGCTCGAGAACTCCCTCTGAGAGGCCTTTTACCAGATGCATATACTTTCAATGCTTTGATCAGTGGTCTCTGTAAGGTTGGCAATCTTGAAGTTGCTTTGCAGATGCTCGAGGAGATGAAAAATAGTGGATGCCCTCCAGATAAATATTCTTACAATATACTGATTGACCACTTCTGTTCGATTGGGAAGTTAGGGAAGGCTTTAGCATTGCTGAAGGAAATGGAGGCAAATGGTTGCTCGAGAAGTGTTGTGACATACAATACAGTCATTGATGGCCTTTGCAAGAACAGGAGAATCGAGGAAGCTGAAGATTTATTTCATGATATGGAGATACAGGGTGTTGCGAGGAATTCAGTGACCTTTAATACCATCATTGAGGGCTTATGCAAGAATGATAAGGCTGATGAAGCGACAGAGCTCATGGATCAGATGATACTTGAAGGACTGAAACCTGATAAGCTCACTTACAATTCATTGCTCAGACATCATTGCAAGCATGGGAATATAAAGAAAGCGGCAGACGTCGTTCAAACTATGGTATCAAATGGATGCGAACCTGATATTGTTACATATGGAACTCTAATATGGGGTCTTTGCAAAGCAGGTAGAACTCAAGTTGCCTATAAGCTTCTTAGATCTTTACCGATGAAAGGCATGCTTCCGACTCCAAAAACATACAATCCTGTGATCCAAGCGCTCTTTAAGCAACGGCGAACAAGGGAAGCCATCAGACTCTTCAGGGAGATGATAGAGAAGGCTGAACCACCAGATGCTGTCACATATGATATTGCTTTCCGTGGTTTGTGTTGCGGAGGAGGACCGATTGGAGAAGCCACTGATTTCCTGGTGGAGATGACGGAGAAGGGATTTTTGCCAGAATCGTCTGCATTTTCAATGCTTGCTGAAGGTCTTATTACTCTAGGCATGGAGCAGAGACTTAACAGGCTTGTTGAACTGGTCATGCAAAAGGCGGGTTTCAGCGAGAATGAGTTTGCAATGGTAAAAGGTTTTCTCAAAATTCGCAAATTTCATGATGCTCTGACTAACTTTTATCGAATGCTGCATAGCCGAAGGCTTGCAAAAGGTTATAGGAAGTAGTAGTCTTCAACACTGTCTACAAAGTTGGACTCTGAAAACACCTCGAAAGATTGATTGAGCTCATCAACAGGGTTCTACAAAGTTGTGACTCTGAAACTCCTTGAAAGATTGGGCTCTCGTCTGAATGTTTCTAAATCTGAGAACAAACCATTCCTATGGGTATATTGATTATGAGACAGGTGAGTCTTGGTGTTTGAGAAAAACATATCGAAATATTTCTATGCCTGCGCCGTCAGTTTGATCTGAAATATTTCTATGCTGTAAAATACAGGCATTTATACTTCCATCGATCCTACTCGAGCTATTTTTGTCTCAAATTTTAACTCTTTCCTATATCTAACCTGCTGAAGATTTTTCTTCTATTTGTACTTGTGTTGCTTGTTCTTAGATTCTACTAATTCACAGTTCTTTTCCACAGGAGATGTAATTTGATGTAAATATATCCAGAATCTCTTACCAATGTGTTTTTGAACAATGTTTTTTTCTTGTACATATAAAGGCAGACAGATCAACAGTGGACTAGAAAGTCAACTCCATTTCTTCATGCTTATTTTTCTGTCTTTGGTTGCTGTCTGTGGTTGCTTGCGATATTTCGTCTGGCACAACTTGTTAGATCCATCCTTTTCGCTTTGTTTCTTCGGCTCATTTAACCCATTCAACTCGTCTAACTTTTGGTCAAGTTTGAGCTCTGCCTGAACATGTTCGACTCATTTGATCCATTCGACTTGTCGAGCTTGATTGATTTGCATTCTTGGTCAAGCTTCAGCCTACTTGATTTGTTCAACTTGTTATTTGTTCTGTTCGTTCAAATCGATACATTTGTTCATCTTTCAAAAATAAAATATTTCTTACAGTATAATAAATGAAAATAATTATTTTAAGAAATAGGAAAATATTTAGCTCATTTTTGAACTAAAAATTAGAAAATGAAAACGGAGAAAAGAAAATAGGAAATATTTAAACTTTTGCAACAATAACCTTTTATTTTTCATTTATTTTTAAATTTGTCCCTGGTTCTTAATATAAAATGGAAACGTATTGTTATTAGTAGTATCTGTAAAAGGAAATGTCAAGAGGAAGGAGGAACCTCTCGCGATCTCTACCTCGCTCGAGTTTTCGATCTGCGATCCTCGAGCGCTGCTGGATTTTGGCGAAGTATCGGCGGATCGCTGAATCGCCGGAGCCATGATCTCCGCAAGCAAGCTCAAATCCGTTGATTTCTACAGGTTCGACCTCCTCATTCCTCTCCTTTCTACTCCGTAGATCCATGCTCGTTTCCACAGAACCGCATCGCATTTCTCGTGTGCATTCTCGTTGTGATCTATCGGATCCACTTTTGCGGCTGTTATTTAATTGTTTTCGACGCTTGTCTATTCGTGGATGATGAAATGGGGAAGGGATGGTGGACTCTTTAGGGCCCTAGTCGTTGTTGGTGAGCATGGAGTAGAGCCATTCCGCTAGTCGCCTATCAGGTTTATGCTTTTTTATGCACTGACGAAGGGCCTTGGTGATTTATGAGGCTGAAATCGAAGTGGTCTTATCAGTTATGCATTGTTCAGCGTTTGAAATCAATTTTCTAATTTTCTTATAAAATTAGCGATCGAACAAAGCTTGTAATAAGATGATTCAAGTACTACCGATTTTTTTTTGTGGATAGCAATTAATTCACTCATAATTAGATTTTATCTTACGATATGATACTGTCCTATCTAGCTTTAGTTCCTTACTTCCATGACATGGTCCCCCTGCAAATGCGGTAAAGAAACTCTGCAACTTGAATAGTGCATATTGATTGTTTAACAGCATTGCATGAACATATGCATTCAACATCTAATTTATAAGTTTATCTAACGCATATTAATAATAATGTATTTTAGAAATAAACTATATGAGAAAATAAGATTCAAGAAAATGAAAGGGGAAGAGTACAATTATTTGGAAGACATGTGATAATTGACAACATTGCTCATCTGGTGGTAAGATAAAATGAAACCAGACTTGACATTAAATTAAGTCACACGAATTTTAAGAGATAATGAGCAATTGATGTTCATGATGCCACATAACCATGGGGCACCTCCTAAGTCTTTTAAAACCTTGATCTTACTAATATTTTAACTTGAATGCGTGACTTTTTTATATCTATAAAAATTAATTCTAAAATCTATTAAAATAATCACTTATATATTTATCAACTATTCCAACTCGTGAGTGCGACATCTGTAATTTTGATAGGAGTTCAGATTGGGAGTTTTTGCATTTTTTTTAACATAAGGTTGAATCGCCTTCTGTTTCTATGAAACCTTGTTTAACGAATTTGATTAGTTTCATTTACTTGTTGGTTAACAACCTGGATGCTGTACGTATTTCTTTCCTTCCTGCAAAAAAATATATGACAGGTTTCTACCTTTGAATTCTGGCTAACATCTCTTACATAAGTGATCTTCTAGGTGTGAATTCTTGTGCCCTTAATATTAGGGGTAGTAATTAAGATTGATTAGATATAAGGCTTATGTGATCTTAATGTATAGAATCAAGAGTTGGACTTACACCTGTATGATGAATATTCAAGTTATATATTGCTTTTCTTTTACTGTAAAAAATATGTTCTTGAAAGATGCTGGAATTTCAGCATTGTACCACCCATGCACCTAAAAAATGACTACTGAAAAGGTTATTTCATGAAAATTTGATCCTTGTTTGAAGCTAATACATTCCTTACCTTCACCTAGATGTCAAAAGGAGATAAATAGCATGACTACGGTTAATACATTCCTTACCTTCACCTAGATGTCAAAAGGAGATAAATAGCATGCCTACATTAACCGTGTCTATCTAAGAAAGAGATAAATAGTATTAATGTCCATCTAATCTCCAAATCTAATGCAATAAACATGTCTGAAGGAGAAGATGGTATTTAGAAGTCAGACCACTGGAAACAGAAAAGAAACGGGTTACATTTTCATATTGCACCAATTCGCAACAGAACAGAATTCACAAATATAACTATCTGGACCAAATCAAATCTTATAAGAAAACTAGTCCGAAGAAGTATGAATGTTTGTGTTTAAGATGTTAGAAAAAGAACCACATGCATCGAAACACCAGCACCAAAAGTATGAATACAACTTTGAAAGTAAGTCTGATAGCATCTTATAATAGCATGAGATTCATACCAACACCGACAACTCGAACCAACGAAGCAACAATCCATCTAAAGAAGGGGTAGGATTCCGGAGTCACAGCAAACTGTGGCCCTAGAATCAAATCACACTGTTTAAAGTACATACAATTTCTTCAAACCAAATATATAGATACCAAGTCTTGATGCAGTTTGAGCATTTGGCTACTCAGAAACCATGTATTTTGATGCGCTCCTTCTTCACAATGCCGGCTTGAACCAGGAAAGTCGAAACATTCTTTCGCTGATCACCCTGAAGTTGAATGACCTGTGGCGTGCCGTTGAGTATTGCTTTTAGGCAACGAAGATGCGATATGAATGCCATGCACAAGTAGCTTAGCATAAATACAAAACATACCTGGCCCAGCTCTGGGTCCTGAACCACAGTACCATTACAGCAAAACTCCTTTTTGAGGTCCTTCAAGATTTTGCTATAGCTGAACTCTTTCTTTAGTCCTTGAACAGTCGTCAGGCTCTTTCGACCATTACGTTGCTGAACACGGATATGCACGTATTCCTTTGTGCCAGCACCAGAGTCATCAGCATTTGCCTCAGCAAAAGGATCTGCAATCGAAGAAACAAGATCAAGCTGACGATGCGTTGTGCATATGCTAACTCTACACACAAGAGCAACGACTTGCGTAGCAAATTTGTGCAGGCACAAAACATAAATGAGTGAGAGATCTTAGCAGACATACCGAATGCAGTTGGGGTCTGGATGTCAAGATCAGACATGAACACTTGGTTTTTTCTTTATGTCCCAACACTGAAAGCATGATGATCGTGTCATAAATTGATCTTAAAAGCATGATGGAACAAAAGGATGCAATGACCCCATAAAGTCTCGGGGCAACAAGCTCACAAATGTAATCCCAAATATATAAACGCCCTATAAAACTAAATTCAACCTCGAGTTCGAATCAATCACAACTAACAAATCGTGCAAAGACTAAAGATGTATCTGCCCAAACTCTCAATATGCAAAATTAATACATGAATGGGCAAATTTTGAGTTATAGAATAGACTCCCTGAACAAAGAAAACGAAAGTGGAGAAGTCAAAATATATTATAAAGTGGTTCCTCAAAAATAATTATGACTCAAGAAATCAGCATGTTGATTACAAACGCTCTACCCAACCAGATCTTCAAAGAGTTTCAGAATGATATCAGTGACGAACATAAGATGATTTGATCAATAAAATTTCACAAAAAAAAAACACATAAGAATCACTTAAGGAACTGATTTCAGCATGACTACGCATAGAAGATCATAAGATCTTAAGAGCATTAAAATTCACAGCACATCCAAAAAAACCCTAGCAAGAACATATTTCAGATCGCTGGAAAGAATGATCACAAGAAATTAGATCATTAAAATAATCAACAAGAAATTAGATCGTTAAAATTCACAAACAGAACCTAGAAGATTAACTTGTAAAAACTCGTTTAAATAATCAACACAATCAATTTAGGAAAAGAAAACAAAAAGGTGCTCCCTCTCAAAGGGAAAAAGAAAAAGAAAGAAGAAAGAAGAAACTTTGACAAAAACTAAACGAATCAGCACCTGAATATATATAAAAAAAGATCCTCATATGATACACGAGCGATTTATTTATTGCAGAGGTCCGAATCAAACATCGAGCACAAACAATACAAAGCATGTATACGTACGCAAAAATAAAAAAATAAATAAATCCCCCAAAAAATCAAAATCGGACGAGCATCAAACTTACGCTGATAAAGAAGAGATTTGTTTATCAGCTGCAGCGGTCTTGCTAAATACATCAACCAAGATCTTACCTTTCATCGTTTTTATCTATATTCGCATCAAAATCCCCAAATAAAACACAAATCAAGCGATCATCGAAGAAACGAGGAGCCTATCGTCGATTTACCCTAACATCTACAAAAATTCCACGAAAGACGACGAACAAAAACAGAGATCCAGCAGAGAAGGACGATCTCACCTAGGAGGCGTCGACAGGAGCGGATCGCTAACCGTAGACCCTTCTCGATCAAGAAGCCCAGATGGATTCGATGACCTTCTCCACCGCTCTTCGTACACAATAAAAAGGAACGGAGAAGGAACGGAGGGTAGAGAGTTAACGAGAAGCCTCTATTTATCGGATATTCGTTTATGCGTACCTTCCAAACGTCGCGCATAGTCATGTCCATAGTTTGTGTTTCTAACGGTAGAGATGTGAGAAAGAAAGTGATGAAGGATCAAGATTACGGCCGCATAGAGGATCACGTGTGCGGATTTTCTGAATGCTATTGATGCCTTTCGTGGGGCACATAGTAGATGACGGTGCGAATCTACCGGAAAGATTAAGTGCATCTCACGCTTCAAAAATAAGATTTTATTTTAATAAGATTTTCAAAAATTGTAACTGCACTTATTAATTGAATTTTAATTAAAATTTAATCAAGTACATGGGGAAAAAAAGAATTAGGCGATGTATTATTTAGAATTTCGGTTATAATTTTTAAGAAAAAATATATCTTAGTATTTAATTAAATTTTAATTAAGATTTTACCATGTGCTAAAAATCTATTTTGCCACGTAGGATTATGAGCTCCATCCAATCTCCAACATGTTTGGTAATCTTTTAAAATAAATTGGAATTTATAATATTTAATTATTCGAAAAAATTTACAATCCGAACTTAAATTGAACAGTACATTCCTCCTTGTTTCTTTTCTATTTAGTCCCCTTTAGGAAATACTGATTGAGTGCCTTAATCTTATAAGGTAAGCATTTTTTTTCCAGCGCAAATCAAGGCAAAACAACGTATTTTTGATGGCAAAAGGTTATTCATTCACTCAGTATTTTCGTCAATCTATTTTAGAATTAATATGAAAAAGATAAATCACGGTAATTATTAATCTGAATATTATAACTAACGTGTAAGGATGACGGATATCTTGACTTTATTAGGTTTTAATCCTTAAACGTCAAAGTAGTAATACCCAGCGTAAAATAACATATTATAGATGGTAAAAAATGATTCGCTCGACCATAATACCTGCCAATCTGTCCCAAGTAAAACAACATATTATAGTGATAACAAAAGGCGATTCGCTCGCCTCAGCGCCCCTGCTAACCCGTCTTAGGCTAATACGGAGGAGGTAAATCACGGAGACTATTAGCCCGGATATCGTAACTAATCCGTGGGGGAGAGATGGACACACTGACTTTATCAAATTTTGATTTCCAAATCTCATAATAATAATATTCACATACTAACTTATCACTTCATCCAGTGAAGATTAAAAAAAACCATATCAATATAGACTCCATATGGGTTATTGATCTGAATTAAATTTGTCTGGAAGTCTCATTATTTTTAGATCCACCCCTGACAGTTTATGTCGAGGAAGGTTTGGACTAACAATTCAATGAGGCTGAGTTTGAGTATGTTAATGTACATCTGTTCGGCAGCGACTGACTCAGCAAAACTCAATAGAGGTTGATCCAACTAGAATTTACTCATCCATCAATCTCACAGACCGGATCAGTAGATATCTTTCGTTTGAATATGATCAAATTATAAGACTCAAACAAGTCGAACTGGAATTTCATTTCACAGACGCTCGAGTCAAAATTATTTATACTTGTAAGTGCAAGGGGATTGGTTGAAGTAGATTGAAATTGATTTAAATTTAAAAGTTACATAATTTCATCGAATAATTGACATCGGTTAGTCTATATCAACCTGATATAATAGAAAATCTCAATCAATTCCTTTCATTTTTTTAGAATTATTTTTTTGTCAAAAAAAGAAAATTGAAAAAGACAGATGCTAATAATAATAATAAAAAAAATGAGCAAAATATTTTTCAGAAACTAATTAAAATCGTAGGATGTTAGATTTTAATTAATTAATTAATTAATTAATTTTGAATAAAATTGTTTCCTAGCTATTCACACAATGTCTTCTCTGATCACTTTCCTCAAAACATACAGTTCGAATTCAAGTCTCCCAGAGAAAACCTCAAGTTCTATAAATTAAGCACTCAAAAGAGTTTATTGATAGTGTGAGGAAAAATCCTGTTCATGATTCACAAGAACATCTACATGAAGTTTGATAAAAAAAACAAACCCAAAGTGAAAGCACTAATTAGAGTAACAATAAGAGGATTAAACTTCAAATTTCAAATAAGATAAATATTCTAAAAGTTAGGTTTTGAACATGCATAAATTGTGCTAGGGGCATATTAGTTGGATGCAGAAGCCCAAAGTGGAACAAACAAGAGAGATATCTTGCAATCGATGATGCTACATGAAGCTGGAAGCACAAAACTGAAGGAACAAAGAAATATCTGACAATCATTGTTGAATTGCTCCATAAGATAATGTCTTCCGGAGCACACCCACCCGATCTAAACACACATCTAGAGATATAAATGGCTGCTGAATCTTGTAAGAAAACAGGCAGAATTTTCACACCAAACAAAAGAATCCATCCTTCAATGTTGGAGCCTACTTGACTTCATTGATGGATTGACTGCATTAAATTATAAACATCAGTTTGAGGGTCATCTCATCTTGATGCTGAATAATATTGAAATGGCAAAAATGATAATAGAATGTTTCAAGTAAAACAATGACTCGGAGGCTCTTACATGATGTCAAAGCGTGACTTCGTCGTATCTTGTTCCCATTTCAACGATTTGAACCAGTTGATGTCATCAAGTCTTGCAACATGCACCTTCTTCAGCTTTTGTGCGCTCTCCTGTCCAATGGGCAGTCTTGCTAGGTTCAAACAGTCACTGAAGTGGATGTACTCCAATGATGGCAAATCCAAAGTTTTTGCCGGTTCTCCTTCAAAGAAACAAATTAGCCTGGGCAGTTTGATAAACAACAATCGCTTGAGCATGGGGAAAGCCTCATTCTTCAAATCACAACCTTCTTCGTTGGCGATGATTGTCTTGATGGAACTGTTATTTTTGATCTCCAGTCTTTCTAGGCTTTGAAGCTCATTTGCAATGCTTGGCAAGAAAACATATTTGAGGCATGGGCATCCCATTATTTGCAGTTGCTTCAGTTTCTTAAAAGTTTCAGATGGTAGTAATCGTGAATGGGTTGCGTCCAATGTCTGTGAGAATAGATACGATAACTTTTTACAATTAACAACTTCAAATGTAGTGAGGTTATGCAAACTTCCAGGAGGAACAACTCCATTGCATAAACTGATTACATCCGACATTTGAGATAGTCGTATCATTTGCAATTTCGGAAAGACAACAGAATCATGCCCAAGCCCTTCGAAATTTAGCAGGGCATGTGGCCCAGCACATCCTTCAAGAAGAAGCTCTACTAGACTGGGATGCACTCTCTGAAGCAAATCTTGTGGCAAAATGTCAACAATGTTTCTGCACCTTCTTAATTCAAGCGTTCTTAATTTTCTGAGTGAATAAGCAGGAAGCTGGCCATGACAAACCTGTTCCAGCTTCTCCATGTCCAAAAGGGATAGCTTCATGAGCTCGCCAAATGCATCCGATGGAGTATCATCAGTTGATCGTAGAAGAAATTGGATTTGATGGCAGTTCACAATGAGCAAAGACTTCAGAGTGGCAAAGCAAGACATCAGATCTGTGACATTCCACTGGCAACTATCGAGCCTCAATTCTTCAGCTCTCCTGAGAAAAGGCTTGCCCCAACTGATCACCGACTCACCCACTTGTTTTATAAAAAAGTTTCTTTGGTATTTAGAAGCCAGTGAAAACCAATCTGGCTCATTATAAATAATGAAGTGACTCAAGACTTTGAAAGCATTGCTCGGCATAACTTGTTCAGAAAAATCTCTAGCATCCTTGACATACAACTCAACCCTGACCAAGCGTTTCAAAGATGCAACCTCAACTAGTAGTGAGTTAGTCACATTGTAGCCTCTCAGGTAAAGTTCTTCAAGTCGAGTTAACTTTTGTATCAAATTTCTGGGTATCTGCAGCGATGTGCAATTCGACAAGTCCAAAAGCTTTAGCTTAACCAGGCCATCTACCTTTTCTGGTAATGCACTAATAGCTCGGCATTCCTGCAAGGTAAGTATTATGAGTGTCTTTAGTTCCCCTACCACATTTATATCATTCATCCGTTTACATCTGTCCAAACGGAGAGTTCCTAGACCTTTTAAGCATGCCAATGAGGAAGGCAAAGAAGTAATGTCTGTATTACTAAAATCAAGAACATTTAGTGTGACCATGTTTTCAAAGAAATTGGTCGGCACACTAGTAATTGGGTTCATATTCAGCAACAACAGAACTATTTTGGAGCAATTTGGTTTTTCAGGAATTTCTTGCAAGAAATTGTTCGAGAGTGAAATTCTCTTGTAATCTGCTATGTTCTCATACTCTGGCCAATCTCTAAGGCCATGTCCAGCTTTAACAAGAAAACGGTTGTTGTCCTTGGAGCCAATATATACAGCTACATCTCGCACCGCATCATGAAGCTTCACACACCCAACTTTCTTACTATCAAGCAGTAAACATGAAAGTTTCAGTTTTTGGAGCAAAAAATGTACTCTGCCACGTACATCCTCTAAAGTGGAGAGATTACTCAATAAATTCTCTCTCACTGCATATCGAATTACTTCATCCTCACTGATGTCATAGTCCTCGCGGAACAAACAACAATAGAGAAACAACTGTTTTAGTATATCAGTCTTCAGGTTTTGATAACTTAGTTCTAATGATTTGAACAATTTTTCCTCTACATCCGCTATGTCCCAAGGAACCGATTGCTTTAGTTGCGATAAAGCATCTTGCCAAGCACTTGCATCCTCGTATGATCTTAATGCCCTTCCGACTACAACAATTGCTAGCGGCAAACCACAACATTCTTGTGCAACCTTTCTTGCAACTGGTTCTATCACATCAGATTCAGCAACTTGCCCTGCCCTCATTCTGAAAAGTTGCCATGAATCTTCTTCAGACAAGGTGGTAACTTCCACTGAGACATCAGCTTCCATTATATTGCATAGTTCAGCCGTGCGAGAGGTAAGTATGACTTTACAACCCTTGTGTTCTTGGTATGGAATCCCAATTTCCTTAACCAGTTCCAGCCGTGCCCAAACATCATCCAACATTATCAAAACTTTCTTCTCCTGCTTCAACCTATTGGCCAACATCTTATTTGAAGATTCACGCATGCCCAATGCATCAGCAATGTCGCGTTGGATCTGAGCTATGTTTGGATTCTGCGACACAACCACATCTATTACCACATCAAACATTTCTGCTTCCTTCACATTTCTTCCTATTTCTTCCATCAATGTAGTCTTGCCTACACCACCCATGCCATATATTCCAATCAGATTCACTTTAACATCATCCAATGCATCTCTAACCTTTTGCATTGCCTCTTTGGTGGCGCCAAAGTTCATAAAATCTGCGTTGGACAGGTGATTAACAGTTGATGGATCAGGAGAATGAGAAAAATATTGGAATTTGCTTTGATCCGGTAGCTTTAATGCTTTGTCCTTTTTCCTGGTAGCCTCCCTTCTGACCTTATAACGAGGAACCAAACTAGATATGTAGCATTTCTCATCTATCCTGTCGAAGTTGTTCTTGATATTATTAAACTTCCCCTCCAGTTCAAGCACATTGTTTAGCCACAAGGAGACTTCATCACTGATAACTTCATTGTTCCTTTCAGATGCCTCCACTTTTTGTTGTGTGTCGTCCTTGATGGCCTTTAAAAGATCAAACTGTTCTTTGAGTTTCTCAAATTTCTTTTTGCAATATATAACATAACATGCGTGTGTCTTTAATTTTTTCCAAGAGTACTTCACAATCTCGTTCACAGTTCCTGATCCAATTCCTCCGCCACAGGTATTGAAGCAAGGAGGAACCATGATCTGCACAGGAAGAAAATTTACAGGGTCTATTTGGTAGTTCAGAAATCAAATTAAAAAAAAAATTTAAGCACTCACTGAAGAAAACCAAATCGACCATCAAACATAGCAAAGTTAAAGAACCGAGACTTTCATTGTTTTCACAAAAGAATCCTTTAGGTTTCATTCTGTCCTTATGGTTCCAAAATGCGAAATTTCCCATCCAAATATGAGAAAACGAAGCAAATACACGAACAAGAGCCCCTCTCAGGCTCTGATGTCTTTCACACTAAAGTTTCCCATCCACATCATAGTGGAAGAATCAAGTGAAGATATACATCGTAGTTCAGGTTGTCAGATTGCACATAGGTCGCATGAGAATGAAAAAAAAAAAAAAAAGAACAAACAAACATCGAAAGAGAAGTTGACGATCATACCTCCCCAATGTCAATGACGGCGAGCAAGATAGAATAGAAACCAAAGGAGATGAACAAAATGCTGATGCCACAATAGTACCGATGCCAAAGGCATCCGATGTCAAGTTGGCACCCTTTCACTGTCCCACATCCATCGTACCACAGTGACTTAAACAATTATTAGAGGGGGCGATTCGTTCACCTCAACGCCCACGTCAATCCATTTCAGGATCAATACGAAAGAGATAAATCATGAGGCTACTAATCCAGATGCTGTGACTAGCGCGTGGAGAGAATGAGCATACTGACTTTGTCAAAATTTAACCCCCAGATCTCTTGATACCAACACTACGTATTAACTATCAACTCATCCCGTAAGGACACTTAAATAATTATTAAAGCCCAAGACATAGTACAAAAGTCGATATATTATATTTCTAACCTAATAATTAATGATCAATTATAATCTGTATAATTTATTTTAGGGAGCAGATCCCCTGGTCCGCATTTTTGCGGACCAGGGATGGTCCACTCCCAATTGCGGCCGGATCGTAATCGTGATCCGACCGTAATTTATTGTAATCTTTTCTAGGGTTCATCGTGTACCTCAGGTTATAGTTTAAATTCGAATGGATGGTCGGAGGCCACCCGGACCAGAGGATCTGAGCTGTTTATTTTATCGGGAGCAGATCCCCTGGTCCGCATTTTTGCGGACCAGGGGATGGTCCACTCCCAATTGCGGCCGGATCGCGATCATGATCCGGCCGCAATTTATTGCAATCTCTTCTAGGGTTCATCGTGCACCTCAGGTTATAATTTAGGTTCGAATGGATGGTCGGAGGCCACCCGACGGCCTAAACCTTAAATTTTAAACCCTAAACCTTAAACCTCAAATCCTAAATCTTTCATCATGACCTTCGGGTGGCCTCCGACCACCCACCCGAATCCAAACTATAACTTGGGGGGCACGATGAACTTTAGAAGGGATTGCAATAAATTGCGGTCAGACCGCAATAAATTACGGCCAGATCACAATCGCGATCTGGCCGTAATTGAGAGTGAACCATCTTCAGGTCCGCAAAAATACGAACTAGACGATCTGGGCTGTTTATTTTATCATGCGTCTAATACTTATCATCACGCGTTTAACACCTTTGTATTTAAATTAATCTCTTATATATCCGTGGGACCGATCCTTATAAAACAGCGAATTTGTCTTTACATAATTATTGGATTGATTAGCATTGTTATTAAAACTGTTTTAATATTAATTAAAATTATTTAATATTAATCAAAATTACTCAAATTTTAAAAAACTGCTTTAATATTAATTAAACCTATTTTAGTATTGATTCAAAATTAAAACTTTAATATAGTAATTTTGATCAAAATTATTTCAATAAAAAATTTAAAATAAAAGAATTTTTCATTATTTTTTAACATAGGTTGGTAATTAAGGATAATAAAAATAAAAGACCGACTCTTTGCTTTCTACCTAATTATTTTATAAAAAAAAATCTACACCAACTTAACATTTAAACTCATTAAACCCATCTCACTTTAGTTAATTTTAAAATAATTTATTAAAATTTTAGTAAATTAGTCATAATTTTTTATGGATGAATATGAAAGCGAATCATTCTCTAACGACTTACAAGTAGAAAAATAATATGCTCAATGAAAAATCTTAAAAAAAATTCAATAAATGACGTAATATTTTACATGTAACGATCTCCGATAGGTTCATCGTGACTCCCAGAGTATAGTTTGATTCGAGACGGTAGTCAGAGGCCGTCGATGGTATCCGAGCGATGATCAAATGCGTATATATAAAATATCACATCATTCACTAAACGTTTCATTAAATTTTTTCATTTAGTGTATCACTGGTATGAATATGACGTATATAAGTTGCTAGTCAAGATTACTCCTTGTTTATTTTTGACAAAAATCAACATTTTTATCAAAATGACAACTGTATGTTTGATACAGTTAGTCTAATTAAAAATTAAATAACATTTTTTTTTATTTTCTACTAGATCAAATAAATCACCAATAATAAAATGACAGAAGTTTTACTATATAATAAATATTAATTAACAAAGATGAGAAGATAAATTATTCTAATCGACAAAATAAGACATTAACAACTGTATGTTTTTTTCCCTCACTTCCTTCAACATCGCTGTACTCGACCCTTATTACATTATTAATTATTTTTTAAAAAACTATTTCATATTAATATTACCTATAGTCATCATGATTTTGTAGATGCAATCATGCCCTAAATTAGAAGTTTCGATGATTGACGGTTATTTAAGTTTAAGCTAATACATTGGATCTAGCATTGAGATTTAGTGTGCAGTTATGCAAGAAGTCCAAGGAATGGTCGGGGACCGAGTTCTTGGCATGAAAACCCGGAGTTGAGGAAGCTCCAGGCAGGAAGTCCAAGGGATGGTCGGGGACGGAACTCTTGGCATGAAGACCCGGAGCTGGGAGGCTCCAGGCGTGAAGTCCAGAAAACGAGAGGTTTTGCTGGCACAAGGTAATTGAATCCATTGGAAGGTATTCAATCAACCCAGCTGTGAACTGCAGGCTTGAAGTCCAGAGTTGGGCATGTCAATCGATTGGTGAATCGATTGGAGGATGACTAATCGATTAGTGAATCGATTCAGGCTAACTGTGTGGAAACAAGAGGTTCTGTAATCGATTACGGAATCGATTACGAATGACTCTGTCCGTAGACAGAACGCTCGGTAATCGATCACTTAATCGATTCAGTAACACTGTAATCGATTGGTGAATAGATTACAAGCTGTTCTGTCCGCAGACAGAACGTTCAGTAATCGATCACTCAATCCAGTGCCGGACCTGTGATTTTGGGGCCTGAGGCGAATATCAAAATTGGTGCCCTCAAAACTTGATAATCATATATTTTTCAATCAACATAAATATGACAATATTTATGACATAAATTCTAAAAGTAAAAAATAGACAAAATATATCATCCAAAATAATATCATAAACAAATACTAATAAATCCAAGACGATTCAAACAAAATACAAAACTCATGTTCCACACCAGTATATAGTCACTTGAATATTGCTCGCCTCGCAGTTTTAGAAGCAAAAGTATTGATTAAATTTGCATAATCAACTTTCTCAACGACTTTTTTCTCAATAGATAGCATAGCCAAGCCATTTAGTCTTTCTTGCGACATAGTTGATCGGAGATAAGTTTTGATCAATTTCAACTTGGAAAAACTCCTTTCGGCAGATGCAACTGTAACTGGTATAGTCAGCAAAATTCGATAAGCAATATAAGCATTTGGATAACAACCATCTATTTTCTTCAAATAATTTAGCACATCAATCGCTCTTTTTGATTCTCTTGGTAGTGAGTGTCTTAACAACTTTAGTTCTAGATATAAATCTGTTCCATCAATATCAGAGTGTCCATCATGTGTTAAAGAATCTCGAAGACTGACACATGAGTGCAAGAGATCATCATCACCAATAGACTTCAATCTCTCTAAACTAAATAAAAATCCAAACGTTTCTTCATATTTTTGAAATTGTTCAAACCGAGTTTGAAGTGAAGAAAGAGCCTGATCAATTATAAATAGGAAGTAATTAACTCGAAAAGATTCTTTAGGAGACTGGGTTATCTCTTTACTGTTGATCTCATCAAATTGTCTCTTTCTTCGAATGATACGTTTTTCTTGAAAAACATGTTCAATTCCCATTTCACTTGCAATATGTTCAGCTTCATTCAATGCTTGATCAAATCCAGATTCTCTAAACTCTTGGAGAGAAGAAATAAGTCCCTTTAATTGCCTAATAGCAACATCAATATCCATATTTTCTGCTTGAAGAAACTTACTAACAATGTTAATCTCATATAACAACTTGTACCAAATTACCATTCCAGACACGAATTCAAAATTCTCAAGTTCAAATGATGCCAAACCCTCAGCTTCACTCTTTATTTTTGAGTCATCAGAAATATTTGCCAAATCAATTAAAGCATCTCGTATTTTCGAAGTTTGATCTTTTATGGCCTTCACGCTTTCAACATGACTTTCCCATCGTGTTTGTGATAATGGCTTGACCGTAAGACCTTGCACATGATCTTTGAAGATTTGCCACCGCTTGGTAGAAGAAGAGAATAATGAATATATGCGTTGTATAACACCGAAAAAAGACATTGCTTTAGGGCAACATTTCACCATATCACATAATGTGAGATTGAGACTGTGGCATCCACATGGAGTGTAGAAAGCTCTAGGATTAATTTCAAGTAATCTACTTTGTACACCCTTGTGCTTTCCTTTCATATTGGATCCATTGTGATATCCTTGACCTCTTATATTATCAATGTCAAGTTCGAGATTGCTCAAAGTATTTTTAAGCTCAGTAAAAAGCCCAAGCCCTGAAGTTTCATTAACTTTCAAAAATCCAATCCAAAATTCCTCAACCGCTATTTCATTTTCTGAATCATCCACACATCTAATTACAAGGGACATTTGCTCCTCATGACTTGCATCTGGAGTGCAATCAAGTATGACAGTGAAATACTTTGCATGTTTAATTTTAGCAATAATTGAACTTCGTACTTCAGCCGCCAACATCTGTATCAATTCATTTTGGATTTTGGGCCCAAGATAAGTGTAATGAATCTGTCTTTCTTGAACACGTCGAAGGTGTTCCTCCATTATTGGATCAAATTCAGCAATCATTTCAATGAGTTGCAAAAAAATTCCATTATTCTCAACATAAAGTTTCTCATTATCTCCCCGAAGTGCCAAGTTATTTTTCGCAATTCTTTGCACAACTGCAATTATTCTCTTCAATACTTGTTTCCAATGTTCTCTCTCCTTGTTAATTGCTACTTGCATATTTTCATCAATTGTCTTTTTCTTTTGAAGTCTTCTTTCTAATTCAATCCAACTAGTCATGCAATTAATATGATCTGTACTAGTTTCATGAAGATTCAAACATCGACTGATATTCTTCCAATCTTTGTATCCTTCGTCAGCCAGATGATTATGTCTCATTGTGGTTCTTTGAGTCTTAAATAATTTGCAACAGAAACAGAAGATCTTGTCCATAGAAATAGAATACACTAGCCATCTTCTGTGACTTTTTTCACCATTTGGTAATTGTCTCATATAATGTGATGGATTAAAGTGTCTTCCAGTGTTATCAAGAGGAAACAAAATATCATCATCTTTTCTAGGTCCTCTTTCAACTAGAAAGTCTCTAATATTTGAATGTTGTCCCAATTTCCTGGGTCATCAACATTTAAAGGAAACAAGACCTCTTGATTTATATCTTCATCACTGTCATTCTCAGACATATTGATTACACCTTTATCATTTTCAGATTGTTTTGGGTATTCATGATGAAGCTCATTAAATTCACTATGTTCCTGATCATTCAACTTATTATCAGTGTCATCCTGATTCACTTGTTCTACATCTGTTTGCTCTGCTCTTTGATTGTTAGTGAAATACTTATTAAGACTTCCTGCTTGGCTTTGAATTAATGATTCTTCCTTTTGTTTTTTCTTCCTTTTTTCCGCTCCAGACGACCTAGTCATGGCCGGTCCCAAGCCCGGATAAAGGAGGAGGGTTGCGTTAGGTTGCCGGCCAGCGTAAAAAAACTATGGCAAATACTCAATGAATGGATCCATTAAAGTATTATGCTAATGCTAGGATGTTCCCCGGAAGGAACGCGTTGCAGGGTCCGACTGTAACGTCTCGGCAAGGACCGCTACATCTCCAGAACCCGGGTGTAGTGCTAAATATGCAAGGGTTCGCGTTGCAGGGTCCGACTGTAACGTCTCGGCAAGGACCGCTACATCTCCATGAGAACTTGGGTGTAGTGTTAAATAGGCAAGAGTTCTCACACCATAGGTGGACTAAGAATAAACATTATAAGAAAAGTAATAGTCTCAGATTTGGAACATGGAATATAGGAACTCTCACTGGTAAAACAATGGAGGTAGTAGATACAATGATTAGGAGAAAAATTAGTATTTTGTGTGTGCAAGAGACAAAATGGGTAGGTGAGAAGGCAAAAATGATAGAGAACTCGGGTTTTAAGTTATGGTATACAGGAAAGAGTAAAACAAGAAATGGAGTGGGTATTTTTGTAGATAGTTCTTTAAAAGATGAAGTTGTTGGTGTAGTTAGAAAGGGGGATAGAATTATAGCTCTCAAGATAGTAGTGGCGAAAGAAGTTGTGAACGTAATTAGCATATATGCACCTCAAGTAGGATTAGATGAAGAAACTAAATCAAGATTTTGGAGCGATTTAGATGAGGTATTACAAAACATTCCGCCAAATGAAATGATTTTAATAGGAGGCGATCTAAATGGACATGTCGGAGCGAAAAATGAAGAATATGAGAGAGTACTTGGGGGTTATGGGTTTGGAACAAGAAATGAAGAAGGAAAAACTATATTGGATTTTGCGATAGCATATGACCTTATACTAGCTAATACATTTTTTAAGAAAAAAGAAGAACACTTGATCACATTCAAAAGTGGGAATAATAAATCACAAATTGATTATTTTATGGTTAGGAAGAGAGATAGGAAGATTTGTAAAGATTGTAAGGTTATCCCTGGAGAAAGCTTAACTACCCAACATAGATTAGTAGTGTTAGATATACGCCTTAGTTATAATATCAATAGAGGAAAAATATACACGACTCCTAGAATTAAGTGGTGGAAGTTAAAGGATGGGAAGCAAAACATATTGAAGGAGAAGGTAGGAATACAAGCATTAGATGAAATATATAGCGACTCTAATACGACATGGGATAAGATGGTATCAAAGTTGAAAATAGTAGCTAAGGATGTACTCGGTGAGTCAAAGGGGCATGCACCACCAAGGAAGGAATCTTGGTGGTGGAATGAGAAAGTACAAGAGAAAGTGAAAGAAAAACGAATAGCTTATAAGGAATTATATATTTGTAAGAACGAGGAAAACTTAAAAAAATATACAATAGCCAAGAAAGAGGCTAAGAAAGCAGTGAATGAAGTAAAAAATAAAACTTTTGAACGATTATATCAAAATTTAGATACAAAAGAAGGGGAAAGAGACATTTATAAAATAGCTAAAGCAAGAGAAAGGAAAACAAGAGACCTTAGTCAAATAAGATGTATTAAAGATGAATGCGATAGAGTACTAGTAAATGATAGCGAAATAAAAGAGCGGTGGAAGATTTACTTTCATCAACTTTTTAATGAAAGTTTAGGGGACCAACTTGACTTAGGCAATTTAAGTATTTCAAATGAGTATAGAAATTTTAATTTTCATCGGAGAATTCAAACTTCAGAAGTAGAACAAGCTTTGAAAGGGATGCAAAATGGAAAGGCCGTGGGACCGGATGATATCCCAATAGAGGTATGGAAATGTTTAGGGAAAAAAGGTATTGAATGGCTTACAAAATTATTTAATTTAATATTGAAAACAAAAAAAATGCCTAATCAATGGAGGGTAAGTAGTCTAGTTCCCTTATATAAGAACAAAGGAGACATACAAAATTGTGCAAACTATAGGGGTATTAAATTAATGAGTCATACCATGAAACTTTGGGAAAGAGTAATAGAAAAAAGATTGAGGAAGGAGACCACGGTAACCGAAAATCAATTTGGGTTCATGCCTGGAAGGTCGACAATAGAAGCTATACATCTTCTTAGGCAATTAATTGAAAAATATCGGGAGCAAAAGAAAGATCTACACATGGTATTTATTGATTTAGAAAAAGCTTATGATAGGGTACCAAGAGAAATTATATGGAGAATTCTAGAAAAGAGAGGCGTTAGCGTAACATATATTGACCTAATTAAAGATATGTATGAAGATGTAACGACTAGAGTGAAGACTTCAGGTGGATTGACTGAAGCATTTCCAATAAGGATAGGGTTACATCAAGGATCAGCTTTAAGTCCCTATCTTTTTACACTAATCATGGATGAACTCACTAGGCACATTCAAGATACAGTGCCATGGTGCATGTTGTTTGCAGATGATATTGTTTTGATAGATGAGACACGTGAAGGAGTAAATGCTAAACTAGAATCTTGGCGGGAAACTCTAGAAATGAAAGGTTTTAGGCTTAGTAGAGTAAAGACTGAATATATGGAATTTAAGTTTAGCAATGCTAGACGTAGTGAAACAATTGTTAAGATAGGAGATGATGAGTTGTCTAAAATCGAGAACTTTAAGTATTTAGGATCGTTCTTGCAAAGTGATGGAGGAATTGAGAGAGATGTCTTACATAGAATACAAGCAGGATGGTTGAAATGGAGATTAGCATCGGGTGTCTTATGTGATCGTAAAGTACCTCTAAAACTTAAAGGGAAGTTCTACAAAACGGCAGTTAGACCTGCTATGTTATATGGTGCTGAATGTTGGGCTATGACTCGAGCACATGAGCAAAAGATGAAAGTTGCAGAGATGAGGATGTTAAGGTGGATGTGTGGACATACGAGGATGGATAGAATAAGGAATGAGAGTATTAGAGAGAAAGTTGGAGTTGCATCTATTGAAGAAAAACTTCGGGAGACACGTTTGAGACGGTACGGACATGTACTTAGAAGACCAATAAATGCCCCTGTTAGACGATGTGAAACTATGATAAATACGCACATTAAAAGAGGGAGAGGAAGACCAAAAAAAGACTTGGTTGGCAACAATAAAACAAGATAAATTTTATTTAAATCTAGATGATGATATAGTAGGGGATAGAACTCAATGGCGTAAAAGGATCCATATAGCCGACCCCACCTAGTGGGATAAGGCTTTGTTGTTGTTGTTGTTGTTGTTGTTTTCCGTCCAGACAATTGTTTTCTTATAGGAGGCATGTTTGCTAAAGCCTAAAAGTTAATCTGCACCGACAATTCATAGATTAAAATAGTTCCAACTTTAAATGTATGAAAAATTTATCAAATCATAATAATGTAAATACCATCATGCTAATCCTAATCATATTTTATCTAATCTTAATTCTCAAACACTATGGCGGGTTAATCATCTTCTGGAGCACCCCCATTCAACCAATAAAGAAGAGGAAACAAGAAAAGAGAAGTGATAGTAGATTCAAAGAAGTGAAGCATCATCCAAGGAAACGAACTACAGAGAAATTTAACTTTTACATAATCTCACCACTAATTTATCTTTTGTAAAATTTAACTTCTATGATTATCACTGATACTTAAATCAACTACAAAGAAATAAATAGAATTTAGAAAAGACTTACTAGTTCGAATTTGTTCCTTCTCCAATATCACGTCATTAACCCATGTTCAACCCAATTATTTTGGCATTTGTTATATTAAATCTTCTATATTCTGTTGATGTTTGTACAAACCTATATCACATTATCATAATGATACTTAGATTAATTGCTCAAGCTTTTGATATTGGAAAAACTTAAGCTGGTGTGCCATTTGAGTATTTAACTAATTTTGCATCATTAGGTGATTTGAAGACATTATTCCTATGATCCTATCTTCCTGAGGCATGCGAGAAGTTGAAAAAATTAACTAAAGGAAGAGAAGTTCTCAAGCAATGCATCAGAGTATTCATTGAGTCCTTGAATTTACCTGAGGAAACAAAAGCCGTGAGCAGAAGAAGGCCAGTCGGCAGCCAGCAGGCGTCGATGAGACTTGAGAGCAAGACTACAAGAGTAATAAGACTGAGAGAACTTTGAAAGTGAATAGGCCGTGACGCGCCGAGGTCCAACTGCCACGATACAGAGGTACGAATTAATAGCAAAACGTTGAGGAGGCTTGCAAGCTTCTAGCGCCGCAGAGAGGACAATTAGAGTCTAGAGAAAGGAACCGCCGTCGCTCGTCGAGTCGTCGTAGACCTCTGATCTGCAGAGAAGAGAAACAAGCACTAGGGTTAAAAAAAAATTAAAAGCGTGGACGGTGGATCTTATCGCTTTACTTTACTTTGTTTCCTTTTGTTTTTTTCTGATTTTTTTTTCATGGATGGCGTGTGAGGCAAAAAAAAGGTTGGGACACCGACACGTAGTATGTGTTAAGTAGATTTTGACAGCAGCCCAATTTAGAATTATCCTATAAAATAGGAGAAATTTTTTTAAAAAATTGTATATGTATTAATTTACAAGTGACACATAGTATATTTTTTAGAAAAA
>JAGFNQ010005258.1:347964-793148 GCA_024364735.1 Boesenbergia rotunda
TGCAATCAAGTATGACAGTGAAATACTTTGCATGTTTAATTTTTGCAACAATTGAACTTCTTACATCAACCTCTAACATCTGTATCAATTCATTTTGGATTTTGGGGCCAAGATAAGTATAATGAATCTATATTTCTTGAACATGTCGAAGTTGCTCATCGATTATTGAATCAAATTCAGTAATCATTTTAATTAGCTGCAAAAAAAATCCATTATTCTCAGCATAAAGTTTCTCATTATCTCCCCGAAGTGTCAAGTTATTTTTTGCAATTCTTTGCACAATTACAATTATTCTCTTCAAAACTTGTTTCCAATATTCTCTCTCTTTGTTAATTGCAACTTGCATATTTTCATCAATTGTCTTTTTTATTCAAGTCTTTTTTTAATTCAATCCAACTAGTCATGCAATCAATATGATCTTTACTAGTTTCATGAAGATTCAAACATTGACTAATATTCTTCCAATCTTTGTATCTTTCATCAGCCAGATGACTATGTCACCTTGGGGTTCTTTGAGCCTTGAAAACTTACAACAGAAATAGATGACCTTGTCTATAAAAATATAATACACTAGCCATCACTTTTTTCACCATTTGGTAATTGTCTCATATAATGTGATGGATTAAAGTGTCTTCCAGTGTTATCAAGAGGAAACAAAATATCATCATCTTTTCTAGGTCCTCTTTCAACTAGAAAGTCTCTAATATTTTGAATGTTGTCCCAATTTCCTGGGTCATCAACATTTAAAGGAAACAAGACCTCTTGATTTATATCTTCATCACTGTCATTCTCAGACATATTGATTACACCTTTATCATTTTCAGATTGTTTTGGGTATTCATGATGAAGCTCATTAAATTCACTATGTTCCTGATCATTCAACTTATTATCAGTGTCATCCTGATTCACTTGTTCTACATCTGTTTGCTCTGCTCTTTGATTGTTAGTGAAATACTTATTAAGACTTCCTGCTTGGCTTTGAATTAATGATTCTTCCTTTTGTTTTTTCTTCCTTTTTTCCGCTCCAGACGACCTAGTCATGGCCGGTCCCAAGCCCGGATAAAGGAGGAGGGTTGCGTTAGGTTGCCGGCCAGCGTAAAAAAACTATGACAAATACTCAATGAATGGATCTATTAAACTATTAGGCAAATGCTAAGATGTTCCTCAAAAAGAACGCGTTGCAGGGTCCGACTGTAATATCTCGGCAAGAACCGCTACATCTCCAGAACTCAGGTGCAGTGCTAAATATGCAAGGGTTCGCGTTGTAGGGTCCGACTATAACGTCTCGGCAAGGAACGCTACATTTCTATGAGAACTTGAATGTAGTGTTAAATAGGCAAGAATTTTCACACCATAGGTGGGATAAGAATAAGCATTATAAGAAAACTAATAGTCTGAGATTTGAAACATGGAATATAAGAACTCTCACTGGTAAACAATGGAAGTAGTAGATACGATGATTAGGAGAAAAATTAGTATTTTGTGTGCGACAAAATGGGTTGGCGAGAAGACAAAAATGATAGAGAATTTGTATTTTAAATTATGGTACACAGGAAAGAGTAAAATAATAAATAGAGTGAGTATTTTTTGTAGATAGTTCTTTAAAAGATGAAGTTGTTGGAGTACTTAGAAAGGGACATAAAATTATAGCTCTCAAGATAGTAGTAGCAAAAGAAGTTGTGAACGTAATAAGCATATATGCACCTCAAGTAGGATTAGATGAAGAAACCAAATCAAGATTTTGGGACGATTTAGATAAGGTATTACAAAATATTACGCCAAATGAAATGATTTTAATATGAGCCAATCTAAATGGACATGACGAAGTGAAAAATAAGAAATATGAGAGGGCATATGGAGTTATGGGTTTGGAACAAGAAATGAAGAAGGAAAGCTATATTAGATTTTGCGATATCATATGACCTTATACTAGCTAATACATTTTTTTAAGAAAAAAGAAGAACACTTGATCACATTCAAAAGTGGGAATAATAAATCACAAATTGATTATTTTATGGTTAGGAAGAGAGATAGGAAGATTTGTAAAGATTGTAAGGTTATCCCTGGAGAAAGCTTAACTACCCAACATAGATTAGTAGTGTTAGATATACGCCTTAGTTATAATATCAATAGAGGAAAAATATACACGACTCCTAGAATTAAGTGGTGGAAGTTAAAGGATGGGAAGCAAAACATATTGAAGGAGAAGGTAGGAATACAAGCATTAGATGAAATATATAGCGACTCTAATACGACATGGGATAAGATGGTATCAAAGTTGAAAATAGTAGCTAAGGATGTACTCGGTGAGTCAAAGGGGCATGCACCACCAAGGAAGGAATCTTGGTGGTGGAATGAGAAAGTACAAGAGAAAGTGAAAGAAAAACGAATAGCTTATAAGGAATTATATATTTGTAAGAACGAGGAAAACTTAAAAAAATATACAATAGCCAAGAAAGAGGCTAAGAAAGCAGTGAATGAAGTAAAAAATAAAACTTTTGAACGATTATATCAAAATTTAGATACAAAAGAAGGGGAAAGAGACATTTATAAAATAGCTAAAGCAAGAGAAAGGAAAACAAGAGACCTTAGTCAAATAAGATGTATTAAAGATGAATGCGATAGAGTACTAGTAAATGATAGCGAAATAAAAGAGCGGTGGAAGATTTACTTTCATCAACTTTTTAATGAAAGTTTAGGGGACCAACTTGACTTAGGCAATTTAAGTATTTCAAATGAGTATAGAAATTTTAATTTTCATCGGAGAATTCAAACTTCAGAAGTAGAACAAGCTTTGAAAGGGATGCAAAATGGAAAGGCCGTGGGACCGGATGATATCCCAATAGAGGTATGGAAATGTTTAGGGAAAAAAGGTATTGAATGGCTTACAAAATTATTTAATTTAATATTGAAAAAAAAAAAATGCCTAATCAATGGAGGGTAAGTAGTCTAGTTCCCTTATATAAGAACAAAGGAGACATACAAAATTGTGCAAACTATAGGGGTATTAAATTAATGAGTCATACCATGAAACTTTGGGAAAGAGTAATAGAAAAAAGATTGAGGAAGGAGACCACGGTAACCGAAAATCAATTTGGGTTCATGCCTGGAAGGTCGACAATAGAAGCTATACATCTTCTTAGGCAATTAATTGAAAAATATCGGGAGCAAAAGAAAGATCTACACATGGTATTTATTGATTTAGAAAAAGCTTATGATAGGGTACCAAGAGAAATTATATGGAGAATTCTAGAAAAGAGAGGCGTTAGCGTAACATATATTGACCTAATTAAAGATATGTATGAAGATGTAACGACTAGAGTGAAGACTTCAGGTGGATTGACTGAAGCATTTCCAATAAGGATAGGGTTACATCAAGGATCAGCTTTAAGTCCCTATCTTTTTACACTAATCATGGATGAACTCACTAGGCACATTCAAGATACAGTGCCATGGTGCATGTTGTTTGCAGATGATATTGTTTTGATAGATGAGACACGTGAAGGAGTAAATGCTAAACTAGAATCTTGGCGGGAAACTCTAGAAATGAAAGGTTTTAGGCTTAGTAGAGTAAAGACTGAATATATGGAATTTAAGTTTAGCAATGCTAGACGTAGTGAAACAATTGTTAAGATAGGAGATGATGAGTTGTCTAAAATCGAGAACTTTAAGTATTTAGGATCGTTCTTGCAAAGTGATGGAGGAATTGAGAGAGATGTCTTACATAGAATACAAGCAGGATGGTTGAAATGGAGATTAGCATCGGGTGTCTTATGTGATCGTAAAGTACCTCTAAAACTTAAAGGGAAGTTCTACAAAACGGCAGTTAGACCTGCTATGTTATATGGTGCTGAATGTTGGGCTATGACTCGAGCACATGAGCAAAAGATGAAAGTTGCAGAGATGAGGATGTTAAGGTGGATGTGTGGACATACGAGGATGGATAGAATAAGGAATGAGAGTATTAGAGAGAAAGTTGGAGTTGCATCTATTGAAGAAAAACTTCGGGAGACACGTTTGAGATGGTACAGACATGTACTTAGAAGACCAATAAATGCCCCTGTTAGACGATGTGAAACTATGATAAATACGCACATTAAAAGAGGGAGAGGAAGACCAAAAAAGACTTGGTTGGCAACAATAAAACAAGATAAATTTTATTTAAATCTAGATGATGATATAGTAGGGGATAGAACTCAATGGCGTAAAAGGATCCATATAGCCGACCCCACCTAGTGGGATAAGGCTTTGTTGTTGTTGTTGTTGTTGTTGTTTTCCGCTCCAGACAATTGTTTTCTTATAGGAGGCATGTTTGCTAAAAGCCTAAAAGTTAATCTGCACCGACAATTCATAGATTAAAATAGTTCCAACATTTAAATGTATGAAAAATTTATCAAATCATAATACATGTAAATACCATCATGCTAAATCCTAATCATATTTTTATCTAATCTTAATTCTCAAACACTATGGCGGGTTAATCATCTTCTTGGAGCACCCCCATTCAACCAATAAAGAAGAGGAAACAAGAAAAGAGAAGTGATAGTAGATTCAAAGAAGTGAAGCATCATCCAAAGGAAACGAACTACAGAGAAATTTAACTTTTACATAATCTCACCACTAATTTATCTTTTGTAAAATTTAACTTCTATGATTATCACTGATACTTAAATCAACTACAAAGAAATCAAATAGAATTTAGAAAAGACTTACTAGTTCGAATTTGTTCCTTCTCCAATATCACGTCATTAACCCATGTTCAACCCAATTATTTTGGCATTTGTTATATAAATCTTCTATAGTTCTGTTGATGTTTGTACAAACCTATATCACATTATCACTAATGATACTTAGATTAATTGCTCAAGCTTTTGATATTGGAAAAACTTAAGCTGGTGTGCCATTTGAGTATTTAACTAATTTTGCATCATTAGGTGATTTGAAGACATTATTCCTATGATCCTATCTTCCTGAGGCATGCGAGAAGTTGAAAAATTAACTAAAGGAAGAGAAGTTCTCAAGCAATGCATCAGAGTATTCATTGAGTCCTTGAATTTACCTGAGGAAACAAAAGCCGTGAGCAGAAGAAGGCCAGTCGGCAGCCAGCAGGCGTCGATGAGACTTGAGAGCAAGACTACAAGAGTAATAAGACTGAAGAGAACTTTGAAAGTGAATAGGCGTGACGCGCGAGGTGCCAACTGCCACGATACAGAGGTAGAATTAATAGCAAAACGTTGAAGGAGGCTTGCAAGCCTTCTAGCGCCGCAGAGAGGACAATTAGAGTCTAGAGAAAGGAACCGCCGTCGCTCGTCGAGTCGTCGTAGCCTCTGATCTGCAGAGAAGAGAAACAAGCACTAGGGTTAAAAAAAATTAAAAGCGTGGACGGTGGATCTTATCGCTTTACTTTACTTTGTTTCCTTTTGTTTTTTTCTGATTTTTTTTTCATGGAATGGCGTGTGAGGCAAGAAAAAAAGGTTGGGACACCGGACACGTAGTATGTTGTTAAGTAGATTTTGACAGCAGCACCAATTTAGAATTATCCTATAAAATAGGAGAAATTTTTTTAAAAATTGTATATGTATTAATTTACAAGTGACACATAGTATATTTTTTAGAAAAATAATTTGGTGCCCCTCAAATCTGTGGGCCCGAGGCACTTGCCTCAATAATCCTATTAAAGGTCCGGGCCTGACTCAATCGATTCAGAAACCCTGTAATCGATCGGTGAATCGATTACAAGCTGTTCTGTGCGCAACAGAACGCTCGGTAATCGATCGGCTAATCGATTCAGTATGCTAATCGATCAGTCAATCGATTCAAGTTCAAATGGCGTAATCCCAGCCGTTCATCCAACATCCGTACTGCTCAACGGCTACTTGGTAATCGATTGGGGCTTCTCACCAATCGATTCAGGAAGCAAAAGAAGACCGTTATAAGCGGAAACTCAAGCTCAAACGTGTTTACTGTTCCATTGCGATTTGAGCTAGGGTTTTGGTGCTTCAAGCTCTTTGTTCAAGCTCAAGTTTCCAACACCTTCATCAAGCAATCAAAGGAAGGAGAAAGCCTATTGTGTAATACTCTTTCTCTTCTTCTTCCTTGTGTTGTTTCTTTTGTGAAAGTCTTCAAGGGTGTTGTAAAAGGGTTTCTCCACCCTCGGGGTTGTTCCGAGAAGGAGGTTTGATAGTGAAATCTGCGATCGCTGGTGTGGACCCTTGGATTAGTCACCTCAAGGAGGTGGAGACCAAGTAAATACAAGTGTTAGCATTGGATTTGGTGGTGGGTAGACTTTGACTTCTGCTTGGTGGAAAAAGAATCAACTAAAGCGAGCTATTCACCCCCCCTCTAGCTCTACCGATCCTCAACAAGTGGTATCAGAGCGGGGTCGCTTCGAAGGACTCACACCCAAAGAAGCAAGTGTTTGAGCTGCAAGGATGTCTTTGAAAGAGGGTCATAGCACTACACGACCACCCTACTATGAAGGGAACAACTTCGCATATTGGAAGAGTCGCATGGAAAATTATCTCATGACGGAAATCGACAATTGGTTTTCTGTTACGGAGGGTTTTGTTGCGCCGACACAAGATGGAAAAATTCTGGAATCATCCAAGTGGACAACTGAGCAAAAGATGAAAGCGCAAGCAAATGCTAAAGCCACGGTAACTCTTCAATATGGATTGAGCTCGGAACAACTAAACAAAGTCGGTCCATTTAAGAGTGCTAAAGAGTTGTGGGATAAGCTAATTGAGCTAAATGAAGGCACAAAAGATTCAAGAATTGCCAAAAGGGACCTTCTTATAAATCAATTGCAAAATTTTGTAATGAAGGAAGGAGAAACCGTAAGTCAGTTACATGGAAGGTTTAAGGAGCTTCTCAATGGTCTTCACTCGGATGGAGAAAGTGTGGAAAACCGGGACCTCATCAGGTATGCACTAAAATCCTTCCCAAGAAATACCTTATGGTCATCAATGGTTGATGCTTATAAGGTTTCAAGGGATTTATCAATTGTCAAGCTAGATGAACTATTTTGTGAACTAGAATTGCATGAACAAGCTAATATAAGTCATAAGGAGAAAGGTATAGCTTTGGTTGCGGGTGAAAGAAGCAAGAAGAAAAATAAAGAGAAGAAGAAGGAGAAGAAGGAAGAATCCTCCTCATCCGAGTCCGAGCAAGATAGTGATAGTGATAGCGATGAGGAGCTATCATCAAGTGAAATAACAAATTTTGTCCGAAAGATGATGAGGCGATCTAGAAAGTTCAACAAGAAGGATGTCAAGAAGATGTTCCTTGATGACAAGAAAAAGGGTAAGTCTCAAGCTAAATCAAAAGCAAAGACTGATACAATTTGTTTTGAGTGCAGTAAAAAGGGTCATATCAAAGCCGATTGTCCCGAGCTAAAAAGAAAGGATGACAAGACAAAGAAAAAGAAGGCTTTGAAAGCTACATGGGATAATACTTCATCTAGTTCATCAAATGAAGAAATTGGGAGAAAGACTTCAAGACATGTGACTCTCATGACTTTGAATGATGCTGAAAGTAGTGAAGATGAGGAAAATCATGAAGATGAAGTTGAGTCTTCAAGCGAGTCATCATCTAGTGAGGATGAGGTAACTTCTCCTAAATTAGATAAACTCTATGCTACTATTGCATGTTTGATAAATGTTTTATCTAAATCAAAAGTCAAAGTCAAAGAACTACAAACTAAGATGAAATTACTTGAAAATGATACTATGCCATGTGAAGCATGTACACATCATGAAGTTGCAAATTCTAGAGGTGATGATCTTAAAAAGGAAAATGCATCATTGAAATTGCAAGTAGAGGGTCTTAGAAATGCTTTGGAAAAATTTACTTCTAGCTCAAAATATTTGGACATGATAATAGGAAGTCAACGGGCAGTGTATAATAAGGCAGGATTAGGATATAAACCAAAGGATAAGGAAGTTAACTTTATGTCTCTTGTTAGTAGAAATCATGTTTCAAAGGTGAAAACTGTTCAAGCTTGGGTACCCAAGCAATTTGTTGTAGATGCTATTGGACCCAACATTTGGGTACCAAAACATTTAGTTCATCGCATTTGAACAGGCATGCGTCGAGGGGGAGCATCCAACGACATGGTTCATTGATAGTGGATGCTCTAGGCACATGACGGAAGACTCATCAAAATTTTCGTCACTCAAAAACAAAAATAAAGGTACCGTTTCCTTTGGTAATAGTGGTGAATTGAAAGTTATTGGAATAGGAGATATTAAAATTTCCGAACAATTTATAATTAGGAATGTTTTATTAGTGAAAGGTATGGTTTTCAATTTATTAAGTGTTAGTCAACTATGTGACTCGGGATATAGAGTTGAGTTTGACTCATCTCGATGTCTAATTAAACATAGTGAACTAAACACTACCATGCTTATTGGCCATAGAAAGGAAAACATTTATCAAGTTGAACTATTTGGTACTACTAATGTGTTTGCTAAGTGTTTCATGTCTAAAGAGGAAGAGACTTGGCTTTGGCATTGGAGACTTGCTCACACCAACATGAGACACATCAAGAGACTATCAAAGAATAAGTTGGTGCAAGGATTGCCAAAATTGAAGTTTCAAAAGGACAAACTATGTGATGCATGTCAAATGGGTAAGCAAACCAAGGCTACCCACAAAGGTAAAACAAACTTAATTAAGTACGTCTACCGCTTTGGAATTATTGCATATGGATTTGTTTGATAGTAGCAAGCATGTTTTCTTAAACGATAGTAGATATTGTTTAGTTGTGATAGATGACTTCACTAGATACACTTGGGTGTTTTTCTTGAAGCATAAGGATCATACCTTAGAAACTTTGATTGCTTTTTGTAAAAGAGTAGAAAATGAGAAAAATTTGAAAATCAATAGATTACGAAGTGATCATGGAGGTGAGTTTGAAAATGAAAGATTTGAAAATTTTTGCTTACAAAATGGATATAAGCATGAATTCTCTACCCCTAGGACACTACAACAAAATGAGGTGGTTGAGAGAAAGAATAGAGTTTTACAAGAAGCCGCTAGGAGTATGTTAAATGAATACTCACTTCATAGTTATCTATGGGCTGAAACAATTAATACGGCATGTTATGTGCAAAATAGAACTTTAATACATAGGTTTTTGAACAAAACACCTCATGAATTGTGGTTTGGTAAACCTCCTACAATAAAACATCTTAGGGTGTTTGGATGTAAAGTATATATTTTAAACACCAAAGATCACTTAGGAAAATTCTCCGCCAAGGCGGATGAAGGTATTCTTGTAGGGTATTCCACTCATAGCAAAACCTATAGAGTTTATAATAAGAGATCCAAAATAGTTGAAGAGTCTCTAAATGTGGTTTTTGAAGAAAATCCAAGCTCACTAGTAGAATTTTGATAATATACTTCGCCAATAATTACTTCGGTCATGATTAATGACGAAGTAATATATATTAATAAACTTCGATAATAAAATTGGCGTAGTAAATATAATTTTAGACTTCATAGATTATAAAAATGGATTTTACTTTTAATTTTTAATAATAATTACTTCGTAATTTTTATTTAACGAAGTAATAAGGTTTACAATAAAATTTATAATTTTAGATTGGTGAAGTAATAAAATTGAACCGATAAAACAAAATAAAATTTGAACCAATATATATATATATATATATATATATATATATATTATGAGAGGAAATCTTCTCTATTAAAACCTCACAGCTCCCTTAGCCCTAAACCCATTGCCCGATCCCTTTCTCCTCCCCTCTTCGCCCGACGCCGCCGAGCCGCCCTCCCCTTCATCGCCAATGCCGCCGATCTCCCCCAGTCGGTCGCCGCCCCTCGTCGTCGGTGCTAAGCCCAAGCCGACGTCGCCCCCTCTCCCGATCTCTCTCTCTCCCTTGCTCTCCTTTTCGTCGGAGACGAGCAGCGGCTCTCGCGCACGGCGATATCGGCGATCTGGCGAAGGGAGCCGCCGGGCGCATCTTCCTTGCGCAACGATCGCCCTAGCCAACCATCTACTCTCGCGTTGGTTCTGATCCAGAGTTTGTGTCCTTGCGGAAACCCCTTATCTTGGCGGAAGTTGGAGATAGAATAAGGTGAAGTTCATCGGAGATGATCTCCACCTGGGTTCTCTGTCGTGGGCTGGTTTCGCTTGGATCAACACAGGGAAGGAAACATCTTATTGATCTAGAACGTATTGTGTACCTTACTCAAATACATTAACATCTTAACTATCGTTTTTCAATTTTTGAATTTGCTGCTCAATTTTAATCTGCCAATTTAAGCTGTTGATTACCTTTTCCACAAAAATTCTATTATGTTTCAGATGCCCATTTGTTTAGCTGCCAAAAGGAAATGAATCCTAGTTGCAGGGAACCATAAAGATACTATAAATGTTTGAATAGCTCGTTCTGGGTGTACAATAAGATATGATTTTGCAAGAGGTTTGTAGGTTTCTTGTTTTGATTGATCTGAAACTTCATAGTGTATATATAGTCTAATGCCCAAAGGTGACAGTATCTATTACAGAATTTTCAAAGAAGATTAACTTTATATTGTATGTTCTTGATTAATAATGTTCAGTTTAACTTTATATATAAACTTTGATATATTTTACTATTGTATGTTTTTCTTTTGTACATTTATTAAACTTTATCTAATAATTGTTGTAACCTTGTATAGTCATAGAGATAATCCTTATGATTTTCATAGGTCAAAATGGTTGAAAACTTGATTTTTTCAAATGGCACTACTGCTTCCCTACTTATAGATAGAGGAGGTAGAAACACTCTCAATGTTCAAAGGACTGTTAAAGATATAAATGGTACTGGTGCTCCTGGTTTGTTCCTTGAGGTACATGAATAATTCTTGTTTCCTTCATTCTTTGCAGTTGATTTGGTTCTCAACTTCAGAATGATCTTTGTTCTTACTTTTTTGCATTTGCATGATTTCCAGGATCAAGTTTGGCCAGAGAAGTGTGGTATGAGGTCAATCTTAATTCCCATGCTTTGCTCTAGCTTAGTTTCTCCTCCTCCAAAACTCATTCTTACCTAATTTCCTTTCCCCTTTAGCAATCAGAACATATGCAATGAAAATAGGTAATTTGTCGCACAACTGCATCAAGTAAGTATTTATGTTGTCATAGTTTTATGCCTCTGCCTATTGTTGTATTGTTCTTAGGTGATATCAGCTGAGGAACATGCAGCCAGGATAACAGCAGCTTGGAAGTTATTGGTGATGCTGATTATTTTCTCATTGCTCGTACTGATGCTCACGCAATTATTGGTGGTTTAAACAAAGCAATTGCGCGGGCTATCCTCTACATAAATGGAGGTACAAAAGAGTTGTTCATCGTTGTTATTTTCCCCCTTCATTACCACGAATAAGTCTTTACTCATCATGAGTAAGTAAATTTGTGCAGGATTCTCGGTTCTCTTTCTTGGAAGGTCAATCTTGGCATTTATAGTTCTTTACTCAATTGCAAAATATGCAAAAACACAATAATACATTCATCCACCACCTATCTTGCATTTCCAAATACATACGAGAGAAACAAAGTTGTGTTAATATTATCATTTATTCAGTAATTACTCTAACATATGTCCTCATTGCTCTGAAGCCTATTTTATTATATTAAAGAGAAATGCTGGAAATTGTTTTGGTGCAATGGTAGTGAAGGCATGGGGGTCTTCCTTTGACTAAGACTTGGCTATGGGAAGATATTAATTCACTCTTTCAGTATTCAATTTGGTTAAGTTGTCTGTCTAGAGATTAGACATTGCAAATGTTAGAAAGCAATGTGTAAAGATAGCATTTGCCTCATCCCATATAACACTGGATAATGTTTTAACTATTTATTAATTTTTACTACATACTAGTCAATGTTATATTTTCATTTTTTCAGGTACCATTGGATTTTGACTATCGTATGAAGATAAAAATATGATATATTTATTGGACTCTATGTCAAATAGAAATCGCGATGATGCATGGAAAACTATAGTGTAGATAGTAGATTATGTTGATTTCGAATGCATTCACTTATAAATATGGAAAAAATAATTTTTTTACTTTTAAAAATTTAGTGGGGTCAAGATGTACAATGCCTCAAAGGGTATCTTTAAAGGACCATGTTTTAAACAATTAACAGTATGTATTGTGCTTATGTATGAAGATATGAATGGATGGTTCTTATAACTTGGATTGTGACCATTACATTATCTTTTCTATTTCATTGTAGGGTAATCTAAAACAAAGTGGTTCTATTGAATGTGGATATTGTGTGATGAGGTACATTAAAGAGATAGTTGAATGTGAAAATCCAGAGTTGGAGAAGATGGTAATATTTTTTTTTATTATATGCTTTGGTTTATGATTGAGATAAAATCTTACAGTTGGATGAATCTAATACATTTTGTATTTTTGATAAAAATTTGCAGGAACAATTGATAACCACCATTTTTGTTGATTATTTTAGGCTCTTAAATCCATGTTTGATCCATATTTTATATGCTTAAGTTTGCAATTTTATTAGGTTTCATGTATTCCCTTCATTTTGACTTTTAATTCTAATCTTTGTATATTTGGGATATTTTTGGCAGTAAATTTGGATATTATTTTGTAGGCTTCAATTGATCATGGACCTAGATCAAATCGGGTCAGACTTGAGTCAGCATTGGATCCAGATCAAAGGGATCAAGCATCGGATTGATAGGAGCCGTCCATTCTAGAGAACGGCTAGATCTGAGCCATCGGTCAACTTCTGGTCGATCCAAGTCCAAGATAGAATCAATCATGACCAGAGACCAAGATCTGAAAATTTCAGCCAAATCGGAAGTGATCTGACCGTTGGATCGAGCTTAAGATGTTCTAGACCATCCGTTCAAGAAAAGGGAAGATCTGGACCATCCGCCACTGATCTGGTTAATCCGAGCTGGGGATAGGTAGATCAGGACCATTGATTGGAATCTGTGAAGTTTGGTTCAGATCGGAAGAGATCTGACCGTTGGATGAAGCCGAATCGATCTCAGCCGTCCGTTACTAATGAGCTTTGAGTTCTGGGCTGAACCCAAGCTAGGACTGAACCCAAGAGTTGGCTTGACTGAACTCGAACTAGACTGAACCAGAGCTGAACCAACTGAAGCTGGCTTGGCTGAGCTGTTTGACTGAACCAAGTGCTGATTGAACCCAAGCTGGATTGAACCCAGGACTGAACCGAAGCTGGCTTGACTGATTGAATCAACTGCTTGGTTTGGCTGAACCACACTGATTGACTGAACCCAGGAATCGAACTCGAGCTGTGGCTTGGCTGACTGAATCCACGCGTAGCCGGGGATCAAAAAGGGAAGAATCGCGCGACCTAGGTCTTCATCGACTCCACACGTAGGGCTCGCGGCGATCTTCTTCTCCTCCATCTTCATCGTCGCCGCAGCTAGGGTAGCGGGTTCGTGCCCTAGTCGCCGGAGCTTCGATCAATTGAGTTGAGGGGTTCCCGACTCATTCATCAACCTCCACCGGCGTCTCCACCATTTCATCGCCGCCGCAAGCTAGGGTAGCGGGTTCGTGCCCTAGCCGACCAGAGCTTGATCGATTGTAGTTTGAAGGGTTCCCGGCTCGATCCGATCAATGCCATCCACGCCGCCGACCACAGCTAGGGTTAGGGGTTCCAACCTTAGCTGGCCGGAGTTCGTCATCGCCACGATTTCTTCATCAGCGTCCAGCAGCTTCAATTTCATTTACAGCAATTGTTTTTATTTCTAGCAGTAGATTTTTCACAGTTGATTCTTCTGCAGTTACTTCTTCATCCAGCTTCGTCAGATTCGGCAGCTACTCTTTTCATCTTCATAGTTTCACTTCCCCGCAATTCATCTTCATTAGATCCGGCAGCCACTCTTTTCAGAGGTCTTCATAGCTTGTTCTTCCAATTTCCAGCAGCAATTCTTCCTCCATAGCAGCAGATTTTTCATTGCAGATTTCCTTTCAGTAATGTTCAATTCCATTCCAGCAGTTTTTCTCTTCACAGCCGAGTTGGGTAGCTCTGTTCCACTTCCAGCAGCCTTCCTCAGCTTGGTTGATTTAATTTTGTGGATAATTGAATGTTAGTGATAATTGAAGAATTGTTATGTGCTTGATCGTAAAATGTCTGTATTGGATTGATCTTCTCCTATTCAAATTGCACTTGCTTGAATCAATTTTAATCATGCATATGAGGTGTTTGGTCAAATTCCTGTTAGAACAATTTCTTTCAATTGGGATGTTCCTAGTTGCTTAACTTTGGTTTTGAGTTGTTTTTCCTATTGCTTTAGATTACATGATTTTATTTGAATGCAATTAATTTAGGATTAGATTAGATTTCTTCAATGTTGTAGTTTGCTCTGTGTTTAGTTTCTTAATGCTTTATTTCAAGTTGCGCTTTCTTTATTGCAATTGTAGTCTGGTTAATTTAGATTTCTTTATCTGCATTGTCCTTCTTTAATTAGAAGTAGGTTTCATATTTGCTCTGTTATTCATTTCGTAGTCCTAGCTCTTAAATCCAAAACCCAGTTTCATATCCCAAAACCCAAAAGCAATAAGATACGATCTTGAGATTTATCTTGTACCAACTACATTCGTTGGGAGACGACTCGAGTTACTCTATGCTACATTAGTTTAGAGGAATTCGGTACTTTAATTGTATTTGAAACCGTAACGCGACAAAAACGGTTATCAAATTTGGCGCCGTTGCCGGGGAATGTAGTGGTGCTTGATAATTCTATCTTTTGATTTTGTTCTGATTGTTTTATCTTTTATATACGGTTGCTGCCATTTTTCTTGTTTGATTTGTGACAGGGCTGTAAGATCAAAATGTTTTCACCAGAGGACTGTAAAGAGATCAAAAGTGCACTGTCAGAGTTGAAATTTTGGTTGAATCATTTGAATCAACAAATAATCAACAGGCCTTCATCTACTTACCAGCCACCATTACAACAATTCGAGCTTTTTCAGCAACCAAGTCAATTTTTTCAGCCACAAGATCAACTATCATTTCAAAATTTTCAACAGTTTCAGCAGGGGCAGCCACAATTTCAGAGCTATCAACCCCAATTTGAGCAACCATATCAGTTTAATCAGCCTCAACAGCCATGTTTTCAACCAAATCAGCAAGCTCAAAATTTTCAGCCTACTTCATCCTTTCAAAATCAGTCAAGGAGCTATGCTAACCAAGGAGGCTTTGAGAATCTTAATGAGAATGAGGCACAACAACAAAGAATTGAGGAGATTTATCAACTAGTTGTACAATATCATCAACAGCAGCAAAGGCTTCAAGACATAGAAAGAGGCGGTGGATAAATTTCTAGTCAAATGAATCAAATGCAAGTTCAAGGTGACCCTAGTGCAGGACCAAATCTTTCTTTAATGGATCTTGCAATTTTAGAAGAAGAAGAAGAAGAATACATTAAAGTCTGGGCACCTAGAGCATGCATTCCTCAGGAGACTCCTATTCAAAATCCAATTCTAAATTTTTCAGCTCCAGAAGAAGAAATTGAAGCTCCACAGGACCATTCTAGACTTTTATTTTCTGATGATAGCATTATTGATGGTCCTAATTTTTCTGACACTGTTGTTGCAGATATTACAGGAGAAGCATGCAGAGGAGATGATTCCACAGGTGTAGGGGATTGCACTAAGCCCCAGGGACCACCACAAGATTTAGATGATGAACCAGAAAGTGTAGGGACTTGCATGGTGGAAGCAAGCACCCAAGGATCACCAGTTGATTGTCCACCAGAGCCTGAGGCTGAAGAGGAGCATGTACTTGACCAGGAGGAAGCCATGGATACATCTACCCTTGTAGAACCTCCAGGTATTCTCCAGCACGCTCAGGTAAGTATTTCTCCCCTTTCTTCAGAAAAATGCAGTGAGGTACCTAGTGCTGATGTTTTTGATTCTGATGAGTTTATTGATATACCTTGTGTAGAAATTGTTTGTGAAAATCCAATAGAGGTACCAAGCATTGATTTTATTGATCATCATGCATTACTTGACACATTCATTGTAAATATAAATTGCGAAATAATTTTAGAGGCACCCATAATTGATGTAGTTTTTTATGATGAATCACTTAATACATCTTTTGTGGATATGGATAGTGAAAAATTTTTAGAAGTGCCTGAAATGGATGTTATTTATTTTGATGAGTCTCTTGCTATATCTTATGCTGAGGTTGAATGTGAGAAACTTATGGAAATATCTGAGATTGATTTGATTGGCTGTGATACATTGCTTGATATACCCTTGATTGAAAATAATTGTGAAATTTCTATTGATGAGCCAGAACTTGATTTCTTTATTTGTGATGAGTATCTGGATGCAACTTTTGTAGAACATAATTTTGAAAATTTCATTGAGGTACCAGAATTTGATTTAATTGAATATGATGCAGTTTTGGATTCACTTATTGCAGAGACTGATATTATATCATTTCTTTCTGACCCTGCACGCTTGAGAGAGGTATTACATGTTTTTGCAGGGTCTAGAAGACTTTAGGAGTGAGTGCTCCAACTGAACAGACTTCAGCCTCCTGGAAGGATTTCTGAAAAGCATCAAGAAGGAGGAGATGATTTTGTTGGTGCAGTTTGCACTAACGGTCAAACTCGGGTTTTGATGTATGACAAAGTGGTTAAAGTTAGGGTTGTATGTGTTTAACCTCTTTACCAAGTGTGCAGGGTTGAAAGACTTAGGACCAGACACCAGGCTGAAGTCCAGGATGGTTGAGTCCTGGCAGGAAGTCCAGTTGGGTCCGCGGGACCTGACAACTGGCTGAAGACCAAGTTGGTTGAGACTTGGCAGGAAGACCAAGGTGGTTGAGCCTTGGCAGGAAGTCCTGGTAGGGTCAAGAAGTCAAGTAGAGCTGCACAATGGGTAAGTAAGGTAAGTCACTGGAGGAGCGACCCAGTGAGGACGAGTCCAATCTTGGACCTTAGGCGCGGTCCAACTTAGACCCATTTAGGTGATCTAAGTTGAGTCCTGGTTAGATCCTGGTCTGGGAGACAGGATCTAATTAACTTAGAATTATATCTTATTTTAGTCCATATAAAATTGTGCTAGCTTTGTTTTGGACTAACCCTGGATGCAGGAACGAAGGACTATGTTTCTGCAGCTCAGAGAGCCTCAAAAGAGTGAGGCCGTAGCTGAGCAGGGCGCCCCGGATGTGTAGGGCGCCCCCCCAGAGTCAACCAAAGTCAGCGGAGAGGTAAACGCCCCGACAGCAGCGCTATTCGGGGCGCCTCGCTTGAATCGGGCGCCCCCTGTGCCACCTCACTGCCAGCTGCCGAAGCTCGCCCTCGCGAAGCCAAGGAGATGAAGCCTTGACTGGTCAAGCTGGGCGCCCCACGCGCGTCGGGCGCCCCAGTCAAAGCTGATCCCGAAGATGAAGAGATCAGCCTTGACCAGAGGGCTCGCCGGATCAAGAGCCACGTGGGGGGCGCCCCGAGCATGTCGGGCGCCCCCTGCCCTATATAAAGAGGGCCTCGACCCTCTTCAAAGAACAACACTTCTTCAAAAGCTTTCAAGTTCTTCTACGCTCGCGCCTTGCTCCGGAAACGCTACACTTCGAGCCGACGACGTCCTGCTGCCCCGAAAGAGTCGACCTACTCCGGACGTCGGTAAAAAGTTAAATTTTAATATATATATTGTTGCATTTAAGTACTTGAAAGTGTGGGGTTGTCACACTTTAAATTCCTTTGTACTCGCCTACTCTATCGGGGTTGACCGATAGAGAGTTTTAGTAGATTGCCCAACGGAAAGGTCCGAGGGACCTGGGCCTTCGAGTAGGAGTCGCCGAAGGCTCCGAACGAAGTAAAAAATCGTTCGTGTTTGTGTGTTTGTTTTTCGTCTCTTTCATTTCCGCTGTGCACGCTTTTTAAAGCACTCTGATTTAATTTTTTAAAAGTCACGTGATTCACCCCCCCTCTCACGTGCATCGATCCTACAAGTGGTATCAGAGCCTGGTACGCTCTGTATCGGTGCAACCACCATAAGAGCCGGAGGAAATCCATTTTTTTTCAATTTTTTGGTTTTTCGTTACACAAGATCTAAATTAGGTATCGTTGCCTACATTTGGATTATCTTTTTCGTTCGTTTGATTTTACTCGAATTTGGTGCAACACCATTTCGAGTCACTTTTTCTCTATCTTTTTTTTTCTACCACACTACTAATCCAAGACTTAGTCTTGGGACAAGTTTTTGTGTAGTCTATTTCAGATGGCTCAAGGTGAAGGCTATAGCACTGCCCGCCCTCCTCTCTTCAATGGGGAAGACTTTCCCTACTGGAAGAGAAGGATGGAAGTTTATCTGAAGACCGACATGGATCAGTGGTTTGCAGTTCAAACAGGCTACACACCGCCAATGGATGAGGGAAATAATGCTCCACTGAGGCCCGACAGATGGAACTCGGAGATGAAGAAAAAGGCTCAGACCGAATTCAAAGCCCAGAACACCCTCCAGTGCGGACTTACCAAAGAGGAGCTAAATAGAATTGGACCAACTGACTCAGCAAAGGAGCTATGGGACAAATTAATTGAACTACATGAAGGCACCTCTGATGCCAAGGTAACAAAAAGAGATTTACTTTTAAATAAGTTATTTAATATAAAAATGCAGGAAGGAGAATCTGCAAGCCAACTCCACGCTCGGATCAAGGACATACTAAATGGACTCCACCTAATCGGGCACAAACAAGAAAACAGAGACATCATAAGGTATGCTTTAAATGCATTCCCTAGAAATTCACTATGGGCATCTATTATAGATGCTTACAAAATTTCTAGGAACCTTTCTAAAATTAATTTAGATGAATTGTTTTGTGAATTAGAACTGCACGAACAGACTAACGCCAAGGCCGAGAAAGGGCTAGCTTTATTTGCAGGTTCACCAAAGGAAGCCAAATCAAAAAGAAAAGTCCAAGAAGAACCTGAAGATGAGTCAGGCTCTGATGAAGAAGAACAACTGGTGAACTTGGTAAGAAAAATGTTCACCAGAAGAAAGAACAAACTTTCAAAGAAGGATATTCAAAAGGTGATGAAGCCCTACAGCACTGAAGGTAAAAGCAAAATGATCTGCTTCGGCTGTAACAGAAAAGGGCACTTCAAACATGAATGCCCTTACAAGAAAGAGGACCAACCCACTAAGAACAAAAAGAAGAAGGCTCTTCAAGCCACGTGGGATGAAAGCTCGGACGATTCCGACGATGAACAACCGAAGAATGCAAGCTACCTCGCACTGATGGCAACCGGACCAGAATCGGACTCGGAGCAAGACGAGGATTCCGAATACGAGTCGAGTCAAGAGATCGGACTTTTTTCGGACGACTCGACTAAGGTATATTTAGATTCAGTAAATGAAAAGTTCTTTAAAATTATTTCTGTTTTAAATAAAAAATTGCTTGAATCTGAATCTAGAAATGACCAGCTTCTTAAGGAAAATCAAGACCTTAAGGAGCAATTAATTAATACCAGAACATTAACTGAACAAACTCAAAATTAAAAATTAATTGAGCTTGAAACTGAAAACTTAACCCTAAAGGGTGAAGTCCTAAAACTTAAGGATCTACTAGCAACTTTCACAACCCGATCCAAGAACCTTGACCTTATTCTTGGATCACAAAAGGGCATGTACAACAAATCTGGGATAGGATATAAATCAAGATCGAACCAAAGATCTTTTATCTCCTTTATCCACCCCCGCAAAAATCAACGAAAAGCATGGGTTCCGAAAGCTTATCTAACAAAGCAAGTAGGTCAGAATCAATTTTATGTCCCAAAAAGGGACATCCATTACATTGACCCTAGACACCCAGTCTACAATTTAGGGGGAGGCTCCAAACTAGTTGGCACCTTAAAATCAGCCTCTGCCCAGGTGGGCACTTAGGATTAGCTTCAAAGTTAATTTGAATCTTGTATTATTTAGTACCAAGGTTTTCAATGAGTAAGTTAAAAGTTCAACTTCTTTAAGCGGCTTTGCCTAGAAAATGGTTGTTGCTCCAATAAGGCTTCGGCCAAAGAAGGCCACTGTGCCTCACCATTGCCTGGAAGCCAATTATGGAAGTGTACTTTTAAATTACTACTTGTTAAACTTGGATCTAACACAAGGTCAAGTTAACTTTTCTAATCAAACTCAAAATCATCTCACAAAATCATAGGACTCCCTTGATTGATAACTTAGACCGAGTGAGATGAATAAGGATAACCAAATTTAAATTATTGATTGATAATTCAAAATAAAATTCAAATTCAAAAATTAAAAATCAAAATTAAAATCAAAATTCAAAATAAAATTCAAATTCAAAAATCAAAATTCAAATTAAAATTCAAATTAAAAATCAAAATTCAAATCAAAATTCAAAATAAAATTCAAATTCAAAAATTAAAATTCAAATTCAAATTAAAATTAAAATTTCAAATTAAAATTCAAATTAAAATTAAAATTCAAATTAAAATTAAAATTAAAAAGAAAATTCAAATTCAAATTAAAATTAAAATTCAATTCAAAAATAAAAATTCAAAATCAAAATTAACATAACTCAAATTCAAAATTCAAACTCAAGTTTTTAAATCTTCTTAGATTCGTTTAAAACTCAACCTAAGGTTTAAACCTTTTACTTAACTGTAGGAAAACAAATGGATCATTGACAGTGGATGCTCCAGACACATGACTGGGGATCCCACCAAATTTACAGAACTCAAGTACAAAAGACTAGGGACCGTTGCTTTTGGAAACAACGGTAAACTTAAGGTAATTGGCCTAGGCAATATTGAACTTGAGTCTGATTTCATAATAACAAATGTATTACTTGTTGAAAATTTCAACTTCAATTTACTAAGCATTAGCCAATTGTGTGACACTGGTTATAAGGTTAGGTTCCGATCCAATGAATGTCTGATCAAACACAATGACAACCCAAACATCACACTTAGAGGACTTAGGCACAATAACATTTATGAAATTAAGTTAACCTGTCCCTTAGAAAATTGCCTCTTAACCCATAAGGATGAGACTTGGCTATGGCATAGGAGACTTTCACATACTCACTTCAGAAAACTACCTAAACTAAATGGTTTAGTTAGAGGCCTACCAAAGTTATCTAACCTTGAGTCAACCTTATGTAATGCTTGTCAACAAGGAAAACAAACTAGGTCAACCCACAAACCAACTAATCAAACTCAAACCAAGTCAATTCTGGAATTAATTCACCTAGACCTATTTGACTCACATGGGGTTAAATCAGTTAATGGTAACCTATACTGCCTAGTAATTATAGATGACTATTCAAGATTTACCTGGGTAAAATTCTTAAAAAATAAAGACGAAACTTATGATATACTCACTCAATTTTGTAAATTAACAGAAAATGAAAAAGGGATTAAAATCAAAAGACTTAGGAGCGATAATGGCGGAGAATTCAAAAATCGTAAATTTAATCAATTTTGTCTAGAAAACGGCTACCATCACGAATTCTCTTGCCCTAAAATACCTCAACAAAATGGAATTGTAGAAAGAAAAAATAGAACACTACAAGAAGCAGCTAGAACACTGCTTAATGAATACAACTTACCTAAATACCTTTGGGCTGAGGCTGTTAGTACAGCTTGTTATGTACAAAATAGAATAACTCTAATTAAAAACCTAGGAAAGACCTCTTTTGAAATCTATTATAACAAACAACCTAACATTAAATACCTTAAAGTATTTGGATGTAAAGTCTATATCTTAAATACTAGAGAACACTTAGGAAAATTTACTTCTAAGGTTGAGGAAGGTATCTTTGTAGGTTATTCCCTTACCAGTAGTGTAAAATATGGCGATTAAAAAATCCGGACCAGAAAATTTTTCGAGATTTTTCCGGATAGAGTCCAGGGTTTCTGGCCCTACGGGAGGAGCCCAAGGGGCTTTATTGTAAAACATAAATTTTATCAAGGGTTCCATGAAAGAAAACCTAAAATTAGTTGGCTTAGGTAAATTTACCTAAAGTTAAGGGGCTTCCGGGTATACTCTAAATTACGAAAGGGTACATAATCTAACTTTAGAGATTTATGGAGGTGAATTATAATATATGCGAGGGTTAAAGGGTTAAAATCCTTACCCGAAGGGCAGAGTATGAATTTGAGAAAATGGAGGGACTTTTTCGTAAAAGTCCCATCCCTTTATAATTTTCTTCCTCTCCTTTTCATTCGCGCAGAAACCCGCAGCCACAACCCGATTTTCCTTTTCTTCCTCCCCTCCCGTGCCCTAGCCGCAGACCCGCCGACTCCTCCCCTCTTCTCCTCATCGCGTGCCCTAGCCGACGCCGCCGACCACCCTCGCGCCGCCCCACTCATTCCTCTACTTGGTGTGCCCTAGCCGCGGACGAACTCGTCGACCTTGGGCTTGAACCTCTCCCAGTGCTTGCGTCAATGTCAAGGGATCACTCTGTCTACTCCGCTAGATGTTAGTCCTCCACTCAGCGGGATGTAATGGAAAAGGTGAGACTCTCATCAAGTTTAGGAAGCTTTCCATTTTTGGATCACCCTGAGTTTGAGGGTTCATGCCACCCTAAATTCATCTTCGTTTGTAGCCTTTCCTTCGGGATTCTTCGAGGTTTGGAATGGCTAATCTGCTTCTCTGCTGGGATCATTGGATCTAAATAAGCAGAGGGGGAAATCACAATCGGAGTGGTGCTTCCTCCTCGGCTCTGCTTCGATTAACCGAAATTGTTCATCTCTGCTGTGGCTTTTAGCTGGGCGTGGTGAGTGTGGAATAGGGAAGAGTTGAATTGATCACGTGCCATCTCAGGTAAGGCTATTGATCTGTTGAATGTCTATTTGGGGGTTGCACTACTGTGGTGTTCTTGATTTTTGGATTAAACTTCAAACAAATCTTTGATCTTTCTGCTGTGAGAATTTAGCTATGGTATTGGATTAGATCTGTAATTTTGGAGTCTAATTTCGAATTGGTACTCTTTGGACTGAATTTAACCTAGTGCTCGATCTTGGAGTTTGGTTTTCGATTAGCATGTTGTATGATGGAGGTTTGAATCACTCCTTATGTTCTTTATGGTGCAGAACTTTGAGTTCCCTGTCATGGGTACTAGTACTTGGATTCGATTTAGGTTACACATGTTAGATCTTTCTTTTGGGTTCGATGTGGTTGAAGTGTAGCTTCAGAATAAATCAGTGTTTTTACCTATTCTACTTTCGTGATACTGTTTGTAGGAGTTTTCATCTGATCATGCTAAGCCCTAATCGTGTGATGTCATGTGATCATGTAATCCTGTGGTGGGTGAGATTATAGCTATGCTGATTTGGTTAATTCATGGGATGGCATGTTAATGAGATAATTGGATGAGGGAATTTGTTTATCTTTACTGGAATGTGGATCGGGGTAGCAAGCATGATGTGGTTGGTTTAACATTTCATTAAGACGGGGGTTTTGATGGAAAAGAAACTATTAGGTTAACCCTAGGTGGGGTTAGAGAGTAATTAGCTAATTGTCTTTCTAAAAATAGCTAATTAAATATGTCCTTGACACAGAGACTTGATTTGGATTATTGTTGCAGATTATTCAGACGGGTGGTTCTATCTCATTTGATACGGACTTCACTTTCTTGGAGGCGGGTACCCCTGACTTATCTTTTAGATATTGTCATATTGCTATGCATGGTTTGTTATAGATAATAGTAAGTTTATACGTTGTACCTGCCTTTATGTATTATGATCAGATATATGTTGTCTAGATGACTCCTGTTTAGTTCCATACAGTCTCGATATTTGCCATGCGTACATATGTGCTTAGATATAGTAATAGGTCACTTTGTATCTGTAGTTGGATTGATCTCTAAATATACCTTGCATGGATACCTAGGGTAGAATGGTTAGATCTGGATACATGCGTTAGACCTATACTTTTTCCCATCGATGTGTGGTTGAATTGATTCCTAGATATACCTTGCATGGATACCTAAGGTAGAATGGTTAGATCTGGATATTTGTTAGTTATCCCTGAGTTATTATGACTATCCTGGATACTTGTTAGTTATCCCTGAGTTATTATGATTGCCCTGGATACTTGTTAGTTATCCCTGAGTTATTATGACTGTCCTGGATACTTGTTAGTTATCCCTGAGTTATTATACATGTCCTGGATACTTATTAGTTATCCCTGAGTTATTGTATCTGTCCTGGATACTTGTTAGTTATCCCTGTGTTATTATACCTGTTCGGGATACATGTTAGTTATCCCTGAGTTATTATACATGTCCTGGATAATTGTTAGTTATCCATGAGTTATTATACATGTCCTGGATACTTATTAGTTATCCCTGAGTTATTGTATCTGTCCTGGATATTTGTTAGTTATCCCTGTGTTATTATACCTGTTCTGGATACTTGTTAGTTATCCCTGAGTTATTATACATGTCCTGGATACTTGTTAGTTATCCCTGAGTTATTATGCCTGTCCTGGATACTTGTTAGTTATCCCTGAGTTATTATACCTGTTCGGGATACTTGTTAGTTATCCCTGGATTATTTTACATGTTCTGGATACATGTTAGTTATCCCTGAGTTATTATACATGTCCTGGATAATTGTTAGTTATCCATGAGTTATTATACATGTCCTGGATACTTATTAGTTATCCCTGAGTTATTGTATCTGTCCTGGATATTTGTTAGTTATCCCTGTGTTATTATACCTGTTCTGGATACTTGTTAGTTATCCCTGAGTTATTATACATGTCCTGGATACTTGTTAGTTATCCCTGAGTTATTATGTCTGTCCTGGATACTTGTTAGTTATCCCTGAGTTATTATACCTGTTCGGGATACTTGTTAGTTATCCCTGGATTATTTTACATGTTCTGGATACATGTTAGTTATTCCTGAGTTATTATGCATGTTCTGGATACTTGTTAGTTATCCCTGAGTTATTATGCCTGTTCTGGATACTTGTTGGTTATCCTTGAGTTATTATGTATGTGTATCTATCATACACCATCCTTGCATTGTTGCATGCCGGCGATCAGCGACTCCCTTGTGGTTGAGCCTAATCATCTTCCGGCACATGATATGCACACACGACCACTCATGGGTTAGTGGATACCGCTGGGTGTGTGCGTTTGCTCTGTACTGCTCCGTTCGTCCGCTCAGGGTTAGTGGTTTCGGAGCGTGGTAGCAGGCAGGGATCCCTTCTCTTACCATAGACCAGAGGAGATGAGAGAGATATCTCCCCCATATATACATGGGGCGGAGTGTTTACTCCACCAGCATCCTGTCCACTCGGTCACTCAGGAGCAGTGATGGCAGAGTGCTGACAGTGTCACGACTCTACCCACTCGGCCGACACAGTATCGCCTGTCTCGGTGGCTTGACTGGAGTTAGGGGGTGACCATGGCATTGCACCATGTGCATACTTTGCATCGTGCATTGTTTGCTGCACTTGATTCTTGCACTTGTTTGACATGCATATTCTGGAGACTTGTTATTTGAGATTATATGACTAATGATATTTTCATGGTACTCATTGTCTTCTTTTCAGGTTAGCTGGATTCTGGTATGTATCTACCTCAGTATTTCCAGTACTAGTTTTTTTTCCATATTGTTGTTATGAGACTGTACTAACGTAGATGCTTATTGTTATTATAACATACTATGCATATCTGCTGGGTATTCGCTGAGTTTATGGACTCACCCCGTTGCCATATATGATTTTATTTCAGGTTGAGATACTTGAAGTCGCCAGAAGAGCCCAGCAGCCAGTCCCTACCCATCGCGACCGCAGGATTTTGTTTTATCCTGTGTAGTGGATTGTTTTATATTCTTTTTGTGATTTGTATATGTCATATGTATCGTGTGCCCTAAGGGGTTTTGTGTATTGGTTGTTTCGTCGTAAGTCGGACCGGTCCGCAGTCAGGTATGATTTATTTTGTGTTATTGTCAGTTTATGTTTAATTTTGAGGCCTGAGGCCAAATTAAACTGCGTGGTGATGTCTATTAGGTTATGTGTATGTGTAAATTGTCCGCCGGACAGGGGAGGTGCTGTCCGATTGTATATTGGATCAGCGGCTCCTGGGTCTCGGGGCGTGACAAGTAGAGCCTATAGAGTTTATAACAAGACCACCCTAAAAATTGAAGAAACTACAAATGTAAAATTTGATGAAAAATCTGACCCAAATAACTCTGATCAAACCACATACCAACCAATTGACTTTGTTAGATCCAGTACTGACCCTAATGAAAGGTCAATTGAGGACCAAAACGATGATCTAACTGAACCCACACCTGAAACTGAACCTAACCAACCCAGAACTGTACGAGTTAGCTCAGACCACCCAACTAATCAAATCTTAGGTAATCCAGAACTAAGGGTTCAGACTAGATCAGCTTTTAGGAACCTTAGTCAAATTGCATTGATTTCAAAAATTGAACCCAAGTCTATAGAAGAGTCCTTACTTGACCCTGATTGGATCATAGCCATGCAGGAAGAGTTAGCCCAATTTGAACGTAGTCAAGTCTGAGACTTAGTACCCCTACCTAAAGGCAAGAAATTTATTGAAACTAAATCGGTCTTCAGGAATAAACTTAACGAACAAGGAGAAACAGTAAGGAATAAGGCTAGGCTAGTAGCTAAGGGGTTTAGCCAAGTAGAAGGTCTTGATTATGATGAAACCTATGCCCCTGTAGCTAGACTTGAATCCATTAGAATGCTCTTAAGTTATGCAGCCCATAAGGGATTTAAGCTTTTTCAAATGGATGTTAAGTCAGCCTTCCTAAATGGCCTAATTAAAGAAGAGGTTTATGTAGGTCAACCCCCTGGTTTTGAAAGCTTAGAACACCCTGACTATGTCTTTAGACTTAAGAAAGCCTTATATGGACTTAAGCAAGCCCCTAGGGCCTGGTATGAAAGACTGTCTAACTACTTAGTTTCTAAAGGCTTTAACCAAGGCAAAATTGACCCAACACTATTTGTTAAAACTCTAAAAACTGATATTTTTATAGCTCAAGTATATGTAGATGATATAGTATTTGGCTCAACTAACTCAAACTTTTTACAAGATTTCACAAAGATAATGGAAACTGAATTTGAAATGAGTTTAGTAGGTCAATTAACTTTCTTTTTAGGGCTACAAATAAAACAGACTAGTGAGGGTACTTTTGTCTATCAACAAAAATACACTAAAGAATTACTTAGAAAATTTGGAATGGATAGTGCTAAAGAAATTAAGACACCTATGGCTACCAATCAAACTATAGATAGTGACACAAATGGCAAACCTGTTGACCTTAAGTATTATAGAAGTGCTATAGGTAGCTTACTTTACTTAACTGCAAGTCGACCTGATATTCTCTTTGCAGTTAGTATGTGTGCTAGGTATCAAACATGTGCTAAAGAATCACATCTAACCCTAGTTAAAAGGATATTTAGGTATCTCAAAGGGACAGAAAGTTTAGGAATTTGGTACCCTAGAACAGCCCAGTTTGAACTTATTGGATATTCTGACTCAGATTATGCTGGCTGTAAATTAGACAGAAAAAGTACCAGTGGTGGATGCCAACTTCTAGGACCCTCACTAGTTAGTTGGTTTAGTAGAAAACAACACTGTGTTGCCCTATCCACCACTGAAGCTGAGTACATAGCAATGGGTGAATGTGTAGCCCAACTGCTTTGGATGATGCATACCTTAAAAGATTTTAACTTAGATTTTAAGAAAGTCAAAATTTATATAGATAACCTAAGTTCAATCAATTTAACCAAAAACCCAATCCACCACTCTAGGACCAAACATATAGAAATCAAACACCATTTTGTCAGAGATCATGTAAATAAAGGAGAAATTGAACTTAACCATGTTGAATCTAAGTCTAACCTAGCTGATATATTTACCAAACCACTTCCTGAATCTGAATTTAGCAACTTAAGAAGGTTAATAGGAATGTGTGTTATAAACTAGGAATGACCTGATAAACTTAAGTTGAATTTTGGTTTTAAAAATATGGATTTTTTTAACTGGTTTTTCAAAAGTTTATTGCTTTTCAAAATTAAACTTAAACACGAATTTTTCAAACTTGATTTTCAAGAACTTTATTGTATTTAAAAATTTGATTTTCAAAACTGACAGACTTAGCCTAAGCTTGACCCCTAGAATTGCATGAACCTATAGATTTAGGTAGCCGCATCTCACAAAACACATTAAGACTAACTTGTTTGTGCTTGCAAAAACATAGAACGGTTGTGAGATGCATAGGACTCTGCCTGGACTTCCGAATGCTTAAGTCAGTGCATCACAGTAAGTCTGGGCGTAAAATACCAACGTTACAGTGATCAAGTCAAGTAGCCTTGCTTTAAAAGCTGAGCTAGACATTATTACTTGACTTGACTAACTCAGTGAACACTACTATCATCTAAATAGTTAGTCAGTACCTAGAGTTAGACATATGAAAAGGGACCACAATCATTACTTGGTCCAGGGGGAGCTGAAGTCAAAATACTTTTTCAAAATGTCATTTTTAACAAAACACATTTGAAAATTTTGATAAACATTGATCCCTAAAATTTTTTTGATATTATATTTTCTGAAAAAAAAAAGAATTTTTTTTAAAGCTAAGTTAATAAATTTAAGACTAGTTTTTTTAACACTTAGCCTATATTTCTACTCCCTTAAAAGTTATTATGCTTATAAATAGTTCCTTGCAATTCCTATTTAGCATTGAAAAATCCGTATTTTTGGGTCTTGCAAATCTCCTTTTTCAAATTAACTTTAAAATAAAAACACTTATGTTTTTTGAAAATCCACTATTAGCTTGTTCTTATACTAGAAAGTATCAAAATAGTTTGATTGATCTACTTCCAAAAATGATTCTTTTGAAATATTTTTATTTGTAGTTTGGATATCCCTAGGACATAATAGAATGTTTACCTTGAAATTGACAAGGAATTCTAAGGGCTTGTCAAGTTAAGGGGGAGTTCAAACTAACTTGGAAAATTAATTTTAAGAATAGTTTGATTAAGTCTATGATATTACTTTTAAAGTAAAAACTTAGTTTTAAAAATTGCATAATGGCCTTGAAACTTTTAAAGCTTATTCTTAGAATATCTTCCTTCTTCTAAGTTAAAGCTCAGTAGCAAATTAAGTTTCTTTTGGCTTTGAAATATATGTATTATTTGGGAAATTTTTATATATTTTCTTTTAAAAAAGATTGTCAAGCTTAACTTTGAAAATATTTCTAATTAATGTTGTTGAAAACTATTTGTTAGTTTTGAAAAGCTAAGTTAATGAAAGCTAAGTTAATTGATTTAGGGGGAGTTTTTTACTTAGGCTATTTATCTTACTTAATCTATTTTGCCTAAGTCTAATTTTCCCTATCACTTAGCTTTGGATCCTACTCTCCGTAACTTGATATACGTATGTTTTTTTGATGAATGACAAAGGGGGAGAGTAGGGTTAAAGCTTAGAAAATTCTAACTTTCATGCTTATTTATTTTACTTGCATGTATCTGCTAGTTTTTCTCTAACTTTAACCTGAGTTGTCAATACATCAAAAAGGGGGAGATTGTTGGTGCAGTTTGCACTAACGGTCAAACTCGGGTTTTGATGTATGACAAAGTGGTTAAAGTTAGGGTTGTATGTGTTTAACCTCTTTACCAAGTGTGCAGGGTTGAAAGACTTAGGACCAGACACCAGGCTGAAGTCCAGGATGGTTGAGTCCTGGCGGGAAGTCCAGTTGGGTCCGCGGGACCTGACAACTGGCTGAAGACCAAGTTGGTTAAGACTTGGCAGGAAGACCAAGGTGGTTGAGCCTTGGCAGGAAGTCCTGGTAGGGTCAAGAAGTCAAGTAGAGCTGCACAATGGGTAAGTAAGGTAAGTCACTGGAGGAGCGACCCAGTGAGGACGAGTCCAATCTTGGACCTTAGGCGCGGTCCAACTTAGACCCATTTAGGTGATCTAAGTTGAGTCCTGGTTAGATCCTGGTCTGGGAGACAGGATCTAATTAACTTAGAATTATATCTTATTTTAGTCCATATAAAATTGTGCTAGCTTTGTTTTGGACTAACCCTGGATGCAGGAACGAAGGACTATGTTTCTGCAGCTCAGAGAGCCTCAAAAGAGTGAGGCCGTAGCTGAGCAGGGCGCCCCGGATGTGTAGGGCGCCCCCCCAGAGTCAACCAAAGTCAGCGGAGAGGTAAACGCCCCGACAGCAGCGCTATTCGGGGCGCCCCGCTTGAATCGGGCGCCCCCTGTGCCACCTCACTGCCAGCTGCCGAAGCTCGCCCTCGCGAAGCCAAGGAGATGAAGCCTTGACTGGTCAAGCTGGGCGCCCCGCGCGCGTCGGGCGCCCCAGTCAAAGCTGATCCCGAAGATGAAGAGATCAGCCTTGACCAGAGGGCTCGCCGGATCAAGAGCCACGTGGGGGGCGCCCCGAGCATGTCGGGCGCCCCCTGCCCTATATAAAGAGGGCCTCGACCCTCTTCAAAGAACAACACTTCTTCAAAAGCTTTCAAGTTCTTCTACGCTCGCGCCTTGCTCCGGAAACGCTACACTTCGAGCCGACGACGTCCTGCTGCCCCGAAAGAGTCGACCTACTCCGGACGTCGGTAAAAAGTTAAATTTTAATATATATATTGTTGCATTTAAGTACTTGAAAGTGTGGGGTTGTCACACTTTAAATTCCTTTGTACTCGCCTACTCTATCGGGGTTGACCGATAGAGAGTTTTAGTAGATTGCCCAACGGAAAGGTCCGAGGGACCTGGGCCTTCGAGTAGGAGTCGCCGAAGGCTCCGAACGAAGTAAAAAATCGTTCGTGTTTGTGTGTTTGTTTTTCGTCTCTTTCATTTCCGCTGTGCACGCTTTTTAAAGCACTCTGATTTAATTTTTTAAAAGTCACGTGATTCACCCCCCCTCTCACGTGCATCGATCCTACAGATTTTACTATAATTCGAAGCACTCCACCCCTTCCATGGATTTTAAACCTGAATCGACTTAGGCCACCAGAGCAATTTTTTGTGAAGTTCAAGTGTGGGGGAGTCCTAATTCTCCCAGCCACCCAGACTCCTCCACTACCAAGATGGAGGCTACTTCTGGATAGGCTCCGTCCACCAGAATAAAGGGGAGTTTGTTCCTTTACTTTACTTTTCTTGTTTTTCTTTATGTTATACTCGCATGTTTGTTTACTTTTATACTTTGCATTTATACTTTGTTTTCTCATTTTGCATTTTGTTTGGCTTTGAATAAATCTTGTTTGATTTCGAGTTGTATCTCCTTACATGTTCCTTTATTATGCTTTGAGAATCATAAAAGATAGTTAAGTCTGATTATCGAGTTTTGGTTTCCTTGGTATGCTTGGGGATATTAATTGCATTTAGTCATTTGTTGTGGTGATAGACTCTATCTTGTTAGATTAAGCATGACAGTTTTATTGTTCACCTAGTGAGGATGTTGTCATGCCTATCCTTAATCCTCTTATGTGTGATAGCATTTGTGATACTTGACACTCTAGAACTTGCTTTGATTCTTTTTGAAATTACAATAGCATAAGCTTACATGAATATGATGGAGGCAATCTTTCTTGTGAACTTTTAGTTTTCCTCTCCTTTGTTATTGTCACTACTGGGCATTTCACCTATTGCTTTCATATTTCATTGTATCTACTTTATCAGATCTTTTCATTGTCATTACATTTTCACTACCATATCTTTATTATTTTATTCTTCCTTGGAGCATGCGATGAGAGCATAAGGTGATTGCATGATGAGTTACATTTTTATTTCTCTATTATCAGCCTCTATTATTGTGAGTTTTAGATGTTATCATGCTTTACTATCTTGCCCGAGACGGTCAAATTTTAAGTGTGGGGGGGAGACAAGTATATATGGACGAATGCTTGTGTGAAAAAAAAAATCTCTCTTTGAAAAAAAAAGAAAATCTCTCTATGTGAAAAAAAAAAGAAAGAGAGATAGAAAAAAATAATAATAAAGATGAAAAAAAGTGAAAAAAAAATCTCTTTATGTGAAAAAAAAAATTCCTCAAGCATTCGAGTTGTATTAGTGATGAACAAAAAGGAATATTTTCTTGATGTGTACTCTTTCGATATTATTGTTTAGAGAAATTCAAGAGTTATGTTGATCCCTAAATGCACTTTGAGAGATGTTGTAAATGATTGATGTGTAGTGCATTGAGAATGTGAAAGGAGAATTTTGAGTGTTGGAGGTTTGATTGAGTTATTTACTTTGGACTATTGTTTGAGTGTATACATCATGTTAATTACCCCAATGCTCTCATATTCTCTTTGATATTCTTTCATGCTCTCTATGATCTTCTTTGTTATCTGTTTTCTTGTTCTCTTGTTAGCACTTGGTTTCATTATTATTCATTGAAAAACCCTCTTGATTTGTGTACTTATGTTATAGTAGTGGAGAAGTAGAATATAAGCAAGCATATGGTAGTGCAATGTCATGAATGTTTTGAGAGAACTCCACTTCCATATCTGTTATTTTTGTGAGCATCAGTGCATATATCCATCTTGTGAGGTTTTTTTTTGTCATGCTTAGTTTATGCAAGTTGATGAAATTACCATGCTTTTGACTTATGTGAGATTTGGAACCATAAAACATGAATTCTTGAGACTTGATGATCTTAAGTAATTTTCTTTTATTATCTCTCAAGTATTGATAGAGGATGTAATGTTTGGGAGATATATTGTTTTCTTTTAGTTTTATTTACTTGTGCGAGACGCCCAAGAATAAGTGTGGGGGAGTTGATAACCACCATTTTTGTTGATTATTTTAGGCTCTTAAATCCATGTTTGATCCATATTTTATATGCTTAAGTTTGCAATTTTATTAGGTTTCATGTATTCCCTTCATTTTGGCTTTTAATTCTAATCTTTGTATATTTGGGATATTTTTGGCACTAAATTTGGATATTATTTTGTAGGCTTCAATTGATCATGGACCTAGATCAAATCGGGTCAGACTTGAGTCAGCATTGGATCAAGATCAAAGGGATCAAGCATCGGATTGATAGGAGCCGTCCATTCTAGAGAACGGCTAGATCTGAGCCATCGGTCAACTTCTGGTCGATCCGAGTCCAAGATAGAATCAATCATGACCAGAGACCATGATCTGAAAATTTCAACCAAATCGGAAGTGATCTGACCGTTGGATCGAGCTTAAGATGTTCTAGACCATCCGTTCAAGAAAAGGGAAGATCTGGACCATCCGCCACTGATCTGGTTAATCCGAGCTGGGGACAGGTAGATCAGGACCATTGATTGGAATCTGTGAAGTTTGGTTCAGATCGGAAGAGATCTGACCGTTGGATGAAGCCGAATCGATCTCAGCCGTCCGTTACTAATGAGCTTTGAGTTCTGGGCTGAACCCAAGCTAGGACTGAACCCAAGAGTTGGCTTGACTGAACTCGAACTAGACTGAACTAGACTGAACCAGAGCTGAACCAACTGAAGCTGGCTTGGCTGAGCTGTTTGACTGAACCAAGTGCTGATTGAACCCAAGCTGGATTGAACCCAGGACTGAACCGAAGCTGGCTTGACTGATTGAATCAACTGCTTGGTTTGGCTGAACCACACTGATTGACTGAACCCAGGAATCGAACTCGAGCTGTGGCTTGGCTGACCGAATCCACGCGCAGCCGGGGATCAAAAAGGGAAGAATCGCGCGACCTAGGTCTTCATCGACTCCACACGCAGGGCTCGCGGCGATCTTCTTCTCCTCCATCTTCATCGTCGCCGCAGCTAGGGTAGCGGGTTCGTGCCCTAGTCGCCGGAGCTTCGATCAACTGAGTTGAGGGGTTCCCGACTCATTCATCCACCTCCACCGGCGTCTCCACCATTTCATCGCCGCCGCAAGCTAGGGTAGCGGGTTCGTGCCCTAGCCGACCAGAGCTTGATCGATTGTAGTTTGAGGGGTTCCCGGCTCGATCCGATCAATGCCATCCACGCCGCCGACCACAGCTAGGGTTAGGGGTTCCAACCTTAGCTGGCCGGAGTTCGTCATCGCCACGATTTCTTCATCAGCGTCCAGCAGCTTCAATTTCATTTACAGCAATTGTTTTTATTTCTAGCAGTAGATTTTTCACAGTTGATTCTTCTGCAGTTACTTCTTCATCCAGCTTCGTCAGATTCGGCAGCTACTCTTTTCATCTTCATAGTTTCACTTCCCCGCAATTCATCTTCATTAGATCCGGCAGCCACTCTTTTCAAAGGTCTTCACAGCTTGTTCTTCCAATTTCCAGCAGCAATTCTTCCTCCATAGCAGCAGATTTTCCATTGCAGATTTCCTTTCAGTAATGTTCAATTCCATTCCAGCAGTTTTTCTCTTCACAGCCGAGTTGGGTAGCTCTGTTCCACTTCCAGCAGCCTTCCTCAGCTTGGTTGATTTAATTTTGTGGATAATTGAATGTTAGTGATAATTGAAGAATTGTTATGTGCTTGATCGTAAAATGTCTGTATTGGATTGATCTTCTCCTATTCAAATTGCACTTGCTTGAATCAATTTTAATCATGCATATGAGGTGTTTGGTCAAATTCCTGTTAGAACAATTTCTTTCAATTGGGATGTTCCTAGTTGCTTAACTTTGGTTTTGAGTTGTTTTTCCTATTGCTTTAGATTACATGATTTTATTTGAATGCAATTAATTTAGGATTAGATTAGATTTCTTCAATGTTGTAGTTTGCTCTGTGTTTAGTTTCTTAATGCTTTATTTCAAGTTGCGCTTTCTTTATTGTAATTGTAGTCTGGTTAATTTAGATTTCTTTATCTGCATTGTCCTTCCTTAATTAGAAGTAGGTTTCATATTTGCTCTGTTATTCATTTCGTAGTCCTAGCTCTTAAATCCAAAACCCAGTTTCATATCCCAAAACCCAAAAGCAATAAGATACGATCTTGAGATTTATCTTGTACCACTACATTCGTTGGGAGACGACTCGAGTTACTCTATGCTACATTAGTTTAGAGGAATTCGGTACTTTAATTGTATTTGAAACCGTAACGCGACAAAAACGGTTATCAACAATCAAGAATCAATATTACCAACAATCCGAATATGATGATGTTAGAAGTGAATGACGTGAATTTGTCTACTCATATGTAGGTGTCTAAATTTGTGGTGTACTTGGGATACATATTTTGATCTTTCATTATGGATTTTGGATATACTTGTGGATATATATTTTGGTTATATATACTTGTGGATTTGTGGATATGTACTTGTACATTAATGGATTCGTTGATATATATTTATCATTTTGAATGTTTAATTGTTTAATTTTAATGAAGTTAAAACAATTTTTACTTCACTCTTTTATTAAATTAGTGCGGTGGTAATCGACATTTACTTCATTAAATTAAAATTATATTGTAATAAAATATGATTATTTACTTCGATAATAAAATTTGATGGTGAAGTAATCAAAAATAAAATACTTCATCCATTTAAATTGTGATGAAGTTAAAAAATATATTTACTTCATCACAATTTAATAATTGTGAAGTCGTTTCAAATTTATTACCTCTGTATCATACAAAATAATGAAGTCTTTGAAATCGATTACTGTGCCAATAAACGTATATGATGAAGTAACATAATATTATATACTTCGATAAATATAAATACTGGCGAAGTTATGAAATATATTTGCTTCGATAATTAATGTAAACTGTGAAGTTACATATCATATATTACTTCGTCGCATTACAAAACTACTAAAGTAACAGATATTTGTTTACTTCGATAATAAATTTAAACTGTAAAGTTTTATATCATTGATTACTTCGGCACTTTACAAAACCAACGAAGTAAATGACAAGTTTTTACTTCAGAATCGGTCCAAATCTGAACCGGTTTGCCTCTTTGAACCGGTAAAAGACTTCGCTAATTTCATGGATATGACTTCGGTTTTATGGCGAAGTAAAATAATCCCTTTTTTACTTCACGTGCGTCTACTTCGGTAATTATCTATCTATGACTTCGGTGAATATACGAAGTAAATTAAGGAAATTCTACTAGTGGCTCGAGTTCAAATAAAGCAATAGAGGAGGAAGTACAATTTGAATTAGAGAAATTGACATTAGAGGATGAAAATAATCTTGAGAAAGAAGAGAGTGAAACGGAAGGTGTGATTGAGTTACCACTTGAGAATGTAATCACTACAACTCAAGAACCAAGACACACAAGAACAAGTACAAACCATCCCTTGGAGCAAGTAGTGGGTGACATCACCCATGGGGTACGAACTCGATCTTATTTTCGGAATGAAGGGAGTCAAGTAGCTCTAATTTCACAAATTGAGCCAAAAGCCGTAAGTGATGCGTTGCTTGATCCCGATTGGATTTTGGCAATGCAAGATGAGTTGTCTCAATTTGAGAGAAGTCAAGTTTGGGAGTTAGTTCCTAGAACCAAAGGAAAATCAATCATTGATACGAAATGAGTTTTTAGGAACAAACTTGATGATAAAGGAATGGTTGTGAGAAATAAAGCTAGATTGGTTGCTAGAGGTTTTAATCAAGTCGAAGGATTGGACTATGATGAAACTTATGCACCAGTAGCTCGGTTAGAGTCTATTAGGATGATGTTGGCATTTGTCGTTCACAAAGGATTTAAGTTGTATCAAATGAATGTAAAATCGGCATTTTTAAATGGTTTTATCAAAAAAGAAGTATATGTTGAGCAACCTCCGGGATTTGAAGATTTAGAATGTCCAAACCATGTATACAAGCTTAAGAAAACATTGTATGGACTAAAACAAGCACCTCGGGCTTAGTATGAAAGATTGTCTACATTCTTAGTGTCAAAGGGTTTTCATAGAGGAAAAATTAATCCTACATTATTTTTAAAGACTAGTGGGGAAGATATATTTGTGGCCCAAGTCTATGTAGATGACATTATTTGTGGATCCACAAACAAAGACTATCTAAATGAATTCATAAATCACATGGAAAGTGAATTTGAAATGAGTTTGGTTGGTGAATTAACATTTTTCTTGGGTTTACAAATTAAACAAATAAAAGATGGCATATATATTCATCAATCCAAATATGTAGGAGAAATCATTAAGAAATTTGGAATGGAGAGTGCCAAAGAAATATCTACCCCTATGGCAACTAACACCAAGTTAGACAATGATATTGAAGGTAAAGAAGTTGACTCCAAAATGTATCGTAGTGCCATAGGTAGTCTCCTCTATCTCACGGCTAGTAGACCCGACATATTGTTTGCCATGGGTATGTGTGCAAGGTATCAAGCTTGTGCCAAGGAGTCACATCTATGTGCAATCAAAAGAATCCTTCGCTACCTTAAAGGGACTCAACGGGTGGGTTTGTGGTACCCTAGAACCGAAACGTTTGATCTTGTAGGATATTCCGATTTGGATTATGCCGGATGTAAATTGGATCGGAAAAGTACTAATGGTGGATGCCAATTTTTGGGATCTTCCTTGGTGAGTTGGTCGAGTAGAAAACAACATTGTGTAGCACTCTCCACAACCGAAGCCGAATATATAGCTATGGGTGAATGTGTGTCATAATTATTATGGATGACTCATACCTTGGAAGATTATAAACTCATCTACAAAAATGTGCAAGTTCTTTGTGACAATGTGAGTACTATAAACTTGACAAAAAATCCGATTCATCATTCACGAACTAAGCACATTGAGGTTAAACATCATTTTATTCGAGATCATGTAGCTAATGGGGATATTGTCCTTAAATATGTTGAGTCAAAATCAAATCTTGCGGATCTTTTCACCAAACCTCTTCCGGAATCTAAATTTAGCTACTTGCGAAGAGAATTAGGAATGTGCCATATTGATTAATCCTTCATGATCATCTCACGATACTCAACTCACTTACCTTAATATGCATCTCACAAGAACCTAGAACTTCCTTTGTTTGTGCCTTTGTAGATGGGAGTGAGATGTTAGGGTTCATTTTCTTGTTCATAATGCTTGTTATGATGTATTACTTTGAGCAAGAAGATGAAAATTCATCATAAATCATTCACTTGACCAATCATGGGGAAGACTAGTACGCTATTAATGTGCACTTAGTCCAAAGATCGTGATTGGATATTTTAATGAACTAACCCAATATCCAAGTTCTTGGAGATCATGTGTTTGTGCTTGACCTCTTAGGAACTCGAAAATGCCACAAATTGAGCACGTTCTAGCCATGTATCAGTTATTCCCGTTACCAATAGATTGATTTCAGTTATCAATCGATTGGTGGGTTTGCATCCTTCGGCAGAAACCCTCTGAATCGATTCCCTAATCGATTCCGACAGTTTTTCCAGGGCACAGATTGCTTCTTAATCGATCAGTGGATCGATTACGCACGATGATCGATTAATACAGGTCGAATCGATCGGTTAATCGATTACGCACTCTCGTAATCGATTGGTTAATCGATTTCTGTAATCGATCGGCCAATCGATTACACGCCCATGTGATCGATGATATGGATCGATTCAACATGGTCGTAATCAATTACTCAATCGATTACGGCCATAAACGCTTTCCACCTAACCTGTCCTGTCACTCGCGTTTTGCCCTAAAACCCTCGGCCGTCCCAAAATCCTCCCACACCTCTCTCTCTCGCGCTCAACCCCCAAGCCCTAGCTTCCCTCTCCTCAAGCTCTAGCTTCCCTCACGCGACTCCCTCAGCGTGCCCTCCTCTCGACGCCACACCTCGCAGGCGCTCCGTTCTCCTCCTTCACGCGACGCGCAACTGCTGGGAGATTTTGAGCGCCACTTCTTCCCCTGTTCCAGCTTTTTCTTTCACCAATGGCGCCAAAGTAAACCCTAATCCTTCTTTTTCTTTTCCTTGATTATTGGTTAATTTGATCTTGGCTAATCAAATGTTTCTTCTAATTGTTGTGTTCTTTTGGTTGCATTGCATTCCTCATTTCAACCTCTGCATCCTTTTTCCTAACCCTAAACTCACGACCCTTACCTTAATCTCAAACTCCAAATTGCTTGTTTGTGTGTCCTCACATTGTCTTCCTTTCTTGATCATCTTTGGTTGGTCATCAATAGGAAGAAACAAAGGGCGGATGAGACGGGTGTCGGGTCTTCTCGCCCTAAACCCCCTACGGATGCCCGTTTTCCGAATGCCGCCCTTCAAAAGGCATTTGGTCAACATGTATTTAAATTGATTGCCCCTAGATCACTAGACCGCCAATACTTTCATGATCATTGTTTCTCCGTGTTTCAAATCCTTGAAACCTATAAACTTGAGTCTATTATCTTTTGTGAGCGAGGGTCAACATAGGGTTGGTTTCCGAGTTCTACAACAACCTACACACCATGGATGGTGTAAATTATAAAACTCGGGTAGCCAAACAAAGTTTGGATTTTAGCTATACGACTCTTTTGGATTTCCTCCAGTGTCGTCCCTCTACAAATAGCTTTGTTTTCTTTCCTACACTTCCTGAGCTTCTACCTCCGCCATTTGAGGATATCTCCATTGACTCGATGTATCAGCATTTCTTTCGGCGTCCGCGTCCAGATGGCCCTTATGCCAATCTGACCACGTTTCCTGCTCTTGAGCTCTCTGCTATCGATTATGCCCTTTATAAGGTCGTAATCAACTGTCTTTTGCCTATTGTGTCTCGCGCCTTAGCGACCGTCCGACCCTCTCAGCTTTTCCTGACCTATGCTCTTCACCGGGGTCTTGATGTTAACATCCCTCTGAACATATTTCATTCCATTATCCATTTCACGCAGCCTGTGCACGGTACCGTTCATACGCCTTTTGGGCATATTATTACAGACTGGCTTGCCACTATGGGGATTGACATCTCTCGAGGGAAGGTGGAGCCAATGACCGTCAAATACTCCTGGATTTCAGCACGTTCCTTCTCCAAATCCGGGATGACAGGAGAGTTTGGCGTCATTCGATGGATGGATGGTCGGCAGGTTGGGGAGGGACCGCGAGCACGCCCTGGACATGGACCCGCTGCTGCAGCTGCTCCGGATGATGACGACGAGGAGGATATTCTGGATAGGGTCCGGACGTTTGAGGAGACCGTCGACACTCGCTTTGAGGAGATGCGGTTGGAGAGTGACATGCGTCACTTCGAGACGCAGTCACGCCTCACAGCCATTGAGCGCACCCTGCTGGAGGTGCGCGATATGTGTCGCTCCCGGATGCTCGGCCAGCCTCCTCTTCCTCCACCGTCTACTGATGCTCCATCGTCGGAGGTTGGCACCACTTCGGGAGGTTCTGGTCTTCCCGATGTTGCGGAGACCCCGGCTGCTGATCCTGCTGCTGCCCTCAAGGAGTTCTTTTTTGCGCCTTGATTTATGTAGTCCTGTTTCGTTGGTTGTTTTTGTTTGGAGTTCTGTACTCAGTCTATGGATAATGTTAACTATTGATGCTTGTATGCTATGTTCACCTTTTCTGCCTTTTATGCTACTGGGTTGTTTGCATGTTGTTAGTTGTGATTTTCTATCTTGTATGGTGCTTCCATTGAGGGGGAGCTCTTTTATGTTTATTTGTCATTTTTGATATTTGGCAAAGGGGGAGACTTGCAGATATTTAAAGTTTATATTCATGATTATGCTCTAAATAACTTTACTATATGCTTATTGGACTGATATCGCTGATATTATGTTGAAAGTTAGCTTAAACTTAAATAGATTGTCAAACATCAAAAAGGGGGAGATTGTAGATGCAATCATGCCCTAAATTAGAGGTTTCGATGATTGACGGTTATTTAAGTTTAAGCTAATACATTGGATCTAACATTGAGATTTAGTGTGCAGTAACGCAAGAAGTCCAAGGAATGGTCGGGGACCGAGTTCTTGGCATGAAGACCCGGAGTTGAGGAAGCTCCATGCAGGAAGTCCAAGGGATGGTTGGGGACGGAACTCTTGGCATGAAGACCCGGAGCTGGGAGGCTCCAGGCGTGAAGTCCAGGAAACGAGAGGTTTTGCTGGCACAAGGTAATTGAATCCATTGGAAGGTATTCAATCAACCTAGCTGTGAACTGCAGGCTTGAAGTCCAGAGTTGGGCGTGTCAATCGATTGGAGGATGACTAATCGATTAGTGAATCGATTCAGGCTGACTGTGTGGAAACAGGAGGTTCTGTAATCGATTACGGAATCGATTACGAATGACTCTGTTCGTAGACAGAACGCTCGGTAATCGATCACTCAATCGATTCAGTAACACTGTAATCGATTACAAGCTGTTCTGTCCGCAGACAGAACATTCGGTAATCGATCACTCAATCGATTCAGAAACCCTGTAATCGATCGGTGAATCGATTACAAGCTGTTCTGTGCGCAACAGAACGCTCGGTAATCGATCGGCTAATCGATTCAGTATGCTAATCGATCAGTCAATCGATTCAAGTTCAAATGGCGTAATCCCAGCCATTCATCCAACATCCGTACTGCTCAACGGCTACTTGGTAATCGATTGGGGCTTCTCACCAATCGATTCAGGAAGCAAAAGAAGACCGTTATAAGCGGAAACTCAAGCTCAAACGTGTTTACTGTTCCATTGCGATTTGAGCTAGGGTTTTGGTGCTTCAAGCTCTTTGTTCAAGCTCAAGTTTCCAACACTTTCATCAAGCAATCAAAGGAAGGAGAAGCAAGCCTATTGTGTAATACTCTTTCTCTTCTTCTTCCTTGTGTTGTTTCTTTTGTGAAAGTCTTCAAGGGTGTTGTAAAAGGGTTTCTCCACCCTCGGGGTTGTTCCGAGAAGGAGGTTTGATAGTGAAATCTGCGATCGCTGGTGTGGACCCTTGGATTAGTCACCTCAAGGAGGTGGAGACCAAGTAAATACAAGTGTTAGCATTGGATTTGGTGGTGGGTAGACTTTGACTTCTGCTTGGTGGAAAAAGAATTAACTAAAGCGAGCTATTCACCCCCCCTAGCTCTACCGATCCTCAACAGATTTCATATTGTTTAATTAAAATAATTTTATTGAATCACGTATATAAATTTTTGAAATTATCAAATCGCGTAGTATAATTTTAAAATTATCAAATTATATTTTCTATTTCACTCCTATAATCGATTAATAAAAAAATCAATCCACTAATAAAAATCAATTGATTGAATTTTTTTTACCTTACTCAAATTTTAAGACTTCAAAGAAATTAGTTGATTAATTTTTAAAATAATCGATATATTTATTTTTATATTTCAAAATTAATTTATGATAAAATTAATTATTGGATCAAACGATTTCGAATTGATATGAAAGAAGTTTATATGTGTTCGTCTAGTTCTCCTGATTATATTCATACCTTTAAATATTAATTTGATCCAATAGATTAAGAACAGTAATTTTTTAAATATGAATATGTTTGAAAATTTTAATTCATATTTAAAAAATTGTTCCTCTTAATATATTAGTTAAATTAGCATTTGAGTGCATGAATATAATCAGGAGAAGTATTCACAAATATATAAGAGTTAATTTCATGTCAATCTAAGGATATTTGTTCCATTAGTTAGTTTTGGACAAAATCGACTGATAGACCAAATGACTTTAGATTAATATTAAACTAATTCCTATGTGTTTATCTAATTCTACTGATTATATCCATGTATTAAAACATTAATTTGATCGAATATATTGAGAGCAGTGATTTTTTAAACACGAATATGTTCGAAAAATCTAATTCGTATTCACAAAATCACTGCTCTTAATATATTGAGTCAAATTGACATTTGAGGGCATAGATAAAATTAGAAGAAGTAGAAAAACACATAAGAACTAATTTTATGTCAATCCAAAGATGCTTGGTCCATCAATCGACTGTAGACAAAATCGGTTGATGAACCAAACATCCTCAAATTGACAGAAAACTAGTTCCTATGTATTTGTCTACTACTTCTGATTATATTCATACTCTCAAACATCAATTTAATCTAATATTTTGAGAGTAGTATTTTTTTAACATGAATGTGTTTAACATGAATGTGTTTAAAAAATCTAATTCATGTTCAAAAAATCATTACTCTCAATATATTGAGTCAAATTAATATTTAGGGTATGTATACAATAAAGAGAATTAGACGAATATATATGAAATAGTTTCATATCAATCCGAGGTCGTTTGATTCATTAGTCAGTTTTGTCTAAAATCGACTTATAGACTAAACATCCTCAGATTGACATAAAACTAGTTTTCATGTGTTGTCTACTTGATTTTATTCATGCTCTCAAATGTCAATTTGACTTATTAATATACTAAGAGTAGCAATTATTTAAACACTAACTCTTATATATTTGATCCTGTCGCGAGGCGAGGTGGAAGTCCCAAGGGCGGGATGGTCCCCCGAGCTATACGAGCGGCTGGAGTGGCGCCGACCTGGCTCAGATCTGGCGACTGCCTGTAAAACAGTGACCATTAGCAAACCTGCCAGGGAATTTCCCTGGTCAGACACCCCGATGGTCATGTCAGTATCCGCAGGATAAAGTAGAGCAAATGGACATATAGTGGAAGGGAGAGCTCGCGCGCATACCTGCGGAATGAGGAGTGGAGAGCTTATATAGCCGGGGGAGCTGACAACCCCCTGTCCGTGTTGGCAAGACAGGAGTGTGGTGACTGTCAACTCGTGAGAGCACCTGAAAGTACCGCTGCATGGAGCGGGGTGTTGAGGCAGTACGAAGGTATTGAATTGGCGGGATAACCACGAGGGATGTCATAAATGAGCATGACGCGTAGTACCCTGACATCAAGGTAGTACCTCGGAGATGATGACATAGGACGGCGTAGGGACGATTTAGTCCGTAGCCTGAGCGCCGACCGGCGGGTCTGAATGTCGAAGACCGGGTCGAGTAATGGCCAGGGAGCGTGGGCCGCCATGCGTCCGCCTGGGAGAGTTGAGGCGCGGGGCACGCCCTGAGTCAGGGGCGCGCTGAGCTGTGTCTATCTGGCTTTGTCTCGGTTTTGTGGGTTGTTGGATCTGTGGGATGCTGAGGGCGTGTAGGCTGCCACGCGTCTAACTAAACTGCCCAACCCAGGATCAGATCTGGGTGCGGGTTTGAATGACTGAGTTAAGAGACGCTCGGGATCGACTCGACCGACCCTGCCCGGGGTCGGTCGGTGAGCGCCTTGGGGATTCACTAGCTCCGGGACTCCCTGGGCGAGATCATCGTCGACCCTTCTGCTGGGCTTCCGTGGTGCCAGGCTGGCTGGCTACGCGGGCCGAGCCACCCGTAGGCAAGGCCGGAATCAATATTCTTAATTATTATTATTTTCTTTTTCATATATTTATAAAATCAAATATATCTTAATTAAATTCCTCTAAAATTATATATTTTTTATTTAAGATTTAAATGATAGTATTTTTGAAAAAATAAAAATAACTTTCTTTTTAACCGAATCATATGTAAGTTATTTGAAAAAATTATTACTCTTAGTATATTAGATTATATTGATATTTAAATATATGAATATAATGAACTAGACTAATTAATTTCTCAAAATTCTTTTTACAATTTATAAAATAACATGCCTGTGTCTTCAATTATGATCTTTAAAAATCAAACTGTTTTTTGAGTTTTTCATTTTTTTTAATATATAAAATAACATGCATATGTCTTTAAAACAAAGAACAAGATCCGTGCAGGAACAACGATGATTTGATCGCTATAAAATAAACTGATTTTTACAATTAATAGCTAAAAAACATATTAATTTTAAATGAAAAAAATTACAACCAAATTACTTTTTTTCATGGTCGATATTTTATGATTGTTTTTTTTTTACAAAAATAACGATCGATTTTTAAAATAGATCGCTAATGATAAAAAATTATATTAATTTAAAATAAATAAAATTTTATTACCGAATTATTTTCTCTGTTGTTAAAATTAATGATCGAAATATCTAATTGGTCATTATTTTAGCATCAATTTACGTGAAACTATCAAAAACAAACCCAAAGTGGAACAAACAAGAGAAATATCTTGCAATCATTTCTACATGAAGCACAAAATGGAAGCAAAAAGAGAAATACCTTACAATTATTGTTAAATTGTTCGATATGATAATGTCTTCTAGATCACACCCACCCAATTTAAAAACACAAATCTAGAAATTTAAATTGCTGCAGAATCTTGTAAGAGAGCAAGCAGAATCATCACACCTCCCAATAAGAATTCATCTTTCAAAGTTGGGAGTCTAGTTGACTTCATCGATGGATTGACTGCATCAAGTTACAGACAACATCAGTTTGTCGGAACAATAATCCAAAGTTAATTATGGATCAAAACTAGATCTTGATAATGAATAGTTTTTTTCTTCAGGTTCTATCATATTGAAATGGCAAAATGATTAGTAGAATGTTCAAGTAAAACAATGACTCCGAAGCTCTTACATGATGTCAAAGCGTGACTTGGTTGTATTGTCTTCCCATTTTAATGTTTTGAACCAGTTGACATCCTCTAGTCTTACAACATGCACCTTGTCCACCTTCAGTAGGCTCTCATGTTCAATGGGTAGTCTTGCTAGGTTCCAACAGTCACGGACGCGGATGTATTCCAATGATGGCCAATCCAAGATTTTTGTCGGTTCTCCTTGGAAGAAATATTTTAGCTTGGGCAATTTGATGAACAACAGTTGCTTGAGCATGGGGAAAGCCCCCTTCTTCAAATCACAGCCTTTTTCCTCAGCGATGATAGTCTCAATAGAGCTGTTATCTTTTATCTCCAGTCTTTCTAGGCTTTGAAGTTCATTTGCAATGCTTGGCAAGAAAACATGTTTGAGGCATGGGCATTCAATTATCTGTAGTTGCTTCAGTTTCTTAAAAGTTTCAGATGGTAGTAAACATGAATGAGTTCCGCCCAATGTCTGCGAGAATAGATTCGATAACTTTTTACAATTAACAACTTCAAAAGTAGTGAGGTTATGCAAGCTTCCAGGAGGAACAGCTCCATTGCAGAAACTGATTACATCCGACATTTGAGATAGTCGTATTATTTGCAGTTTCAGAAAGATAACAGAATCATGCCCAAGCCCTTCAAAATTTAGTAGTACGTGTGGCCCGGGACATCCTTCAAGAAGAAGTTCTTCTAGACTTGGATGCACTCTCTGAAGCAAGTCTTGTGGCAAAATGTCAACAATGTTTCTGCACCTTCTTAATTCAAGTGTTCTTAATTTTCCGAATGAATGAGCAGGATGGCCAGCTGGCCATGACAAACCTGTTCCAGCTTCTCCATGTCCAAAAGGGTTAGCTTCATGAACTCGCCAAATGCATCCGATGGAGTATCATCAGTTGATCGTAGAAGACATTGGATTTGATGGCAGTTCACAATGAGCAAAGACTTCAGAGTGGCAAAGCAAGACATCAGATCTGTGACATTCCACTGGCAACTATCGAGCCTCAATTCTTCAGCTCTCCTGAGAAAAGGCTTACCCCAACTGATCACCGACTCACCCACTTGTTTTATAAAAAAGTTTCTTTGGTATTTAGAAGCCAGTGAAAACTAATCTGGCTCATTATAAATAATGAAGTGGCTCAAGACTTCATTATTTATAAACAAGTTATGCCGAGCAATGCTTTCAAAGTCAAGTCGAGTAAATACCAAAGAACTTATTGAGGATGCAAGTGCTTGGCAAGATGCTTTATCACAACTAAAGCATTCGGTTCCTTGGAACATGGCGGATGTAGAGGAAAAATTGTTCAAATCATTAGAACTAAGTTATCAAAACCTGAAGACTGATGAACTATAACAGTTGTTTCTCTATTATTGTTTGTTCCGCGAGGACTATGACATCAGTGAGGATGAAGTAACTCGATATGCAGTGGGAGAGAACTTATTGAGTAATCTCTCCACTTTAGAGGAAGTTCGTAGCAATGCGCAAGGACTATGACTTTGAAAGCATTATAAATATGCAGTGGGAGAGAACTTATTGAGTAATCTCTCAGGTAAAGTTCTTCAAGTCGAGTTAACTTTTGTATCAAATTTCTGGGTATCTGCAGCGATGTGCAATTCGACAAGTCCAAAAGCTTTAGCTTAATCAGGCCATCTACCTTTTCTGGTAATGCACTAATAGCTCGGCATTCCTGCAAGGTAAGTATTATGAGTGTCTTTAGTTCCCCTACCACATTTATATCATTCATCCGTTTACATCTGTCCAAACGGAGAGTTCCTAGACCTTTTAAGCATGCCAATGAGGAAGGCAAAGAAGTAATGTCTGTATTACTAAAATCAAGAACATTTAGTGTGACCATGTTTTCAAAGAAATTGGTCGGCACACTAGTAATTGGGTTCATATTCAGCAACAACAGAACTATTTTGGAGCAATTTGGTTTTTCAGGAATTTCTTGCAAGAAATTGTTCGAGAGTGAAATTCTCTTGTAATCTGCTATGTTCTCAGACTCTGGCCAATCTCTAAGGCCATGTCCAGCTTTAACAAGAAAACGATTGTTGTCCTTGGAGCCAATATATACAGCTACATCTCGCACCACATCATGAAGCTTCACACACTTATCTTTCTTGCTATCAAGCAATAAACATGAAAGTTTCAATTTCTGGAGCAAAAAATGCACTCTGCTACGAACTTCCTCTAAAGTGGAGAGATTACTCAATAAGTTCTCTCCCACTGCATATCGAGTTACTTCATCCTCACTGATGTCATAGTCCTCGCGGAACAAACAACAATAGAGAAACAACTGTTTTAGTTCATCAGTCTTAGGTTTTGATAACTTAGTTCTAATGATTTGAACAATTTTTCCTCTACCTCCGCCATGTTCCAAGGAACCGATTGCTTTAGTTGTGATAAAGCATCTTGCCAAGCACTTGCATCCTCGTACGATCTTAATGCCCTTCCGACTACAACAATTGCTAGCGGCAAACCACAACATTCTTGTGCAACCATTCTTGCAACTGGTTCTATCACATCAGATTCAGCAACTTGTCCTGCCCTCATTCTGAAAAATTGCCATGAATCTTCTTCAGACAAGGTGGTAACTTCCACTGAGACATCAGCTTCCATTATATTGCATAGTTCAGCCGTGCGAGAGGTAAGTATGACTTTACAACCCTTGTGTTCTTGGTATGGAATCCCAATTTGTTTAACTAGTTCCAGCCGTTCCCAAACTTCATCCAACATTATTAAAACTTTCTTCTCCTGCTTCAACCTATTGGCCAACATCTTATTTGAAGATTCACGCATACCCAATGCATCAGCAATGTCGCGTTGGATCTGAGCTATGTTTGGATTCTGCGACACAACCACATCTATTACCACATCAAACATTTCTGCTTCCTTCACATTTCTTCCTATTTCTTCCATCAATGTAGTCTTGCCTACACCACCCATGCCATATATTCCAATCAGATTCACTTTAACATCATTCAATGCATCAGTAACCTTTTGCATTGCCTCTCTGGTGGCGCCAAAGTTCATAAAATCTGTGTTGGACAGGTGATTAACAGTTGGTGGATCAGGAGTATGAGAAAAATATTGGAATTTGCTTTGATCCAGTAGCTCTGATGCTTTGTCCTTTTTCCTGGTAGCCTCCCTTCCGACCTTATAACGAGGAACCAAACTAGATATGTAGCATTTCTCATCTATCCTGTCGAAGTTGTTCTTGATGTTATTAAACTTCCCCTCCAGTTCAAGCACATTGTTTAGCCACAAGGTGACTTCTTCACTGATAACTTCATTGTTCCTTTCCGCTGCCCCCACTTTTTGTTGTGTGTCATCCCTGATGGCTTTTAAATGATCAAATTGTTCTTTGAGTTAGCTCAAATTTCTCTTTGCAATATATAACATAACATGCGTGTGTCTTTAATTTTTTCCAAGAGTACTTCACAATCTCATTCACAGTTCCTGATCCAATTCCTCCGCCACAGGTATTGAAGCAAGGAGGAACCATGATCTGCACAGGAAGTAAATTTACAGGGTCTATTTGGTAGTTCAGAAATCAAATTAAAAAAAAAAATTTAAGCACTCGCTGAAGAAAACCAAATCGACCATCAAACAAAGCAAAGTTAAAGAACCGAGACTTTCATTGTTTTCACAAAAGAATCCTTTAGGTTTCATTCTGTCCTTATGGTTCCAAAATGCGAAATTTCCCATCCAAATATGAGAAAACGAAGCAAATACACGAACAAGAGCCCCTCTCAGGCTCTGATGTCTTTCACACAAAAGTTTCCCATCCACATCATAGTGGAAGAATCAAGTGAAGATATACATCATAGTTCAGGTTGTCAGATTGCACATAGGTCACTTGAGAATGAAAAAAAAAAAAAAACAAACAAACATCAAAAGAGAAGTTGACGATCATACCTCCCCAATGTCGATGATGGCGAGCAAGATGGAATAGAAACCAAAGGAGATGAACAAAATGTTGATACCACAATAGTACCGATGCCAAAGGCATCCGATGTCAAGTTGGCACCCTTCCACTGTCCCACAGTTCGCACTCCATCGTACCACAGTGACTTAAACAATTATTAGAAAAAAAAAATTGATGAACTGTGCAGACAAATTGAACCTGGGATGACCGATCTGATCCCACAAAAATTTTTCATCGGTCACCAAGATAAATCGCCCACGGAAATTTTCCACCGGTCACCAGGATAAATCGGGAAGCGCTCACGGTGGGCAATCTAGAAGTCCAACGTCCCAGGATTCGCGTCCCATTTAGAGGAAAAATTTCTGCAAAATACAGCATAACTGAGGATTGAACCGCGGATGCCTGAGTTAACGACTAATTACCCTACCGCTGCACCATAATCCCGAGGGCACTTAAATAATTATTAGAGCCCCAAGGCATAGTCAAGATTTCTCCTTCTGTCAATCTTGGTGGCTTGACTTATAAGTTGCTAGTCAAGATTATTCTTTGTTTATTTTTAACAAAATCAACATAAACTGTCACGCCCCCAGAGGCACATGCTTCCTCGAAAATCGGGCAACATCTCCCCTGTACGGCGGACAATATGGGGCAAATGTACATACACTCTCCAACAATATTAGCTCAGCCACAAGCGACTGGCATCACAATAATAATTAAAACACACATCCACGCAGTTTATAACGAAAACAAAATAAATGGATGGCTCAGCCATCATTAACATAAAGAAAATCTACATACCGGTAGTAACGACAAACCAAATATATACTCGACAAATAAAATAACTGCGGAAATAAAACAGATACTAAATCAAACCAACCCAAACTGACACGGTGGGACTGAGGGACTGGCAACTGGATCATCTCCTGGCTCCAAGTAAAATATCTACCTGCTACCTGAAACAACAAAAAGGAAAGCAGGGGTGGTGAGTCCGGGCAGACTCTGCGGGTATATGAGTAGACAATAAGCATGACATGATACAAGATAACCAAGTAGAGAATCCAACAGAGTACAGTCCATAAGAAAATATAGAAACCTAATCATGCATAACATATGTAAATCGACATGGTATAAAGTCCGAATAACGACTAAGCAGGTATAGAACAACTCAACAACAATAATATCAAGATATACATGCATGTCAAACATATGCAACAATCATAGCTCATATAAGTGCATCAAACACAAGCAAATGCATAAAAGAAATACGTATGCACATGATGCAATGACATGTGTCACCCCTGACGCCAGTCAAGCCGTCAACACATCCCATCTGTGTGACCAAATGGGTAGGGCTGTGACAACTGTACCACTCCAACAACAACAATAATAATACCACATAAGGCGTGGTTGAGTGGACAGGATGCTGGGGAGTCTACATTCCAAACCCCGGTACATCGGGGGAGCTACTACAGCTACAATATATATCCCTCGAAAAAGAACGGTGAGGGTGAGCCACCAACAACTCATCCCTCTAAAAAACGGTGAGGGTGTCACTGTCTGGCATGACAAGACAAACACTCGCACTCTAACTACTACCATGACATCATGTGGTTGAGTGAATCGAGCAACAATATGACTAACGACGACTTAACCAAATGTAAGCCAACAGTCGTTAATATGCAACGTGCAAGTATGGTGCATGATATACGATGCACGAACAACCGGGGAAACAACGATGCAATAAAATCCAATGAGTAAAACATGCATCGATACAACCAACCAGAAACCGAAATCCAATGATTATGCATCTACACTACTAGGTAGGGTATTTCTAATGTCAAATAAACCTTATTGTGTTTAATGAACTTCTAAGTGCTCGCGTACAAACGGCACTTTACAGAATAGAAAATCAATAGGGGACTGTACGGATACAAACTTGGAATACTCAAAGATCAACGAAGAATAAGTCTCAACGGCGATGTTTAAATAACGACAAAGAACAAGGTCAAGCAACCTATAAGACATAACTAGTCATGCTTTAAGGTAAAAGAACTACTCGAGTACAAAGGAGAAATACCCGCCTTTTATTGAAAAACGTGTCCAACTAAATCTCCCACGATCAACTGTGCGAGTCCAACTCAAGGTCCTGTATCAAGGACATAAATTTAGCTATTGATACCAGTAATTCAAATCCGTAAATTAAATCTAAACAACTCCGGGTTTCATCTTAACCTATTTATCCTAATTAGATTATTAGGTTAAATCCCAATTTGATCTAAATCATTCTAGCATGAAGTTGACTAATTAAGAACCAACACAACTCACTCCAACCTAATAGAAGCTCACAGCAAGTACACAGCAAGTACAAACTAAAATAATAGGGTAGACTTATAGAAAACTAAGGGAGGTCAGATCTGTTACCACGATCAGATCTTAGCAACAAAAACAACACAACCCAACTAGCCCAACTAGCAATTCAAACAAATTATACAAACTTAGCGTTCTAATTTAAACAACCAACTAACTCCAAAGCATGATCAAACCTAGATTCTATAATTCAATTTCCACCATCCCTGTAGAGTTCACGGCAACTTGAATTCAATTAATTAAGGCTAGCAAAATTCCCAAACAAAACTGAGAAATCTCAGAAACCAACTCACGGTATCAAATGAAAACCACCCCTACACTTAACAATTCTGATGAAAGACAAAACTACCAAAACACCCACTCAGCCAACTTCATCTCCCAAAAGTCCAAAGGAAAACACCATACCCAAAATAGGAATTAAATCCATAATACAGAGCAACCAAAAATCGAAGACTAAACTCAAGAATACCTTACCTAGATCGTCTGCCGCGCGTTCGGGAGAGGGGTGCTAGGGCTAGGGTTCGGCGTCGAGGCAGAGGCAACGACTAGGCTCGGCTAAGGCTTCGCGCGAGGGCGCGGTGCTCTGCTCGTCTGCGCCGGAGAAGAAGAAGGAGAAGGGAGAACAGAGGCGCGGCGGCGACGTCGCTGGTCGCGGCGCGTGCAGGCTGCGGCGACAAGGTCGGCGGCGTCGGGCGAAAACCGAAAGGATAGGTGTCGGGGGGAGAAGAAAACGGGAACAGGAACTGATGAGGGAGTTAGGGCTTGAGGGTTTTTATATTACTTTTTTGGCTTTTTTGCAAAAAGGCCTTCAAGTTTCAGAAATTACAACTAAGCCATTTATAATTTACAACTAAGCCTTTTAAAATTTCGATTTTCAACATGAACTTTTAATTAAAATTAATAACATGTTTTTTATCTCGTACTACTTTTTTATCAAATAAATCACTAATAATAAAATGACAGAAGTCTTACTATATAATAAATATTAATTAACAAAGATGAGAATTAAGATAAATTATTCTAATCGGACAAAATAAGACAATAACAACTGTATGTTTTTTTCCCTCACTTCCTTCAACATCGCTGTACTCGACCCTTATTACATTATTAATTATTTTTTACAAAAACTATTTTATATTAATATTACCTATAGTCATCGTGATTTCATATTGTTTAATTAAAATAATTTTGTTGAATCACGTATATAAATTTTTAAAATTATCAAATCGTGTTGTATAATTTTAAAATTATTAAATTATATATTTATTTTCTATTTTACTCCTGTAATCGATTAATAAGAAAATCAATAAATCAATCGATTAATAAAAATCAATTGATTGAATTTTTTACCTTACTCAAATTTTAAGACTTCAAAGAAATTAGTTGATTAATTTTTAAAATAATCGATAGATTTATTTTTATATTTCAAAATTAATTTATGATAAAATTAATTGTTGGATCAAACGATTTCGAATTGATATGAAACAAGTTTATATGTGTTCGTCTAGTTCTCCTGATTATATTCATACTTTTAAATATTAATTTAATTCAATATATTAAGATTAATAATTTTTTAAATATGAATATGTTCGAAAAATTTAATTCATATTTTAAAAATTGTTCCTCTTAATATATTAGTTAAATTGGCATTTGAGTGCATGGATATAATCAGGAGAAGTATACAAATATATAAGAGCTAATTTCATGTTAATATGAGGATATTTGTTCCATCAGTTGGTTTACACAAAATCGACTGATAGACCAAATGACTTTAGATTAATATTAAACTAGTTCGTATGTGTTCATCTAATTCTACTGATTATATCCATGTATTTAAACATCAATTTGATCGAATATATTGAGAGCAGTGGTTTTTTAAACATGAATATGTTTGAAAAATCTAATTTGAATTCACAAAATCATTGCTCTTAATATATTGAGTCAAATTGACATTTGAGAGCATAGATAAAATTAGGAGAAGTAGACAAACACATAAGAACTAGTTTTATGTCAATCCAAGGATGTTTGGTCTATCAATTGACTTTGGGCAAAATCGGTTGATGAACCAAACATCCTCGAATTGACAAAAAATAGTTCCTATGTATTTGTCTACTACTTCTAATTATATTCATGCTCTCAAACGTCAATTTAATCTAATATTTTGAGAGCAATATTTTTTTAACACGAATGTATTTGAAAAATCTAATTCTTGTTCAAAAAATCATTACTCTCAATATATTGAGTCAAATTAATATTTAGGGTATGGATACAATAAAGAGAATTAGACGAATATATATGAAATAGCTTCATGTTAATCCGAGGTCGTTTAATTCATTAGTCAGTTTTGCCTAAAATCGACTCATAGACTAAATATTCTTGGATTGATATAAAACTAGTTTCCATGTGTTGTCTACTTGATTTTATCCATGCTCTCAAATGTCAATTTAACTTAAGGGAGTGTTTGGGAGAGCTTCTGCTAGCTGCTTTTTAGATTCTAGCTACATAGAAGCACTTTTGAGTGTTTGTGAATACCAAATTCTGCTTTAACTTCTATAACTTTTAACCAAAAGCTGGAAGCAAGAATTTGATGCTTTTTTCTGCTTCTGCTTTTTTGCTTATAGTCTAGAATTAAAAGTAGACATTTATACCCTTAATAATTTATCATTTTACATAATTGCCACCATAGTTTTAAATAAAATTTTATATTTTCATATAATTTATATATTCATAATTTTTTTATAAATTTATATAAATTTGTCATTTTTTATATTTATATTTTTATTAATTATATATTTTTTAAACATATATATTATTCAAAAAATTAATTTTGATATAATATTCAAAATATAATAATAAATATATAAAACATTATTGATGATGTATCAAAATTATATTTAGATAATTAAAAAAATAATTTATATAGTATAAGGATATTGTTGTCATTTAACTAAAAATTAAGCTTAGAAGCAATTATTCACCAAACACTAGAAACTTTACCTTGTATCAGCTTTTAGCTTCTATTTCCAAACACTCCATGCTTTAGCTTCTCACTGACTTCAAGATAATCTCTACAAGAATCACTTTTCAAGAAGCAAAAGTTCTCCCAAACACTTCTAATATACTAAGAGTAGCAATTATTTAAACACTAACTCTTATATATTCTTTATTATTATTATTATTTTCTTTTTCATATATTTATAAAATCAAATATATCTGAATTAAATTCCTCTAAAATCATACATTTTTTATTTTAGATTTAAATGATAGTATTTTTGAAAAAATAAAAATAACTTTCTTTTTAACCGAACCATATATAAGTTAAAAAAAAAAGTAGTACTCTTAGTATATTAGATTATTGATTTTTAAATATATGAATATAATGAATTAGACAAATTAATTTTTCAAAATTCTTTTTACAATATATAAAATAACATGCCTGTGTCTTCAATTATGATCTTTAAAAATCAAACTGTTTTTTGAGTTTTTCAATTTTTTTAATATATAAAATAACATGCATTTGTCTTTATTTTTTTCCAAAAATACTCCACAAAAGCATTCCCAATTTCTGATTCCATTCCTTCACAGTCATTGAAACAAAGAACAAGATCCGTGCAGGAACAACGATGATTTGATCACTATAAAATAACGGTTAATTGGAGAAAACTCTTCAATTCTAAACTTGTCTTTGCATGCACTCCATGCTTGATATATTCTTTGCATTTACTCCCTGATGGATTGAGTATAAAAGAGTGAAAATTCAGTATACATTGTAAAGATTTGAGTATAAATTGTTTGAGATTGAGTACTAATTTATGAAATTTGAGTACAAAATTTCGGTGACCCTTCATGTAAAAATCTTGATGTGGTGAGTATAAAAGAGTGAAAACTCAGTATACATTATAAAGATTTGAGTATAAATTGTTTGAGATTAAGTACCAATTTAAGAAATTTGAGTATAAAATTTCGGCGACCCTTCATTTGAAAATCTTGATGTGATGGATGCAACCTCACATACTCAAATTTCTAAATTTTATACTCAAATTTTTTCAAATAATACTCAATCTAAATCAATTCATACTTAAATTTTGATAATGTATACTGAAATTTTTACTATATACTGAAATAATATATACTCAAATTTTTTCAAATAATACTCAAATTTCTTAAATTAGTACTCAATCTCAAACAATTTATACTCAAATCTTTACGATTTATACTGAATTTTTACTCTTTTATACTGATAAAAAAGATAACACACAAAACTGTCTTGTCAATCCCATCAGGGAGTGCATGCAAAGAAATTTTCGGTTGGGAAGTACATGCAAAGCCCAATTTAATATTAGGGAGTTTTCTCAAATTTTCCCATAAAATAAACTGATTTTTACAATTAATAGCTAATAATAAAAAATATTAATTTTAAATGAAAAAATTGCAACTAAATTACTTTTTTTCATGGTCGATATTTTATGATTGATTGTTTTTTTTAAACAAAAATAACGATCGATTTTTAAAATGGATCGCTAATGATAAAAAAATTATATTAATTTAAAATAAATAAAATTTTATTACTGAATTATTTTCTCTGTTGTTAAAATTAATGATCGAAATATCTAATTGGTCATTATTTTAGCATCAATGAACAAACAAGAGAAATATCTTGCAATCATTTCTACATGAAGCACAAAATGGAAGCAAAAAGAGAAATACCTTACAATTATTGTTAAATTGTTCGATATGATAATGTCTTCTAGATCACACCCACCCAATTTAAAAACACAAATCTAGAAATTTAAATTGCTGCAGAATCTTGTAAGAGAGCAAGCAGAATCATCACACCTCCCAATAGGAATTCATCTTTCAAAGTTGGGAGTCTACTTGGCTTCATCGATGGATTAACTGCATCAAGTTTCAGACAACATCAGTTTGTCGGAACAATAATCCAAAGTTAATTATGGATCAAACCTAGATCTTGATAATGAATAGTTGTTTTCTTCAGGTTCTATCATATTGAAATGGCAAAATGATTACTAGAATGTTCAAGTAAAACAATGACTCCGAAGCTCTTACATGATGTCAAAGCGTGACTTGGTTGTATTGTCTTCCCATTTTAATGTTTTGAACCAGTTGGCATCCTCTAGTCTTACAACATGCACCTTGTCCACCTTCAGTAGGCTCTCATGTTCAATGGGTAGTCTTGCTAGGTTCCAACAGTCACGGACGCGGATGTATTCCAATGATGGCCAATCCAAGATTTTTGTCGGTTCTCCTTGGAAGAAATATTTTAGCTTGGGCAATTTGATGAACAACAGTTGCTTGAGCATGGGGAAAGCCCCCTTCTTCAAATCACAGCCTTTTTCCTCAGCGATGATAGTCTCAATAGAGCTGTTATCTTTTATCTCCAGTCTTTCTAGGCTTTGAAGTTCATTTGCAATGCTTGGCAAGAAAACATGTTTGAGGCATGGGCATTCAATTATCTGTAGTTGCTTCAGTTTCTTAAAAGTTTCAGATGGTAGTAATCGTGAATGAGTTCCGCCCAATGTCTGCGAGAATAGATTCGATAACTTTTTACAATTAACAACTTCAAAAGTAGTGAGGTTATGCAAGCTTCCACGAGGAACAACTCCATTGCAGAAACTGATTACATCCGACATTTGAGATAGTCGTATCATTTGCAGTTTCGGAAAGATAACAGAATCATGCCCAAGCCCTTCGAAATTTAGTAGTACACGTGGCCCGGGACATCCTTCAAGAAGAAGTTCTTCTAGACTTGGATGCACTCTCTGAAGCAAGTCTTGTGGCAAAATGTCAACAATGTTTCTGCACCTTCTTAATTCAAGTGTTCTTAATTTTCCGAATGAATGAGCAGGAAGCTGGCCATGACCAACCTTTTCTAGCCTCTCCATGTCCAAAAGGGTTAGCTTCATGAGCTCACCAAAAGCATTCGATGGAGTATCATTAGTTGATCGTAGAAGACATTGGATTTGATGGCAGTTCACAATGAGCAAAGACTTCAGAGTAGCAAAGCAAGACGTATTCTCTAAGGGTATCAGATCTGTGAAATTCCACTGGCAACTATCGAGCCTCAATTCTTCAGCTTTCCTGAGAAAAGGCTTACCCCAATTGATCATCGACTTACTTGCTTGCTTTATAAAAAAGTTTCTTTGGTAATTAGAAGCCGGTGAAAACCAATCTAGCTCATTATATATAATGAAGTGGCGCAAGGCTTTATAAGCATTGTCAGGAATAATTTGTTCAGAAAAATTGCGAGCATCCTGGACATACAACTCAACCCTTACCAAGCTTTTCAAAGATGCAACCTCAACTAGTAGTGCTTCAGTCACATTGTAGCCTCTTAAGTAAAATTCTTCGAGTCGAGTTAACTTTGGTATCAAATTTCTGGGTATCTGCAGCAATGTGCAATTCGACAAGTCCAAAAGCTTCAGCTTAACCAGACGATATATAGTTTCTGGTAATGCACTAATACCTCTGCATTCCTGCAAGGTAAGTATTATGAGTGTCTTTAATTCCCCGACAACATTTATATCGTTCAGCCGTTTACATCCGTCTAAACGGAGAGTTCCTAGACATTTTAAGCATGCCAATGAGGAAGGTAAAGAAGTAATGTCCATATTACTAAAGTCGAGAACATTTAGTATGACCATATTTTCAAAGAAATTGTCTGGCATACTAGTAATTGGGTTCATATTCAGCAACAACAGGATTAGTTTGGAGCAATTTGGGTTTTCAGGAATTTCTTGCAATAAATTGTTTGAGAGTGAAATTCTCTTGCAATCTGCTAAGTTCTTGAACTCCGGCCAATCTTTAAGGCCAAGTCCAGCTTTAACAATAAAATTGTTGTTGTCCTTGGAGCCAATATATATAGCTACGTCTCGCACCACATCATGAAGCCTCACACACCCAACTTTCTTACTATCAAGTACTAAACATGAAAGTTGCAGTTTCTGAAGCAAAAAATGCACTCTGCCACGTACATCCTCTAAAGTGGAGAGATTACTCAATAGATTCTCTCCCACAGCATATCTAGTTATTTCATCCTCACTGATGTCATAGTCCTCGCGGAACAAACAGCAGTAGAGAAACAATTGTTTTAGTTCAACAGTCTTCAGGTTTTGATAACTTAGTTCTAGTGGTTTGAACAATTTTTCCTCTACCTCTTCCAAGTTTAAAGGAACAGATTGCTTGAGTTGGAACAAGGCATCTTCCCAAGCACTTGAGTCCTTGTAAGATCGTAATGCTCTTCCTACTACAGCAATTGCTAGCGGTAAACCACTACATTCTCGTGCTACCTTTCTTGCAACCGGTTCTATGACATCAGACTCAACAACTTGTCCTGCCCTCATTTTGAAAAGTTGCCATGAATCTTCTTCGGACAAGGTGGCAACTTCCACTGAGACATCAGCTTCCATTACATTGCATGTTTCAACTTTGCGGGAGGTAAACATCACTTTACAACCCTTATGTTCTCTGTATGGAATCCCAACTTCCTTAACTAGATCCAGTCGTGCCCAAACATCATCCAGCATTATCAAAACTTTCTTCTCCTGCTTCAACCTAGTGGCCAACATCTTATTTGAGGATTTACGCATGCCCAGCGCATCAGCAATGTCACGTTGGATCTGAGCTATGTTTGGATTATGTGACACAACCACATCTATTACCACATCAAATGTTTTTGATTCCTTCATCTTTCTGCCTACTTCTTCCATCAATGCAGTCTTGCCTACACCACCCATGCCATATATTCCAATCATATTCACTTTATCATCATTCAGTGCATCGATAACCTTTTGCATTGCCTCTTTGGTGGTGCCAAAGCTCACAAAGTCTCGGTTCAATGGAAGATTAAGAGTTGATGGATGAAGAGTATGAGAAAAAGCTTGGAAATTTGTTCTATCTAGTAGTTCTGAAGCTTTGGTTATATTCTTGGTAGCCTCCCTTCCGACCTTATAACGAGGCACCAAACTAGAGATGCAACATTTCTCATCCCTTACTCTCCTGTTGAAGTTGTTCTCGGTGTTATTAAACATCCTCTCCAGTTCAAGCACATTGTTGAGCCACAAGTTGACTTCATCACTGATAATTTCATTGTTCCTTTTCGCTGCCTCCACCTTTTGTTTTGTATCATCCCTGATGGCCTTTAAAAGATCAAACTGTTCTTTGAGTTCCTCAAATTTCTCTTTGCAATTTATAAAATAACTTGCGTGCGTCTTTAATTTTTCCCAAAAGTACTTCACAATTTCATTCTTAATTTCTGATTCCATTCCTCCACAAAAGTTACTGAAACAAGGAACCGTTATGATCTGCCCAAGAAGTAAATTTACAGGGTCTATTTGGTAGTTCAGAAATCAAAAAACAAAAACAATTGCAGCAAACCAAATTGAGCATCAAACAATGCAAAGTTAAAGAACCTAAACTTTCATGGCTTTCACATAAGAATCCTTTCTTTAGGTTTCATTCTGTTCTTGATGGTTCCAAAATGTGAAATTTCCCACACAACTATGAGAAAACGAAACAAATACATGAAGAAGAGCCCCTCCCAGGTTCTGACTATGCCAATTAACAAACACCAAGTTTCGTCTCTTTCACACGAAAATTTCACAACCACACCGCACATATATAGATCATTTGAGAAAGCAACAAACGTCAAAAGAGAAGTTGGAGAGCGTACCTCGGCAATGCCAACGATGGTGAGCAAGATGAAATCAGAAGGGAAATAAACAAGATGATGAAATCAGAAAAGGATGATGGGAAGGCATTCGATACTTGCCGGCCACTTTCACGTTCCCTCTTCGTTAATTATTCGATATTCTTTTCGTCTATTTAGTTCTGAACCTGTGTGAAAAAAACTCTTTATTTTATGAAAAACAACGGAGTATACGTTTTTTTTTAACGAATCATTTTTTAAAAATATTTTTATTCGTATAAATCAAGGGAAAAAAATTCTTTCCTTGTTTTTTTTCCTTTACACGTGAAGGCGAGACGGCAGCATCGCAAGACCACCGCGGGCCACCATGTGCGGCCCCTTACGTTTTTTTTTCCTTATTTTTTTTAAAATTCTCTTCTGTGTCTCTAAACATTTTTTTTATCTAAGACTATATTTGATCAAGAATAATTTATTTTATAATATAATTCAGATTATATTATTTTATTTAATATAATTTTAAAATTATAATATAATATAATTTAGATTAAAAAACTAGTTAAAATTATATAATCTGAATTACAAAATTAATAATATATAATTTTGAATTATATTTTAAACCCAATTAAATTACAAATTTGATTATATTATCCCTATAAGCATAGTCTAAATTGCTTTATGTCCTCCATTTGTACGTTAGAGTAAAATAAAAAATATATTATTTTTATTTAAATCAAATTAAAACCAAATCGTTTAAAAAAAATTAATTATTTGATAGAAGACTTTCTTATCAAATCGACAGCAATTGTAGGCTCAAAAACCCAACACTCCACATGTCCTCCAACACATACGATCTGAGATGAGCCACGTAGATATGATGATGTTTAATTTATAAATAAAATTAAGAAAATCTAGGTATCGTGAACAGCTAGCTAATCATTCTATACAAGTACTCCCTTTCTTGCTATGTGAGTGTTATATCAAGTATATTGACTCTTTGAATTGGCTTTGGCTTTGATAAGAGAAGTAGGTTGGAGTAGGACAAAGGAGGGAAGGAGCTCCATCGGTTGAAGCAACTTAGTTGAATTAACAAAAATTATTAACGGGGTTGGATAACGTCGAACCACAAGCGACTGACTCGATCTCACGAAAATTTCTTACTGGCCACCAGGGTAAAATGGGAAGCGTTCGCAGCGGACGGTCCAGAAGCTCAGCGTCTCAGGGTTCACGCCTTATTTGAAAAAAAAAATTCCTACAAAATACGTTATAACTGAACATCAAATCGTAAATACTTAAGATAATAACTAATTACTCTTCAACTGCATCGAGGCAACTTAGTTGAATTATGTGTATATGTAGAAAACGTTTGGTCAATGTAGATTGAAATTGATTAGGATGCATGACTAAAGCTTAAAGAAGAATAAGAATGAGTATGGTTTGAGGTGGTGATACTGACTTTGGCTTCATTAAATGAAGTTGGCTGGAGTAGATCGAAGAAGAGGAGCTCGATATTGACTTTTTATATATATATATATATATATATATATATATATATATATATATATATATATATATATATATATATATATATATATACACACACACTGGGGGTTGGGTAAGTTCTACAAATTTAAGCACTCAAAAGATTTTCTTGATAGCATGATCAAAACTCCTGTTCATGATTCACAAGAACATCTACATAGCTTGATCAAAAACAAATCCAAAGTGACGAAAGCACTCAGAGTACTCATAAAAAGAAAATAATAAGTTTGAAATTCAAATGAGATGAATATTCTGAAGGTTGACATTTGAATGTGCATAAATTGTGCTCTGGACATATTAGTTGGGCGAAGAAGCCCAAAGGGGAACAAACAAGAGAGAGATCTTGCAATTGCTACATGAAGCGTGAAGCATTTACAAAATGGAAGGAATAATGAAATATCTTACAATTATTGCTGAATTGTTCGATAAGATAATGCCTTCCATATCACACTCACCCAATTTAAATACACAAATCTAGCTAGAGATATAAATGGCTGCTGAATCTTGTAAGAACGCAGACAAAATCTTCACACCTCACAAAAAGAATCCATCCTTCAAAGTTGGAGCCTACATGACTTCATAGGATTGACTGCAAAGGCATCAGTTTGAGGGTCAAAACTAGATCTTGATAATGAATATTTTTTCCCCCTTCAGATTCTATCGTATTGAAATGGCAAAAATGATTAGTAGAATGTTTCAAGTAAAACAATGACTTGGAGGCTCTTACATGATGTCAAAGCGTGACTCGATGGTATTATCTTCCCTTTCCAATGTTTTGAACCAGTTGGCATCATCAACACTTACAACATGAACCTTCTTCAGCAATAATTGCTAAATGAAGAACAAATATCATAAAAACATAAAATATCCAACTAATAACACATTACAAAATAAAAAAAAATAATTAACTAGGTAATAATCGAACTTGGGACGATCGGCCTAGTCTCAAAGAAATTTTCCATGGGCTGCCAGGATAAATATGAGCATTGCAAGAATTAAACAAAAGAAATTGCATTAACTAAAACCTATCTAATGGAACAGACATTTAATCAAACACTTGGTGGGCGTGAGTCAATTAAACTATAATGTGTGCAATTTGAAACATTGGAGGTCAAATTAATTCAAGCACTTAACGTTCAACAATTAACAATTCATAAACATAAACCAATGCATAAAGAAATCAATCCAACCAAAATAAATAAACCCAACACATAATTCACATCATTTGTTGTCAACTCTCTAGTACTTAATAGGTACACACTGATTGAATTATATTCATAGAGTAACACTTACCTACATTCTTAAGGTCGATTTAAATTTAAAAGTTGACATAATTTTAATTGAATAGTTGACATCGGTTAGTTTACATCAGTTACGTTTGATATAATTGAAAATCTCAATGAATTCAATTCATTTTTTAAAAAAAATTAAAATAAATAATTGATTGATCAATTCATGTTCATGATTCACAAAGGCATTGGCTTCAAACTTGATAAAAAAAACAAATCCAAAGTATTTTAAATGGGATGAATATTTAAAAATTAATTTTGGATTGTGCATAAATTGTACTTAGACAAATTAATTGGGCGAATAAGCCCAAAGTGAAATAAACAACAGAGATATCTTACATTAGATGCTACATGAGGCTTGAAGTACAAAATGGAAGGAATAAAGAAATATCTTACAATTATTGCTGAATTGTTCGATAAAATAATGTCTTCCAGAGCACACCCACCCAGTTTAAACACACAAATCTAGAGATATAAATGATAGCAGGCATTAGGATCTCCAAGAACCAAAACTTTCATGGCTTTCACATAAGAACCCTATAGGTTTCATTGATGATTCCAAAATGTGAAATTTCCCACCCACTGTGAGAAAACGAAACAAATACATCAAGAAGATCTAGCCCCTCTCCGGCTCTGGCTATGCCAGTTGATAAAGATCAAATTTCATGTCTTTCACACAACTTGACAAAAATTGTTCACCTGAGAAAACAACAAACATTAAAAGAGAAGTTGAAGAGCATACCTCGGAAATGAAGGCGTCTTCTTCTTGGTTGTGAGAGCAAGATGAAACCAGAAAAAAGGAAAAGAACACAATGATGAAAACAGAAAAGGAAGGCATATGATAAAAGTCAACCACTTCCCGTTCCTTCTTCATTTGAATAATCTACCGGTGGAAAATTTTCGTGGGGCACGGTTGGTCACCCTAGGTTCGTCTGCTACCTGGTCTAATATTCATTTGAATAATCTAAGTCCTCACGGGATGAACTGATAGTTAGTACGTGAGTATTGTCATCTTGAAGTCTGAGAGTCAAAATATGATAAAGTCAATATGCTAGCCCTACCCACACACTAGCTACAAATTCAATCTAGTAACTCCCATGATTTACCTCCTCTATGTTGGCCCTGAGACGGATTAGCGAGGGCGCTGGAGGCAAACAAATCACCTTTTGCCACCTTCATTTAAATAATCTAACCCTCTATTTGGATGGGATGAGGAGAGGTTTATTAATGGAATGGGAAGGGAGAGAAAGGAAGGAAAAGGGAAGGTAACTTTCTTACACCCCGATTTAGAGTGTAAGAAAATATATCATTTGAGGGGTAAAAGTGGGTAAAAGTTCCCCCTCCCTTCCCTCATCTCCTTCCCTCACATTATTCCCAAACAGAGATAAATCTTACCTTTCCATTACTTACACTTTCCTCGCCTATTCCCAAATAGACCATAAGCATCAAGGCTATAAGGTGCAGCAGAAAGACGACTAGTTATATCTCAAGCATCTGCCAGTTTGATTCATAACTACGTCAAATTTTACAAGAATTTTTTCTCCAAATGGGGCGCGCAACCTTGGGACGTTAGACTTCTGGACTATCTGTCGCAAGTGCTTCCCGATTTACCCTGATGACAGATGAAAAACTTCCGCAAGACCGGATCGGTTATCCCAGGTTTGACGTTATCCAACCTGATTAATCAAATTTTTTTTCATTTGAATAATCTAAGTCCTAGGACGCAGCCGAACTGATTATCACATGACAAGTTTATATAATTGAATAAGAGTCGAATTTTGGTAAAGCCTGAGAATTACTCTCTCATGTGATGACTAGTTTTAATTTTCTGATTTACTTCCTTCCAATGGTGTGGGATAATCATGAGGGTCGGCAAGGGTCACAGATTGCATCTTTTACAAAATTCATTCGAATAATCAATCTCCTAAGGTATAGCCGAGTTATTCACCACATAATATACTTACAGACCAAGAAAAGGACAAGAGTCAACTTCCGAAGAAGTCGGAAAAAAATATCCTCCTATGTGATAGGTGATGGCATATTCAATTTCTTAATTTAACTCTTTACAAATAGTTATAGAATCCATCATTTGGTGCGTTCCACGTATGATTTTTTATAGAAATTCATTTGAATAATCAAAACCAGCCTCATTATTTACTTTTAAATTCAAATTTCTATAATATTCCGTAGTCTCTATAAAAAAAATAGTAAATTTGTTTTAAATTGGTATGGATGAATGATTCGCTAAGGACTTATCTGCAATTATGATATTTTATCTGTATGAGATAGACAGAAGAGAATCTTATTGGTGGTTATGGCGTTGACTTTGCTCTTATTCTAATTTATACAATTGACTGAATCAACTTGAACTTTTAATTAGAAAGTCAATAATTATTTTGAAAGATGCAAATTTGTCTTATAGTAGTTCTTGGTTGAATAACACATGAATGATGTAAAATAAGTTGTATAAAAAAAATGATGAATCATGTAGCAGAAAAATTAAATTTGGGTTGATCAGTTTGGTTTCATAGAAATTTAAATCGAGAAGCTCGCGGTGGGCAATCTAGAAGTCCAGTGTCCCAGGGTTCGCGCCCCATTTGAAGGAAAAATTTCTGAAAAATGTGTCGTAGTTGAGAATCGAACAGCAAATACCTGGATTAACAACTAATTACCTTACTACTACATCATAGTCTCAAAACTAAGATAAGTTGTACTAGCGAAGCTGTCATGTGATCAACTGATCATTATTAATTTTCAATTAATTTATTAAGAAAGCAAATGCACTCACATATCTACAAATGGGATGACATATTCCTATTGGATTACAATTTACTTAAATCAAATTATTATTAAATATTTTAATTGGGTAAAATAAATTAATTTTAAATTTAATTTTATTAATAATAAAATGACTATAAAATTTGGAAAAAAATTAAAACATATTCAAATTATATTTAAATCCTCATTTGAATTTTAAACTTTATTATCAGTTCCAATGTCAGAAAAAGTTTATTTCGACTCCTTGCATAAAGTTTTATTTGCTTTAACTCCTTAATACATACAGATTTACTTAATTACCCTCATTATTTTTAGATATAAAATATTCAAAATGAAGTATCATTCCTTCTAAATTCAATATCATTTAACTAGAATCTAGTATATTTTCTATTAAATTTAGTACGATTCTTTTTCAAATCCAGTTGATCGAGAATCGTTTTTTTTAAACTCAGTTGATCGAGAATCAATCGAAGTCGCTTATAATTGATTGGAGCTACTTCAATCAATTGAGGAGTCCCGATTGATTAGAAATTGATTGATAATCGATTAGTTGTATTTGTCATAAGAGAGTATCTTCTTTATTTTTTAAATTCAGCATAAGTTTTAAAGTAAGTATAATTTTTTTTTAATTCGGCATATTTAAATTATAATTTAGTATATTTTCTATCAAATTTAGTATAACTCTTTTTCCGTTTGAGCAATTAATTAAAAGTTCATACCAATTAATTGACTTAGGATGAATCAATTGGATCGTACTCAATTTAATAGAAAATATCTTAGATTCTGGTTAAATGATGATGAATTTAGAAGGAATTATAATTTTTTTTGGACGGTTTGTATCTAAAATTCTACCTTATTTTCTATATAGACATATAGAAAATTCTTTTATCCTAAAGAAGTATCATCTGATTCAAACTGGAATTGAGGAGACAGTTAGAAATTTAAACCTTGAATAAAAGAATTTCAATCAACATCATGTTAACAAATATATATATATATATATATATATATATATATATATATATATATATATATATATATATATATATATATATATATATATATGAAAGTTACAAAAATCTACCATTTGATAGATAGTTGTAGAAGTCAAGATTCTTCCTCTCTTGTTTTTATTAATGTCAACTTGATATTTTTAATTAGAAATTAAACAATCAATATTTGGAATGGTTTCTATATACTGAACCGAATAAAATTATTTTAAGTGATATATGTAATCCGATTCTAATTGGCTGTATAAAGATTTGATTATTATTATTATTATTTAAATATTCATCTCTTAATTAATTTTGAAGATGACTATTTCGATTTCTATCACTAAAATAAATTTGAAAACGCAAATCATAATTCATATAATGGCCAGCAGTCCCAAGGATTCAAACGCATGCATGAGAGATTATTATTGTTGTATGATATTTAGTCAAATAACTCATCAATGATGTACAAATTGTATTGAAGATCAAAAAGTAATTATGCGATCATAATTAATAAAGATGAGAAGTTGTCTCTGAGATAATGGTAATTGTTACGTATATAAGAATCGAGTCCAGCTTAAATGAATTCACGAATGTCTTAATAGATAGTTAGCTAAAAATATTAGGTTGATAGATTTTTTATTATGAGTATTTTTCGATTTATTTTGATGATCAATGAAAAACTTTCATATGATGATCATTTTTAAAATTAATTGACATTAGTACGAACTAAAAAAAAATAAAATAAAATAAAGATGAGAAGTTTAATATTTTAACTGGATAAAAAAATCTATAATAAAAGTAACACTATTATGATTTTATCCATAAATATAATTGAGCAAATTAAATTATTTTAATTTTTTAAGATTTACTTTGTTAATTTGCAAGATAATTATATGGGTCAATTGACCTAACCGGTTGTCCACGCCTCCCTTAAGTGAGTGGACTATGTCGCCCGTCTACCTTACTCCCTGAAGCGGAAATTTACATCTGTTCCGTATTATAACCATTTTAATAAAGAAAAATAATAAGGAGAGTGAAAATAATAAATTAGAAAAATTTTGACAGGTTAGAGTAAGTAAAAAGGTAAATTAGTTTGAGATTTTTTTTTTGTATGGTACTCTTTTAACAATAACAAAAATATAAGATGTTTTTTTATTTTTTCATAACTATTTTTATGAAACAAAAACTAAATTTCTATGCTATTCTAAAATTTAAATTGATTAAACAAATTTACGTAGCGAGTCAAATTATTATCCCCATCTCACTTCCGTTGAAATATAAAATAACTCAATTCAACTTCTCTCTATATATTCTGGAGAAAAGAAGGAAGATTAAAAAAAAATCAATTTACAAGGATAAATATGAAAGTTACTCATTCTCAAAGACTTATATGCAAGTATGGGGTCGATATCCACCATTTTTATGTATTTTTTAATATGTCAACGTGAAATTAAAGAATCATGGTGAATAGGGATTGGAAATGGTACATATTAAAAGAAAAAAGTTTAGTCATCCGAAAAATTGTGTTAAAAAATAAAACCTACGATTAAACTAATTATATATATTTATTTTAAAAAGATCAAATAATATATACACTACGAATATAAAAAAAAATCTATATGAAAAAATATTATTAAAAATTAGAATGTGGCCCCCTCGAATTCTACGGTAGATCCGCCTCTAATAGAGATGATAATAAATTCGGATTCATCCTCTATCCATATCAATTAAAAAATCAATTTTTTTTAATATAATAATAATTTTTATTTTAATTTAATTATCATCATTCTATGAAATCATATTAAATTAATTATAAATTATCTTAAAATCCCCAACCACACCTAAAGTTTATTATCAGTTCCTATGTTAGAAAATTTTATTTCCACTTCTTATATATAATTACTTCAGCTTCCTAATGAATACTAATACACCTAACTACCCTTATTTTATATAGGTACAATAAATCTAAAAGGAGGTATAATTTCTCATAAATTCAATACATTTAAACTAAAATCTAATATATTTTCTATCAAATTAAGTATGATTTTTTTTTTCACACGATCAATCAATTGGTCAATTGATTCAACCTAAGTCAATTGGTCAGGCAGAAAAAGAGTCATGTTTAATTTGATAGAAAATATATTAGATTATCTTTAAATGGTGCTGAATTTAGGAAGAATTATATTTATTTTAATTTTTTTTACCTATAAAAAATGAGGATTCTTTTTTCTCATGAAAAACCTAGTTGATTGATTACCAATCTAATTCCCATTCGATCAGAGTCGCCCAATCGTAATCGATTCTTGCTGAGTTAAACTTAATCATAATTGATTTATCGTAAGCTAATCGATTAGTATGAATTCTTAATAGAATGATCAAGTTAAAAAAAAGTTATGGTCAATTTGATAAAATATATATTAAATTCTCTTTAAATAGGACAGAAGTGAGGAAAAATTATATTTTATTTTGGATTTTTTTAAAAATAAGAATAATTAGATAAATTAATATGTATTAGAGAGTTAAAATAAATAAAAATTTATATATAAGAATGAAAATAAATTTTTTCTAATATAAATATGGAGGAGAAAGTTTAATTTATTATTATAGAATTTAGGACAATTTCTCACTAACGTAATACCATATTAAAAAATAAATCATAAAAATAAATTAAATATACGTTAAATTGTAGAAAACTCTCCAATCTTAATTTTATCTTTGCTTTCACTCCCCATTTAATAAATTCTTTGCATTTACTTCATGATAGATTGTGTATAAAAGAGTAAAAATTGAATATATATTAGTGAAAAATAAGTATAAAAGAGTGAAAAGTGAGTATAAAAGAGTAAAAATTGAGTACACAGTTTCTTGATATGGTGGATGTAATCTTACATACTCAAATTTTTAACTTTTATACTTATGCAAAGTGTCACGTAATTTACTCTACTATTAGAGCAATGATAGAGAGAATGAAAATGGGAGAGTGAAAATCATAGTGAATGATGTGGCATGACGTGACACTTTACATGCACACGTCCGATTATTGCTTGGACACCATCCGCCGCCGTCTCAAATCAAACTATACCCTGGGGGGCACGGTGAATCCGTCGGAGATCGTGCATGCAAGGTGTCACGTCATTCACTATGGATTTCACTCTCTCATTTTCACTCTCTCAATCATTATTCCTACCGTTAACTCTCCCATTTTCACTCTCTCTATCATTTTTCGAAAAAAGCTATGATAAGGAGAGTGAAAATGGGAGAGTGAATGATAAAGTAAATGGCGCGGTACTTTACATACATACGTCCGTTGGCGGCCTTCGGTCACCATCTCGAATCAAACTATACCCTGGGGGGCACGGTGACCCAATCAAAAATCACTATATGCAAAATGCCACGTCATACACTCTACCATTCACTCTCCCATTTTCGCTCTCCCTGCCATTTTTCTAATGAAAAATATTCAATGGCTGCTTCGCGTTCCGCAGCATCGCTACATCATTCTCTCTTCCCTTCACCCGCCCCCCTCTCCACCGTCCACCGGTTGGCTTCCTATCTCAGCAGTTGCCGAACCCCTCCGCCGTCCTCCGACCTTCACCGCCACCTCCGCGCCCTCTACTCCTCCCTTGACGAAGCAGCAAAGCGAGTGGACTACGTCACCCGCCTTCCTTTCACCCTGAAGGGAAAATTTGCAGATGCCGTCTTCGCCGCCGCAGCCTTGGTCGACCAGCTGGAGTACGAGTCTCTGCAAAAGCAGGTTGAGGAAAAGAAGAAAGCTGAAGCAGAGCAGGAAGGAATCGGCGGGAAGATTATCGATCTCAGTGCCTTCGCGGATTCCAGACCGGCGAGGACGATGACACCGCAAACCTAAAATTTACGGCTCCCTCGTCCTCGATCAGTGGAAGCTTGCGGCGGTCCCCGCTGAATACATCTGTGGAAACGGAGGCGAAAGGTGCGGAATTGACGCTCAAATCCAATACGGACAATGGCCAGGAGGTTGAATCGCGTGTTCCTGCTGCGTCCATTTGCTGTTGCCTCTGTTCTTCCAAGATCAAAAAGCAGAGGGAAACTAGGTCTTCTAGGTTTCTCTCCTGCTTCTTCGGTTTCGACAAGGGCTCTCGTTCCGCCGTCAATGGTAATCATGCTGCTGCAAAGAAGGAAGATTCTATCACAGTTGCTGCAATAACTGAAATTGGTGGCGAAATTGGTAGTGGCGCACAAAACAATGATCACTCATCATCCCAAGTAAGCAATTCTGAGCGCCAAAAAATTTCTTTGGAAGAAATTAATGCTGATAGGATTATGAAAATTGTGGAATCACTGGATATAGTTTCTGCTCATCTCACGGAGTCCAGGGGAATCACATTCTCAAAATGTGATCATGAAAGTCCACATGAGATCTTGCACAAAGAAAAAACTGCCTCAACCTCAAGTTTAAGTTTAGGAGAGGTGTTCTTCTACAATGATGAGAAGGAACAGTTGGTGAAAGAAATATTGAAACTTAATGAGGATAATGTCTGCATCTTCCCCATATTGGGACCAGGGGGTGTTGGGAAGACTACTCTTGCTCACTTTGTGTATCAAGATGAGAGAATAGAGGACTACTTCCATACAAGGGTGTGGATTTGTGCCTCTGATGATCTCAATTCCATTAGAATTGCAGGTGTGATTGCAAATCCCCCTTCCATTAGCACACCCCTTGCTACTCGTGAGCTCGAGAAATTGGAATTCATGGTCTGGAGCCTGCAGGATCAGTTGAAGGAAAAGAGATTCTTGCTTGTGCTTGATGATGTTGAGAGCATTGAGTGGGTCACGCAATTTGCCTCCTTGAAAGATTGTGGAAAAGGCAGCAAAATTATCATCACAGCTCGAGAGGAAGATGTGATAGATGAAAGAGGGAAGGAGAATAAAATCCTTCTCAAAGGACTAAAAGAAAATTACTTTCTTTCGTTCTTCAACAGGTGTGCTTTCAATTGTGAAGATCCACAGAACTATCCAAAGCTACGGGTTATCTCCGAGACGTTATCTTCCCTGCTAAACGGTAATCCACTTGCGGCAAAGGCAGTCGGAGGGGTTTTGCAAACTGAATTTACAGCTGCACACTGGACCAAAATTTTAAATGAGTTTCTGAAAATGAAAGATGACCTTACTGACATTATGTCTGTTCTTATGCTGTGTTACAATCATCTCCCTTCACACCTTAAGTGGTGTTTTGCATATTGTTCAGTATTCTCCAAAGGTTATCCATTTGATGCTCAAAACTTAATTAACATGTGGATATCACTTGGGTTCGTTCAACCAATAGATTCAACTAAGACAGTGGAGGATGTTGGACGAGAGTATTTTGGTGGTTTACTATCTAGGTCTTTTCTTGAACTCCCTATCTACAATAGAACTTACTGGAGATCTAGATACTACGCAATGCACAATTTGATGCATGATTTGTCAAAATCTGTTGGAGTCAAAGAGTGTTTAGTGTATGAAAATGAAACCACTTACCAGCATTATTTGGATCGGTGGAAATATTTCAGTTCCTTTATTTGCAACTCAAAGCATGTTATCGATTTTGGAGCACTATCAAGGATCAGGGTGTAACGACCTGGCCCCTCGGCCCCTGAGCGGCCCAACTGGCGGCCCCTTATGTCATCAACCGACGACCATTGGCCGTGTCGTTACTCACAAGTACTTTCCACCTCTGGCCAGTGGATTTTTGCCTTCCTCAGGATTCGAACTCTAGACCTCCAGGCTAAGTACTAAAGTTTATCTATTGGCCAGGGGTGGAAAGTACTTGTGAGTAACGACACGACCAATGGTCGTCGGTTGATGACATAAGGGGTCGCCAGTTGGGTCGCCCAAGGGACTGCTAGTTGGGCCGCCAAGTGGGCCGCCAGTTGGGCCGCCGAGGGGCCGGGTCGTTACAATAAAAAGACGCCTTTTTATGTAGCGGCCCCGCCTCTATGGTCCCCGCAGGCAACCCTCTAGGCCGGCGACCCTACGGTCTTCCCACTCCTGGCAGTGGGTTTTTGCCTTTCCCAGGATTCGAACTCTAGTCCTCCAGGCCAAGTACTAAGCCTGGAGGTCTAGAGTTCGAATCCTGGGAAAGGCAAAAATCCACGCCCAGGAGTGGGAAGACCTAGTATTGGTAACGGCACGGTCGACGGTCGAGACCGCCAAATGGGCTGAGTCGTTACAATAAAAAGGCGCCTTTTTATGTAGCGGCCCCGCCTCTATGGTCCCCGCAGGCAACCCTCTAGGCCGGCGACCCTACGGTCTTCCCACCCCTGGCAGTGGGTTTTTTGCCTTCCCCAGGATTCGAACTCTAGACCTCCAGGCTAAGTACTAAAGTTCCTGAATCCTGGTACCAAGTGAGCTAAGTACCAGGATTCAGGAACTTTAGTACTTAGCCTGGAGGTCTAGAGTTCGAATCATGGGGAAGGCAAAAAACCCACTGCCAGGGGTGGGAAGACCGTAGGGTCGCCGGTCTAGAGGGTTGTCTGCGGGGACCATAAAGGCGGAACCGCTACACAGGGTCCTGGACTTGTCTTATAGTGGTATGAAGGAGATATCAAATTCTATCGGTGATTGTATACACCTCAGATACTTGAATCTGGATGGGAATAACCTTTACAAGTTGTCTGAGTCATTGTGCAAGCTTTACCAGTTGCAATTTCTTCAAGTTCCTGAAAAGTGCCACAGATTACCGGAAGGGTTCAACAACCTAATCAATTTACGACACCTAAATGCTAGCGAACAAGCAATCCATTGGTTACCTAATAAAGGAAAGTTAGTTAGATTTCAAGAGTTGAAGAAATTCTATGTTAAATTTAAAAAAGGATATGATATAGGGCAATTGAAGGACCTGATAGAGCTTAAGGGAGAACTTTGTATTCAGGATCTCGATTATGTTGGAAGAAAGGAGGAAGTGATCATGGCTGACTTGAATGGAAAAACTAGAATTGAGAAGCTACAACTGAAATGGCTGTCAAGGAGGAAGAAAAGATTCCGTGTTGATGCACTGGAAGTACTTGAATGCCTCAAGCCGCCACCATGTCTCAAACAGCTGGAAATACATTGGTTTCGAGGAAGCCAATCTCCTGGTTGGCTAGAAGGCCAATCTCTCATATTCTTGCAATCTATCCATCTCAAATATTGTAATAAGTGGAATCAACTCCCACCGTTCGGCCACCTGCCCCACCTTGAGGTTCTCAAAATTGAAGGTATGAACGTCATAGTAGATGGAGGCACACGGATGATTGATCCTTACCCATCGATAGTGTTTGAGGGTATTTCGTGCCAAGAACAACGCTGCAAGTGCTTTCTTAAGCTTAAGAAATTAGTTGCGGTGAAGTGCGAAAGGGTAGGAGGATTACCTCCACTTGCAATGCTTTCATCACTGGAAGAGCTAGAGATAAAAAGGTCACCTGATCTTGAAATCGAGCTCTCAGGGTGTTTGAAGCACCTAAAGTCGCTTACAACGTTAAAGATGTCAGCACCAAACCTCACTCACTTTCCATGTCAGGTGTTGCAACACTTGAAGTACTTGGAAATTGATGATTGTCAAAGTCTAGTATCTTGGTTGATCGACAACGAAGAGGATGCCCATCATTCATCTCTTGTATCTCTCAGCATTGTGAACTCACCCCTTCCAGCAGGACCAGTTCTAGTTAAATTCCTAACCTCTATTCGAGAGCTACGAATTGATCAGTGCAACAAAATCTCATTCTTCAACAAAGAGCAAAAGGAGTGGTTTGCAAGCCTGACTTCACTCAAGAAATTGTCCATTTCTAACTGTGTTGGACTACGTGAGCTACCTCCAAACCTGGATCGACTCCTTTCACTCAAGCGGTTGATCATACAAGGTTGTCCAAATTTAGACTCACTGCCCAGAAGTCTGCCTGAGTCTCTCAATGAATTCGAAATTTGGAAATGCAATTCAGTTCTAGTGTACCAATTGCTAGATGTGGAAGCTCCTGATTCGATTAAACGTATTCCCTTCCGATCTGCTGCTTAAAGGCATGAGATATGTTCAGCAGAAGAAATATAACCTAAACTGCAAAATTTGTTTCTGGAGTGTGATAGAGCTGTGACTATATGGATTTTGAGTTGAAAGAGATGTGAGAAGGGATTTGCAGCACAGGATCTACTTAACTATGGGTAAGCAGATCAAACTTGCTGTTGTTTTTGTGGAGTTAAAGATTCTATTGGTTTTTTTAATGTTTTCAGTTATATTTGGTCAATTCAGTCAATGGGTTTGATGAATAATTCTAGCATCAAAAGGCCTTACAGATAGGGTTTGAATTGCTCTTGTTAAGTTTATCCACTAATGTGAAGCAGTGTGTTAAACAAGCCACGGATGCACAAGTCTGTGATCACTTGTTGCAAGCTGTACATATCCGAAAGCCGAAGTGCTCTTGCCTTGAAATTGATTGAGCAAGCTTCTAAAGCACATCCGAAAGCTTCAGTCCTCAACAAATTCGAGGATGAGGTTTACAATGGAGTTGGATATACAATTTTTTCGCGACTTGCCATGGATGCATCCAATAAGGAATGCAGTGTTTGACATGGTGAAAGCAGCCTCTGCATCCATCAACATGGAGTTGCTATGGATCAGCTCATGATGGATGAAGAACTCTTGATTCAATAAGAAGAGAGCTCGGCTACTTCAAACCCAACTCGGCGGGAAACCAATGGGCAGGCAGGCTAAAAACTGAGAACCCAATGCCCAAGCCTGACGCCAGACCACTTCAGCATTCACCCGCAACAGGTGTTTTGGTCATCGGAGCTACACGGTGAATCAACAACTACAATGTGCCAGTCTGGTGCGCTGACACCAAGTCTGTTCAAAGGATCGCGAGGAAGATAAGTGAACTAGGAGGCGGGCTGAAGTTGGTGCAAGCTATGGCTCTCCAATCATGGAGAGGGCTGCATGGAAGTGGCCTGTAATCTGCTTGATTTGAGCACCATGGGAGCAGATAAGGTTCAAGCTGAAGTCGAGAGACTCACTTTAGAAAAAAAAGACGATTACCCTCGTCCCCAGGGCCCCCGTCAGCCGGCCCTACAGCTAACACGAAGGAGGTAAATCACAGTGACTAAGCGACAAGGGATAGGTGAAGGGTCGAAATTTTGCCCACGGAATGGGGGAAGATACTTCACTTTAGAGGATGGCTTCAAGATGGGGGAAGATACGTCACTGATTTCTCATAGGAGAAGATTGTTAAAATGTACTTCAAGTTTGTTTCATGTGGATCTTAAGAATTTTTTTTTTTTCTAGCAACCAAACGAGGAAAACAAACAATTTTCCTTATCTATAGTGAGAATTGAGGTACTCAGAATATTTTTAAACATTCTGAAGAATATTGGAGTTTTATTCAAGTTTTACTGGAATATAATGGTTGGAAGTAATATTTGATCTTTTATTCCGTATTCAGTTATTGATCATTTTTTGTTGAGTTTAGGTAAAACATGATACCTTAGTTTTCCTATACTCTAGTCATACACTCATACTATAAAACTTCTATTCGATGTGACATTCTTCTTCCAGAGAGTTGGATTTCTATCTATAAATTGAGGGTGAGAATTCTACTCATTTTTAGTTACACAATGTTTGGAAACCTTTTAAGTAAAGAATTGGAATTCAATTCCGGTCCATCCGGAATTGAATTACAATTCTCATGTTTGGAATGAATTGTAAAAACAGAATTGAATTCAATTCAATTGTTATACTTTTACGATTTTATCCTACGAGGATGGAGCCGGAGCAACTTTAATTTATTTTGTGAGGGGATGATTTGGTAATTTAATTCGTTTAAGTGAATTCCTTTCACAAATCATATGTGTTTAGGTGTGATTTGTTTTGAGGGATTTGAAAGGAATTGGAATTCAATTTCTTAGCAATTCCTTCCTGGAAATTGCAACCAAAGGATGGAATTGAATTTCAATTCCCAAAGGAGTTCCAATTTCTTCCTTTCCAAACAAGGTGTTAGAGAGAGCTTCACAACATTTTTTCCTTGTTTAAGCTTCATCCTCGCAATTGTAGAGATTTACTCTATTCTCGTATATAAAATTGTAAATTCCCAAAGGGCACAGTTAAAGTTCTCAAATGCCTAAACGGCGCACTTAGGTTTTATTCTTCCCAAAAGACGTACTTAATTTTCATTTTACCCCTTTGTCAATAGCTTTCTTCATTCGCATTTTCTCAATGCATCCGAACCTATTTCAAAAAAAAATGATTTAGATTCATGTAACCTCGACTTCTTTCTACTAACTCGGATAAAGCAAATCTCTTATCTCTCTCTCAGCTAGTCGAAAGCAAATCTCGTCTCTTTCAATGTCGTCGAAAATCTCACAAGTCAAAATCCAACATAGGTTTTCTTGTTCCCCATTCAAGTTTGCGGCAATTGAGTTGGGGTTTTCTTAGCTCATGGCAACTGAATTAGGGTTTTAGCCGGAATTGACCTACTCATTAGCTTTCCTTCTCCCATGCAAGTTTAGGATTAATTTGGCCTTAGCATCCTATGTTCTGACGTTGGTCATCTCCCTCCTTTCCCTCCTATTGTAAATTGTACTTCTGTTTCAGAATGATACATATTTCAACCATTGGATTTCGATTATCTTTGAAGGTATGCATCTGATTTCTATTGTAGCCCTCATTTGTTACACATGATTATGGTTTCTCTTTCACACATTAACTTATATTGTTGATCTTGTATTGGTTTGCATGTTGTTGTTTCTAACAACCACATTGTTTTGTTGAAGTATGAATATATCAATGACTTTTGATTAAAAGATTTTATTGGATTTCAGAAACAAATACTATTATGGTATTGTATTTCAAAAAAGAAAAATGATATGCTCAGTGAAAAATTTCAAGAAAAAGTTCAGTGAATGACGTGACACTTTATATGCAGCGATCCTCAACGAGTTCATCGTGCCCCCTAGGATATAGTTTGATTCAGGGCGGCGGCCGAATGCCGTCGATGGTGTCCGAGCGATAATCAGATGTGTACATGTAAAGTGTCACATCGTTCACTGAGTGTTTCATTAAATTTTTTCATTAAGTGTATCGTAGCTTTTCAAAAAAATAGAGAAGTCAAACCAAAATAATTCTAATAATGAAAAACCAATATAATTCTAATAATGAAAAACTAGCACCATTGTGGTGCTACATTATGAAATTAACACCACCATATTGCTAAAAATAGAAGTAAAAGGGTATAATATTTTATCTATGTAAAAATTTTATTACCATTTTATGCATCTTGATTGTGAGAAATATCTTTTTGTATGTCAATAATTTATATTTTTAAAAATTTTAAGCATCGATATGGATTAGTATTTTAGGTCACTAGTTTTAATTGTTTTTAATACTCCAACAATGAAAGAACTTAGAAGATTTGAATTTATGAAAAGTAGATATGTAATGGAGGAGATGAATATTTAGAAGGTATTTATGATTTTCACGTCTAATTATTAGATCTCTAAGATATTTTATGTGTATGTGGAAATTCACTTAGTTAAAGTAGAAAGTTAAACACGAAAGTGATGTTGGAATTTATATTCCAACACCACAAAAGAAAGTTCAGCACCACAGTGGTGTTGGATATACTGTTGAGCACCAATGTATTATTGTTTAAAACTACTATACATCTTTTTGGTTTTGAAAATTTCAACAGTAAGTAGTAAAAGACAAAAAAAATACTACTAATAAGTTGGAAAAATCTGAACCTCTACATTTTCTATTCACTCACCGTGTAATATCTCATATAAGAAAACTAATCATTTTATAATCAGATGATTGTATTTACAGTATTAACTGATCTCTATAAAGACCTCAACTACATAGAAATAGACACACACAAAATCCTAAAATATTCTTTTTATTATAATCAATATAAATAAATAAATGAACAAGAACAATATTTAGTATAATACATACATTTGAAAATCTTGAAACATGGAATGAGCTGTTATGCTTAACCCTTAAATGTGCCATTTGGAAAATTATAGCATATAAAAGCAAATCTATAATCAACAAATTTTCCAAATCAGAAGAAACGAAAGGATTAAAACTTCTTATAATTTATTAGCTGAATAAAATCACCGGCATTAAACGCCAGTTATTAATTCCGTACAATAATACAATCTTAACATTAAGAACACATCAACAAACAATCTAGATTTATCACAAATCTAATCTTTTAATTCTATCTGAATTAAACACAAGCATCCTTCCTAGAGTTTCTAGTTGATAACTGAACACTTCTTCCTGACCTCCCCGCTAGTGAGCACGCCAATCTCGCCCATCTTGATCATGGAGATGGCAAAATCTCTGAAAAACTCCGACTCCGATGCCCCGGCATGGCTCAACACGTAGTCCCTGGTGACACTATTCTCAAGTAATACCTCGTCGGAGTGAAATACCCCACGTCTCTTCGTCACTAGCTTGTAGTAGCTCGTATCGAATGTCCTAAAGCTCCCGGGGTCCATCTCCACGAATGTGGTCGGATCGTTGGGCTTGCAAATCGTCCTCAACTTAGCCAAGTAGTGCCTACATATCATGAGTAGTTGAAGCATTAGCTCAAATTAAATAGTGAGGGCAACACAAACATGAACATACCTTTCGAGAGTTGGATCGACATCGGTGGGGGTGGCCTTGCCCGTATAGTTATAGAGCCGATCGTTGAAGGAGAAACAGTGTGAGATTCCGATCGTGTGCCCGCCTACAAATTCAACAAAATGTTCGCTATAAATTCATATCCTTTTCTACGTTGTTCTAAAGTTCTTAGTTCATTGCACGGCATACAAACCCGACAAAACAACAAGATCCTTGGCGGTTAGTCCTTTTGAAGCGAACATGGAGATCAAAGTGGAGATGTTCGCGGTCGGAGGAGGCAATTGGATGGTCTCATTTGCAATAGACACCAGCCCGTCCTTCCTCCCCGTGGCCACAGGCCATGATGGTCCATTGCTCTGTTTTCATCGGAGATAGAACAAACAAAGTCAATTTTATTTTTATTTTTTGTAAAATTGATAATAAAAAGAATATATTTTCCTTTTTACCAAGACGACTGCATCCCTCGCCACGAGAGTGAGTAGATCTGCACAAGAGACGACGTCGGGGCATTCCTTCTCCAGTCGAGCTTTGACTCTGTCGATGAAGCCGAAGCCTCTGAGCGTGAGGTTTGGCTTCGCATCCTTCTCGGCCACGTTCCCCTTGGTGGAGTTGAGCAGCACCGAGCCGTCGCATCCCTGATCGGAGGGACGTGGAATCAGAAAAACGGTCAGCTTTTGCAGGGTGGAATCAGAAACGTACCCTGACGAAGCAGTCATGGAAGTGCATCCTGAGGAGAGGTGCTGCCAGGCTCGGAGCCAGCCGCAGGGCCCTGGTCACCTCCTCGAGCACAATGGCCTCCACGTTGGGGCATGAAGTGCTGTAGTAGCCAACGCTCAGCCCTCCCTGCGCCGCCGCCGACGAGCCAACTGAGCACGCCAGAACAGCCAGAGCCAGAGAAGCCAACAAGGCCATGGAACCTGCTGCAGACATCTCCTGCTCAGAAATCTGAAAACAGATTCTGTGATGGATTGGTGAAGAAGACTTGGGGCTTCTTTTATACACGGCGAGGGTTGACATGGATCGATTAAAGTATTCAGCATGATTCTGCATGCATGAACAGCCATTAAGGAACATGGAAGGGAGTTGAATTGTGCTATATCTTATATTACTTGATGTAGAATCTATTGTGCTTGTGCATGTGGCAAGTATAGCAATTGGATGGCTCATTGATTTTGAGGGAGGAATTCATGGCTTTGTTGAGGGTTTACTTGCATTAGAATCATGGCATTTCCACAGCTGTTTCAAAAGTCTTGCTTGTGAGGCTCCACGAGAGCCCAGTGGGTGCACTATGTCTAGCTTGAGTGAGTCTACCTCCCCGACTCAAGCGAACTCAAAAGAGTGCAACTACCCCATGTGAACTAGATTGGATTGTATTTGTCTCGAGAGTGCTTACTTAGAGTTAATGCGATCGGCGGACTTCTATAATCCAAAGCCTTGCGCGTAAGGCTCTGAGAGATAGGGGGTACAAGGATGACACGTGGAGGAAGACCGAAAAGATTTAAAAACTTTTAGCTTATGGAAAAAGAAAAAGGGAGAGCCTTGTGCCCCTTATGCTCATTCAAAGCAACAAAGATAATACAAGCACTCCAGTTAGCGCGAAAGTCACTGAACGATGTCTAGCTCGAGCCAACCCCAAGTCTACCTCCCCAATTAAGGCAGCAAAGGTTGCAACTGCCCCATGTGAGCTCAATTGAATTGTATTAATCTCGGGAGTGCTTACTTAGAGTTAATGCAATCGGCAGACTTCTATAATCCAAAGCCTTGCGCGTAAGGCTCAAAGATATAGGGGGGGTATAAGGATAGCTCAATTGAATTGTATTCATCTCGCAGTGCTTACTTAGAGTAAACGCAATCGGAAGACTTCTAATATGTCTGCAAAACACACATTCCATGTGACATACACAACAACATATTAAAGAAGCTAAAACAGTTTAGAGATTGTGATACTGAAATCTTCATGTATTTCAGTTCTGAAAAACAAAAAACACGAGTCCAGATGGATCAAACAATGAATGAACATAACTAATCTGATGCATTACAAAAAAAAGCTAAATTTAGGTTAGATCATTAGATACCTAAAGAGCTTAAAGACAGAAGCAGGAGGTTAAACAGAAATTAAGATAACAAGCATGTTCTTGTCTGGTGACTGATAAATGATTGTGTTAAAGAAGCTAAAATATTCAGAAGTGGTATTTTTGGTGTACCTAATAACTGCAACACTAAAATATTAATCAGGATAATGGTTCAATAAGCCTTCAGTGTATTCCTGCTAAGCAACTGCTATCAATTATACAAGAATGAAAGTTTTTGTTGCTAGTGTTTGACAGTTTATAAGTCCAATTTTTTGGAGACAGAGTTAGAAGAACTTGTGCTTTGTTGGGATTATAAATGTTTTCAATGACATGGAATGAAGTTGGAGAAGATTTTAGAATCACTCGCGAGAATTCATTAACTCAAAACCATGCACTTATAGATGTTTTTATTCGGTCTCCTTTGGTTACAACAACACAAGATCACAAAATGGACACTATTTTGAAGCTTATTTTAAGAACTTGACCGCCTTCAAATGCACAAGAGTTCATCAACCAGAAATTCATTACTCTAGTCGTCACCATGTAAAACCATAGCACAAGAGTTTATTTCGCACTCAAGCGATAATCAAACCTAGTAGGCCAATCATTATACATACATTGCCAAATCCAACATACATCAAGTAGGAATTGACAAAGGATTTGCAAGGAGAAGAGATTACATTGATCCATTCAACCACTTCTTTTTTCAGAAAAGTGGAATTAAGAAAAGCAAGAACAGCTGTGCTGAAATCCCTCCGAAATCTTCTTCTCTTGTAATCAAAGCTTCTTCTAGGCCGCTGTCTCTTCTTCGATTAAAAATCGCTGGCTTGCATGTGTTGCAAGCTTGAACTAGCAAAGCCAAACCATGTGATTGCATGGATTGGTGATTCTGAATTCAACTCTCATGACTTAAAAAAAGATGTCAAGTTTTGAACCGTTTGTTGAAGAATTAGTTCTTCTTCATCATGTGCTTCGAGTTGTATATTAATGCAGAGATTAAGTTGACAATCCTTTTAGTATTGTTATGATCATGTGATCCAACTTTGCATTTGGATTAGTTATCGATACTCTATTTCTGTGTTTGCGATATATTGTTTCTTAATCCATTGGTGTGTTAAAGTTAAAGTATGATCCATTTGAGTTTTGTGGCTGAAATAAGAAAAATAGAGGCGGCCTTTATATTAATGTTCTTGATCACCGGTAGGTTGGAGTGGACCGTAAATGGGCTTTTCTTAGGGGTCGGGCTAACTCAACAAAATTTGCTGCCTTAAAACACCTTAATACCAAATTCAACTTCTTCCTTCAAAAAAATTTATTCTTCCCTGCATGCAAACATTCCTTTGCTATAACTTTCTTTTATCTCTCTAATACATATCAATATACTTAATTTCTCTCGTTTTATAAGATAGAAAAATTTAAAAGGAGGTATAATTTCTTTTAAATTCAACATATTTAAATTAGAATCTGGTATATTTACTATCAAATTAAGCATGACTTTCTTTTTTTTTTTCTATTTGTCACGAGAGAACAAAAACCCTCATTATTTTTTATAGGTAAAAAAAATTCAAAAGAAGGTATAATTCCTTCTAAATTTGACATCATTTAACTATAATCGAGCATATTTTCTATTCAATTAAGCACTCTTTTCCCCTACCAATTGATTAGATCTCATACCAATTAATTGGCTTAGGTTGAATCGATTGAATGATTCTAGTTAAATAGTACTATATTTATAATAAATTGTACTTTATTTTAGATTTTTTTTATCTAAAAAAATTAGGATTATTAGGTAAATCAGAGTGTATTGAGAAGTTGAAGTTTACACCATTGAATGATTCTAGTTAAATAGTACTATATTTATAATAAATTGTACTTTATTTTAGATTTTTTTTATCTAAAAAAATTAGGATTATTAGGTAAATCGGAGTGTATTGAGAAGTTGAAGTAAATAAAAATTTACACCTAGAAAATGAGAATAATTTTTTTATAATATAGGGACCTAAAAGAAAATTGAGTTTGATGTTAAGAATTTTAAGATAATTTACAATCATGGACAAAAATAACTCTTTTTGAACTTGTTATGTATTTTTTTATTAGATATTATTTTTAAAAAAACTTTAATATTGATAGTATTAACTTTTTACTAAAATTAACAAAAATAAATTAAATATGGAAAAATTCTCGCTTGACTGAGCCAACGGATTGGATTAAGAGATAATAACGTTCATTTCAAAAGATTCGATATTGATGCTCCTCGATAAAATATAGATAGTTAAATTATAGATATTTTATTCTAACACAATGACCCTTTGTATGATAGAAATCGGGCATCCTGTATCAAAATTATGTAAATATCAGATGTATTAAAATAATCATTTATGTAAATATCAACTGTATCAATCATGAGGACAGTCAGAATTCATTTATGGACTATGAATTGTAACAAAATGTGATTGCTCTCGCCTTTGATAATCCGTTTTCAAATTATGCGAAGAGATATAAATCACAATGTTAATTTATAATCGGCCATCAAATAATTAGAGAATGAGAGCTTTTATTTTTCAATATATATCCTATGAATGATGCTAAATAAGTGATACCGGGCATGACTCATTTAGCAAACTAGGTAGGGCTATTGAGCAAAATATAAGTCATACTCGACTTTCCCTTTCTTTGATTTTTTTCTTTTTCTTTTTTTTCCTTTCTTATTTTGGAATTCTTTTCCACTTTAACTTTCTATGTTCTCCAATCCACACTCCGAATTAAGCGAAGCCGGGTACTCTTTCTTGACTCATTGACCGAGTCAAGAGGAAGGCCTCTGTATAAAGCACAAAAGCGCACGTGTTCGGTTATATTAATACGATATTTGTTCCCGAACAGAATGTAACACTGTTCGTGGCAGTGGCGAGTGAAGATGTCGGGAAACCAGTACCTGTGTCGCTTCTTCCTCCTCTGCTTCTTCCTCGTCGCGCTGCTCGCCCTCTCCTGCTACCTCACCTACCGCCCCATCGCCCCCCGCTACTACGTCGCCGCCCTCGTCATCAACTCCTCCGCCGCCTCCTTCGGACTCTCTGTCGTCAACAAGAACAAGGAGCTCGGGATCTACCACGACGATCTCGCCCTCACCCTCTCCTTCCCCTCCGACTCCCCCAATTTCTCCGCCTCCGCCGTCGTCCCGGGCTTCTACCAGGGCCACAAGAAGACCGCCTCCAAGGCTGGCTCCTTCGCCGGAGTCCGCGGGTGGCCGCCTCCCGGCAACCGCTCGGCGGCGCTACGGGTGGATCTGCGGACGGAGGTCCGGTTCCAGGCGTTCGCCTGGCGGACCCGGCGCCGCGCGATCAGCGTCGGGGCGGAGGTCGAGGTCGGGCGAGGGTACGATGACCGCGGAGGACTGGATCCGATTGCGGTCCGGTGCTCCTCGAGCCGGCTTCCGCCGCGGGGTAATGGGCGGGATCCGATTCTCCGGTCGATCTTGGCCGTGGCTTTTGGCGGATTCGCTGCGATCGCGTTCTGATGCGGATTTGACGGTCTTGATTCGACAACTCGTTTTTTATATTAATATGGCTGCCTTAATGCTCTGTAAATTTCTTATACCATTGTTGAGGTATGAAATTGTTTAATTATGTATAAGATAGTAAATGAGTCGACTTGAGTTAAGTTTTGTAATGTTGAATTTTTTTTGATAAGATAATTAATTATATTAAGTCAAGTTTAAATTGAACCAAATCATTAAAAAGGTTATTCAAGTTTTTTTTTAATGTTATGGAACTTTTCGATTCAAATGATTTGTTTAAATATTATTGAAATCTCAATTCAAATATATTTAATTTTGTGAAATTTTATGTTTTAAACTCATTTGATTATTTATCATAATATAAATTTATTTGTTATTTTTAAATAGTTTACTTATTTATTATGTTGATAAAATTTTATTAATGAACATACTTTATAAATATGAATAATTAATCATTTTTTCATGAATATTAATAAGTTGTCTTATATAATGATGCAATAGTAGAATGTATTCTCAGTTTTTGAGATATTTAAGGATTAGGTTTTAATCTATATATTTGTGTAGAGACTTAAGAGAATATACAAGGACTCGATGGCTAAGAAGCATTGGAACGGTAGAAGATGTATATAAGCGAGAAGGATGACATTAGAAAGGACCCGACGAACCCAATGCATCTGAGGTACAAGGATCGGAGCTGCGAAAGAGTATTCTAGTGGAGCGTGAAAGACGCAAGGGTTGCGTTTGATGGATAAAAACTATGAGAAAAACTGCTCAAGAAGAACATAATTAAGTTGGGGCGACTAGAGAAAAAATGGTCAACTCTACAAGTTGACCATTCTAAGTGCCCGGAACATTTCCATTAAGCACCCGGGATACAGGCACTTGAAGTCATTCTAGGCATCTGGATCCAACGCTCAGAGTTATTGCAGGCGCTTGGATCCAAGGGCCCAGAATCATTCTAGGCGCCCAAATCAGGTGACCACATCAACAGGAGTCGTTGCCGAAATGGACCAGGACAATGTCCATGTCAGCAGACTCTAGGCGCTCGAAATGACCAAAGTCATCTAGAGCCGTTGAGAGGATCGTTGTCGAGTGGATCAATTTTGTCGAGGTTAGGTGCCCGAAAGGTGTTATGTCAACAAACGATCAGATCGAATACGAAGACTATAAAAGGAGGGTTGAGAATCAAAGTTTAAAACAACACACTTCGTATTCATTTCTGATGGGCTCGATTTTATTGTTTCCGTGCTTAATTCATATAAGGGGTTTCTCTGCCTCCAACTTGTGATCGAATAAGGAGATTTTCGTAGGACTCTTTATAGTCTTGGACTAACAATCTGAGGGTTATAGTCAAGTAATTTTGTATGCCTTTTTTTTTTATGTCGTGTTTATTTTTAACACGTTTGTTTTTGCTAAATCCTTAGTGTTGGGACCTTGACGTACGACTAGAGCGGGGTGAATAGCCGATCACCTACTTGATTCGGGGTTTCTTTCGACACGTGTTAGCAAGCGCAAGCGAAAAAACTAAAACAAAAATATAAAACAATGCTAACGCAAACTGTTTACGTGGTTCGGAGATGAAGCTTCTACTCCATGGTTGTCCGTAAGATGGGCGATCCCAATCCGTCGGTGGATGAGTTCCTGGAAGACCTCCGGCTAGCTCTTGTCGCTCCTTGTGAGTGGAGAAACCTCGCCACAATCTCTCGACAATACCTGAGTACTAGAATACTACTAATAAGCTCTAACCAAGCTTATTTCGTCAAGAAGTCTCAGTCAAAACCGAGTTCTCTTTAAATAGAGCTCTTTGCTGAGAAGACTGTTACTAGTCGACTGGTCAAGCACCAGTCGACTGGTCTCACTTGGATTCGAACGTTACATCCCAACGTTCGAATTCCAGCTATCATCAGTCGACTGATCCAAGGATTAGTCGACCGATCTTTCTATGGACTTCATCAGTCGACTGATCCAAGCATCAGTCGACTGGTCCACCCCTAAACCTAAGGTTTCCCTTCCCGAGTACAATTCTCTCAGCACTCGAACCCTAGGATTTCCCGAGTACACTTCCCTCAACACTCGAACTCTCACGACTTAGCTGACTCTTCATCCAGTAGCCTCGATCTGTTGCCTTCAAGCCCTCTTCGACTTTGGCTCTCGTCCCTCGGATGCATGCAATCCCACGACTAGTCTCCCCATGCCATCCTTCGCGTATGCCTCGAAGCTCGCTTTCCTCGGCTCATCGTCCCTGCTTTGTCCATGGTCCCTCGGATGCTTACAAACTCACGACTTGTCTTCTCACACCATCCTTCACCAGACCTGAAGTCGTCCAGCTAAGTCCATGTGTATTCTGCAAACCTACACACTCAAATACACATATCAAACACAAGGGTGAACCTAACTTAAACTCTTTGCCCAAACATCAAAACACATGGTCACTCCGGACCATAGATTGCCCCAACACTTAGAATGAGAAAAGATCATTTAAATTTATAAGTCGTTATTCACTCTTCTCCTCTAGCTCTATGAACCACTTTCACTACACCATCGATTGGTATTAGAGTCAGACCGCTCAGAAGGACTAACCACCGATTAAGCAATTAGGTCGGGAGGAATAGTCAGATCGAACATCCATCTACATAAGTTTTAGGGTGAGTTCACAATGTGGAAAAATAAAATGAAGATATTTGTTAAGATTGATTTTGAAATTATGATTTATATCAAACATGGTTTCGAAGTGCTCAGTAATGAATATGAGAAATCGATGAACAACAATAGAACAAAAAGCAACGAGACAAATTTATGGAAAGGCAGAGTTTCATCTTCTTAATGTGTTACCTATACAGGAGCTCAACTGAATATGCTTCTACAACTCGGCCAAAAACCTCTGGGAAAAGTTCTTAGAACTCTACAAGAGAACCTGAAAAATAAAGTTGGTCATAAGGAATTTGTTGGGAAATTAACTGACTCGCCTCCAACTATAGAAAGGAAAGAAGGTGGCGCAACTATATGCGAGGCTGAAAGAGATAATCATTAATCTCAACAACCTTGGAGAGATGGCTTTACTACATCTCAAACTTGGTCATAAGGAATTTGCTGGAAAATTAACTCACTCCCCTCCGACTATAGAAAGGACAGAAGGTGACGCAACTACATGCGAGGCTGAAAGAGATAATCATTGATCTCAACAACCTTGGAGAGATGGTTTTATTACATCTCGAATGACTTGGAGGTAAGTCCATTAGAAGAATTATTTTTTATTTTAAAATTACATGAATCACGATGTATAAAATTTAAAGACATAGACAAGTCAAACAACATCGTTTTACAAGCTTACAAAAAGGATGACTCGGACTCGGACACATCCTTGGTTGAGATGAGAAGCTTACCTAATAAGAAAAATGAAAAAGTTCTTTAAGTCTAATAAATTTAATCAAAATAGGCCTCACGTTTGTTAAGAAAAAAATAGAAAAAAGTAAAATGCTGCGATCAAGAATATCACATCAAGGATAACTGCCCCATACTCAAGAAAAAGAAAAAAGAAATGGGCAAAGATAAAAAAAAATTTACACAAGACAAATATAAAAATCTAAAAACAACATAAGACGACTCCATAGAAGATTCAAAGCCAAAACAGATAGCGGGGTTTGGAATGATGATGACTCATCGGGATGAAAGATACAACTCATCCGTAGAAAGCAATAGTGTAAAGGAGTCTCAATTGATGAATCCAAAAGGGTAAATGAGGTGTGTAATTTATCCTCAAATCAACTGTACAATAAAAAAAATTGCTTTCTGATTCATTATGCTAAGCATATAGATTTGTAAAAGATATTGAAGGAAGGAGTAGAAACTCAAAATTTTGCATTAGAATTTTTTTAATTAATTAGTTCAAATAATTTGAATATCATGCTAAAGAGGCAAAGGACAAACGTTAGTCGAGATGCATTAGAGTACAAAGGACTTAATTTTAGATATCCTAAAAGTCAAACAAAAAATTTATCAAAATATTTTATTTCTTAAAAATATTTAATAAATTCAATAGGCATAATTTATTTTAGGTGCGTAAATCTATTCTAATGACTTACATTTTTTTTTCAACCATGAAAATAAAACTTTACAATTGGTTGACTTGTTAATGTATGATTATAAATAAATATTTTATTTTGGCACATTTGTTGAAAAATTTCTTGGATTTTTTTTCTTAAAAAATATGACATAGTTTTTATTAGTGGCAAAATTTTCATGATTTTTAGATCGCATAAACATTTTTCTACAAATTTTTTAGAAAAATATGTTGATTATAATTAGGAATTTAATGAAATTGAATTTTTGGTGAAAATTATTTTTAGTGATAAAGAATATCGTGCTGTAATTATTTCATATTATTATGATAATTAGATAATTTTTCTCAATTTTTTTTAACGAACCTTGCATTTTTGTTATTGTCAAATGATGAGAACTAAATAAAAAGACCTATGATATGCACAGTAAAAAAATAATGAAAATCTTAAAAAATAACGTGATATTTTATATGTATATATTTGATTATCGCCCGAACACCATCGGCGACCTCCGGTCGCTACCTCGAATCAAACTATACATTGGAGGGTACGGTGAATCCGTCGGAGATCGCTGCAGGTAAATGTCACGTCATTCCTTGAGTCTTTCCTTGAGATTTTCACTTAGCATATCATTTTTGGAATAAAAAGAGCTATGATACACTAAGTAGAAAAATTCAAAGAAAATCTCAAAGAATGACGTGATATTTTACAAACACACGTCCGATTGATTTCTCCCTTACAATATTTGATTGATTTTCTTTTTCAATATTCGAATTATTTGCTGTATACATATTTATCCTAATTTAAATTTAGTTTGGCAAATATAAAAAAGGTGAGATTGTCAGGACACCTAGTTATATTTTAATGAGTTACCAAATAAGTTTAAATTATGCCCTTGTTATATTTGATTTGTATGTTTAAGTGTGAATAGGTTTAGGAGAACATATAAAGACCCAATGGCTAAGGGGCATTAGAGCAGGTAGAAGGCATAGGTAAGCGAGAAGAATGACATGGGAAAGAAGTCGATGATCTTGTTGTATCCATGGTACGAGGAGTTGTGAAAAAGTACTTCGGTAGAACATGAAAGATGCAAGGGTTGCATCCGAGGAATGAGAAACCAGGAGAAACACGACTTAAGAATAACAGAATCAACTTGGGGATGATTAGAGAAAAAAACGGTCAACTCTGCAAGTTAACCATTCTTGAACCCATTCAGGCATCCAGATAGAGTTGCCATGTCAGCGGAGCCATTACCGAAATGGATCAGGACGATGTCCACGTCAACAGACTTCAGGTGTCCGAAATGTCTAAAATCATCGAGAGTCATTGAGATGACCGTTGTTGAGTGGATCAATTTGTCTAGTCCAGGTGCTTGGACTGCTTTCAGGCGCCTGGAAGATGCCACATCAGCAAACGGTCAGGTCGAAGGCGAAGGCTATAAAAGGAGCATTGAGACTCGAAGTTTACAATAACACACTTATATGCATTTTTGTTCAGTTCAGTTTATTCTTTTTGTGCTCAACTAGTGTAAGGGGGTTTTCCGCCTCTAACTTGTGTTCGAAGAAGGAGATTTTTATAGTATTCTTTAGAGTCTTGGACTAACAACCCGAGAGTTGTAATCATATAATTTTTGTATCTTTTTTCTTTTATATTGTGTTTATTTTTAATGTGTGTCCTTGCTAAATCCTTAGCGATAGAAAAGATCATTTTAATTTATATGGCGTTATTCATCTCTTCTCTTTGGCTCTATGAACAACTTTTGCTGCACCATCATTAGTCACTCCTCAATTTATCTTGATAGTCAGCATTCATTTAGTTTGGTTGGTCACTCTCGGATTAATCGATGTAAGTTGAATACCTAATACCAATTAAATAAATGATTGGTTCAAATTTGTTCATTTACTCTAGTGAGTTATTTAAATTTATTTTTTAATTAATTTATGCGTATCGAATATATCAAATTACACGTCGAGTTTAATCGTGAACGGTTAATTCCTTTACCATTCTATTTATATTTTGAATTTATTAGGTATGTAATTATTATTAAAAAAATAAAAATATAAAAGCTTAGGTAACATTAGAAGTCATTATCCAAATCTATTAATTAGTTTTATAAAAATCAAATATAAACTATAAAAATTAACAAAATAAATTGCTACCGAAAAAGTAAAAAGATTGTGGAAAACTAAATATATTTAAAAAAATAACAGAAAAAGAATAAGAATCTTCAAAAACATGATGACAAAATATATTTTATTAAAAAGGGGATGAAATTGAGATAATTTAAATTGCTTAGGTATTAACTAAAACTTTTGGATGTATTTAAAAAAGTTTAGGACAAAAATTTAAATGTGTGTTGGTGTCTTATGGGTGCATATTTTGATCATACTATTATAAGTAATTTTGATTAAAACTTTTATTATATTCAAAATTATTAAATAATTATAGTAAAAAATATTAAATAGTTACTGTAAAAAAATTATAAAATTAATTAATTAAAATTGATCAAATATTTTAAAAATGTTTTCTTAAAAAAAGTGGAGTAGATTTATATAAAACTACTAAAGTATATAGTTATGATTAATACAATCCGTTTCTAGATTATGTGAAGAGAAATTAATTATAGACACAAATAATAATCAATCGCTAGGTGTTTAGGAGGTGGGAGGAGATTTTTCTCTGAGGATATATGTAAATTGAGAATCAATCTCTACTCTATTATAATAAATTTGTCATTCTTTAACTAATTAGGCATACCATGAGAACCTAAACTATATTGGACAAATATATTTTTAAAATATGAAATCACTCGTAATGGAATTAAAGGAGGTTCTTTTAATTTTCATCTAAATTATATCTTTGATAATTATGCCTTAATTAATATATTAGGTTGCTAATCTACACAAATAGCATATATTTGTTAATTGATATCATATATCTAATTTATTTCTATTAATTCTGAAATGATGGGTGTAGTCTCATAAACTCATAAAATTAAATGAGAAAGTACTCTAGACGATTGATGAACTCAGTATTTTTAAATTAATCGTCTATTAAAAAATATCATTCATTAATTTATCGAAATTGAAATTTTACATATTTAAAAAAATTCAAGAAGACGCCTGCTACAGCTGTAATAAAATAAACATGTTTTTGAAAAAAAATCATATTTTCTATCTAAAATGAAAATGAAAAATAAATACTTAAGGAACTATCAAAATGCAGTTGTGGGCGTATTTTATAAAAAAGATAATTCTGGGTGGTAAATGAAAACATCCCTAAATATCCCGTGAAAAAAATGGCCAGGAGGAGCGAAGCGAAAGATAGGGTTGTAGTAGGGTTTTGGGCGTTGAAAAGGGCGCAAGAGATGAGATGGCTGCTATGGACGAACCGGATCGTCGCCTCCATTTATCAACCTTCCCCCCGTGAATTCTCCACCATAAACCCTAAGTATCGCCACGCAATCCTCACTCAACCACACTGAGACGCTCAATTCCGTAGACCCGTCAATTGTTATCGGCATGCGCGCGTTGCCGCCGGAACACTCGGATTCCGCCACTTCGACGGAGCTCTGTTAGCCCCGCCGCTCCTTCCTTCACCAGGTAGGTTTGTTTGATTCTTATAGTTATTTTTTTCCTCTCTCTCTTGGTGTCCGAGTGTTCGGTACTTCGACTTGGTTTTTCGGTTACTTCGGCGAGTGTTTGAGCCGGTCTCCTGTTTCATTTGGAAATTGAAAAAAGTAGTGGTTTCATTGTTCGGTTCTGGATTCCGTCGTTGGTGACTAATCTGAATGACTTGCTGTGGACGAGTGGATAAAGAATTATCAAGAGATAATCTTGGTTGGACGAGTCGCCCACGGGCTTCCTCGTGCTTCTCTACTTCAGATTTTGTCCATGGTTTCTCAAGAAATGGATAAGATTTTAAAAATGTTTTTTGTTTTGGTTTCTGTATCAGGTAATTCAAAATTGTTTGTTTCGTTACGTCTTTTTGTAATTAATCAGTCTATAATTAAAACTATATTCAAGTTTAGTCAATTTATAAATCGTCTTTTTTCCCCCTGGAAATTACGTTTTATTTGTAGCAATTCTTTTTCTTGTTGATCGAGTGTTCAAGCGTTTTTGAGTGGTTTCACAAGTATTGAACTGGCGTTCTGTTACGTCGGGGACTTAAAATTGATGTTTTTTTTTACTCGGTGTTGGATTCTGTTATTTGCAATAATTCTAGAGGATTTTTGGAGAGTGCATAAAGAATCATCAAGCGGCAATAATACTTATGTGAGTTCATGGACGTTATCAAGCTTCTCTCTAGTTCTGCTTTTGTCCATGGTTGCTCGAGAGATGACTAATTGTCCAAAGAGAAATAACATTTGTTTTTAACTGTTCAAGTACACAATTGGAGAAGAAATACATCCAGGCACTTTCATAGCTGGTTTATAATTTTGGTTCCTCTATGGTACACTTCTAGGCTGATGGACATTGATGGTGCTGATGCACATAAGGACAACGAAACAAAGAAGAAGACTGCAGTCCAATTACAGTCATTGGAGAATTTTTATGCAGGTTCTATTTCTAAACCTTAATGAAGTCATTGCATTCATATTCCATCAGCAAGGAACCAAGTCCTGGACAACATTTGTTATTGAAAATATGCTCCTTATGCAGAGGAGAAATATCCCAAGCAAAACAAACTTGAAGAATATGCGTCCACACTGGATTTGACACATAAGCAAGTTCGTATATGGTTTGCTGAGAGGAGAAGAAAAGATAGAAGGGTTTTTGGTGTTTCAAATGCTTCTATAAGGAGCTTCCTCAATGCAGGTAATTCTCAAGCTTCTAAGTCCAACCCTAATTAGTTTGGTCATTTTAGAGCTTTAACATCGCCTGAATGCCACTAGATTTTAATAGCCACAATAAGACTAAGCAAGAGAACTTGCAGGTTGTAAGGGATGACCGGCACCACTTCTAGACATGCCAATAAAAGCAAATTTGTGAGTCAAAAGGTAGATATAAGACCTTAGAGCAGCTTGAGGGGAGCCATCTTGATGAAAGAAAAGACCATGCTGAAAAAAAATACATTGCTGATTTACAAACATTGTTCTCTAAGGATTATATTTTAAAGAATATTTACTGTAAAGATGGTCCTGCCCTTGGAAAAGAGTTTGATCCTCCTGGAAATGTGTTTGGCCACTGCACAGGTATGTCTTGGACTGTTCTTAAATTCTTTTCATACTTATATACTTCATTTTACAAAAGAAGTGGGCCAGTAATGATACTTATCTGTAGTAGCATTACTAGGTGCATGTAACTAAAGAAGTAGAAAATTACCAAGGAACTATTATTTTTTAGGTAAGAAAATGAAGCATTATTTTGCCTTGTTTTGTTGTACAAACTTCCATCATTGAAGAAGAGATTACCTCATAACAGGGGTAATACAGAAAAGGAATCATTTACTTGTTAGTCAATTTGAAATTGCCTTTGCATTTAAATGTTTGGCAGCCCAGTTGAAGTGCCATCAAATATGTTTTAAATTTCCTTTGTTGCTAGTTTTACTGAGATTGAACACTCAGGCCTTTATAATAAAGCATCTCAAAAATGTTCATTTGTTTGTTATGTTGAATGTAAAGAAGATTAAAAAAAAACTGGAATCTTTCATAAGCTTAGTTCTTTAGCTATTGATTTCCTAATAAAATTTAATGTTATGTTGGAGCACTAGCAAGAGATTGTTCATTATTCCAACAATAATAGTTAAACAGACTATCCCGGAAAGTTAGGAGTTAGGAGCCATTTAGACCAGTCTAGTTCACTTGCCTCAAGTAAGAGGAGGTATCGACGACGACGACACAACAACAACCAAGTCTTATCCCACTATGTGGGGTTGGCTATATGGATCCTTCTACGCCAAGAGGAGGTATCGACAATATGGAAAAAAAAAATACAAGATTGTACTTTTCCTAATGGTTTAAGTTTGATGGTTGGTAGATTTTACTACTATTTAGTAGCTGTTCTAAGGTGGCAGAGGCAACTAATCCTTGATACTATATTAGCAGATAGGACCCATATTATAAAGTCAGTAATACGTATCCCTTAAAAGGGTAGTGAGTTACTATATTGATATCTCATCTCATTGAACACCTATATCCTAACTATTTGGGGCAGCTGCATGATCTTTTTGCTCCTTGAACTCTATTTAAACTCTGTGCTATCTATATCCTTATAATATTCAAATTAATTAAATTATTTTAGTATTACATTGGCTATTTTCTTTTTGTCCTCTCGTTACCTCTTACTCCTTACATTCTAATAGATTCAACTCTTCTAATTATTAAATCTCTTGGATATCTTTGAGCATGCCCATACCATCTTTTAGCCTATTTTCTCTTATCATCTATTGGAGCTATGCTTAATTGCTCTTTCTTTTTTATATTTTTATTTTTTTAATTTTAGCAACTCTACACATCCACCTTAGCGTTTTCATCCTTTAACCTATTTTCTCTTATCATTTATTGGGGCTACATCTAATTGCTCTTAGATATTGATTTTTTTTTCTTTTCTAGCAACTCCACACATCTTTATTAGCATTAGCATCTACATAATATCTTTTTTTTCCTGTAATGATACAAAACCTATGTTTCTAGGATTTATCATACAGACAAAAATAATTTAATAAAATCAATTGATGATTATCTTGGCCTAGTTAGGGAATGCATTATTACATTTATTTGAATATGTGTCTATGTCTAGTTAAAATTTGCATAGACATTTTATGAAATTTTGGACATGTCGTTCTTACATATTTTCATCTTATTTGGACTTGGTAGATTTCAGATTCTTCAGTACTCTCACTCTCATGGAAATCATCGGATGCCCAAAAGGAGTAAGGTACTTACAATCTCCTTGAAGCGGACAATTAATTTTGACACAACAAATATCAACATGACTTTATTAACTGGGGCGCCGCTAAGTAATTGCAGCATTCTTCAAGCCTCCACGCGGAGTTTTGCTACTTAAACTTAGTTGTTCTTACAGCTTATGTAATGTTGTTTACTTCAATACGTCAATGTTCTATTTTGGCTACGTTTTGTTAGTGATTGTCCAGATTTAAATATCTCAACAAGTCCATTACTGATCATGAGAGAAACTAAATATCTGATCTTATTCATCATGTATCGATGTTAGTTTCAACAATTTGGGTTGGCTACATGAATATTGCGCCTCCATTAAATCCTATGCAAGACTATATTACTAGTAATATTCAGGTCAATTAAATCACTTTTATTACTTTAAGGATAGTTTTCTGTGGTCTCCATTTATCCATTACAACTGACATTATTTAGTTAGCTTGTACATCAAACATCAATCTTAACATTCTCATCATTTCTATATCAATTTTTGTATGTGTTGTTGTCTGTTGTCTAACACACACATATATTCTTTTTGCCAATTATCATTTTGAAAACAAAATATTGCAGACTTTGGTGTCTTCTATGCTCACCTCTAAAGCTTCCAATGAAAGCAACCCTTCTGCAACAAAGTATGGCATGGGCAAGGGTCTTATGACTGTATGGCGTGCAACGCAACCCAATGGCCAAAAGCTTCCTGATGGTGCGAATTGCACAGAGAGTGGTAGTTGGATGAGCTTAAGATCAAATGATTCTCACAAGACTACTTTCCCTTATGTTTCAAGACAGCCTCAGCAGAGAAGATCATGCATGGTACATTTCTACAAAGGTGGATTTGCTAATGAACTGCATCTAATATTTTCCTGAAATATATTTCTTTTTTAAAAAAATTATTTCAGAGACATAGTTATCAGAAGAAGTCACAAGATAAGAGAAACCAAGTAAGAAAGGTACCTTGCTTCAATCTCATGACTATATATAACATAAATATATTTGTAAAATTTTTAAATAAGCCTCACCACATAAGTAGTGTCTACATATAAGTTTTCCCTATCAGTAGCTTTTGATTCTCCTACACATTTGTTGGTCTGTTACTTGCATTCTCTTAGGTTTGTTTGCCAAAATTCAGGTAGCATCTAAAAGTGTGGTAAATGCGAAAGAAACTCTTTTAAAAGGCTGCAAACTTTCACTTGATGAATCCTCAGAACAATCAAGTGAGCTAATGGCATTGATTGATGATGAGGTGCTAGAACTTGAGGAGCTACAGGCAGGACCTAACCCATTGAGGTGTACTGCACATCTTGCTTCAAATGGAAGACATGGTTGCCCCCTTTGCAAAGGTTCATTTTCTTCTCTAAGCTACTCTTAAATGGATCAGTTTTATATGCCAATACATGTCATAACTTCATACTTGCATCATATAGATTTATTGGCTAGGTTTCCTCCACAAATTGTAAAAATGAAGCAACTCTTTCAGATACGACCATGGGATTCTTCTCCTGGACTTGTTAAGAAACTTTTCAAGGTAAATGCCTTTTGTTACTATGTTCTATGGAACTTAAGTCATGACAAATTGGTTTTAGGCTTGTGTATCACACTATATTGCTCTTCATTTTTAGATGGACATGGACTGGTGGTTTTTGTTTTCATTGCATATTCTCATATCCTATTTTAAAATTGTTATTACAATTTCATATGTTTAACTTTTGCAATTTGTATTCTGCAATTATTTTCTTTGGAGTATAGTGGCAGGTTTCTTGCCACTATCAACCATGGTGCCCTGTGCTCTGTAATAGGCAACAATCCACTGCTTTTTATCTAGAATGTTGCTCTTTTTATTGTGGATTGAAATTTCTAGTTTATATTGTTATGCAAATGTATAGTTATCATTCAAATGATATTCTATGGTTGCATCCAGAAGAATGTTGGAGAAACATTCTTATTTTCACAAGTCATTATTAACCATGATAATCAAAGCTTCATATTCCCTCTCTCTCTGTCTCTCTCTCTAAGTAAAAGTTGTATATCATGTATCAAAATTTACAAAATGAGGCTTTAGGGGTTACTCATGTCTGATGAAGTATCAAATCTGAGTAGACACTTAAAGACTTGTATACATGGAGCTTGCGCACTCCTGTATATCATCTCAACATCTAACAGTCCCTCACACACACAAAAAAAACTACGGTTACGTGACCTCCATACATAGTGTGCCACCGATGACAAGGCCAAGTGACGGGCCTTTGTCAACGTCCCGCTCCCATGGTAATGCTAGCCAAAAACTCTAAGCGTTCAACATATAGAGTCAGCCTCGAATACTCCGCTATAGCTTTGCAATAGGAGGGCACTAGAAGATCAAATGCTCCTATGTCTCAAGCGCCTGTCTGCAAAAGGTGCACAGTCGATCCTCCTGATAACCTTCGGTGGGAAGTCTTCGCAGTGCCAGCATTCAGAAAGTGATTGCATGACTCAGTTGCAAATAAGTTTTCCACACTATCCAAATCCACGACATCCTGGGACTAGGCGAAGTCATACACCCAGGCTACCCCACTGCAAACCAATCTGCCAATCTCTACCCTGTAGCCTCTAGAATGAAATCTTGTATCTGCAACAAACACTTGATCATTGGAGATTCTGAATGGGCTACCTGCTAGGTCCAAAGGTCTCTGTGACTCAAGTAGGTGTGATAAACCCACTTGATCCCGAGCGCATCATCCTTCTCCTGAATCTGCCATAGGAGAGACAAATTCCACTCAGCAAGTCCCTGAATCCCAGGCCTCCCTCGTCCTTCGGTCGACACATATCTGCCCAAGACACCGAGGGGTGCTTGGATGCCCACATGAAAGATTGACATATACAGTAAATGTGATCGATGATGCCTTGCGGTATCGGTAGAATGGACAACCAGAAGCACTCGACCTCCTGAAGTACTGAGGCGATGAGCTACACCTTGCCGGCATAAGACAGGGTCTTCTTCAGCCAAGCATTGATCCATCTGATCAATGAGTCAAGTAGGTGGAGTAGTCAGAGAGGCGGAGACCTTCAGCAGCAAGTGGCACTACAACAAATGTGACTTCCCGCAGTGTGCAATTACTTTATCCGCAGCACGCATCGCACGTTGCACAACTCAAAGCTGTTAAAAGTCCTAAAACATTGACAGCGTGTGATCACACGTTGCTGTTAAAAGCATTCGCAGTGCACGATCGCGTGTTGCGGTTAATTGCAATCGCACGCTGCGGTTAGCGTTATTGTTACAATCAATCAAATACCACACAAATTAAAACACCACATACATATCATATACAATTATAATACCACATAAACATAATTATAAAATTAAAACTCAAACAATTATAAAACCACATACTACTATGAACACCACACTTAAGTAAGACAATAATTCACTTTGTAATAATAATTCACTCAGTAAAACAAAACAATACATACTAGTATAAAAAAATTCACTTAGTAACGTAATTGTTCCTTATAGAAAAAAATATATGACTTTTAATTCAGTAGAATCTATCAGACTTACAAAATTATAAATTTATATAACCAAGCGACTGTGCTTCATATTTCATTATTTGGTCGAATTAGGTCCACCTTCTCTAAAAAGCTCTATCAACCCAAACTTTCCAACAAGATCCTCTAAGAAGAACATGATATACTTTTGCTTTTGGATCTGTGGATGCAATGTGACCAAATGCAATAACTTTATCAACACACTAATGAAACAGTTGACATTTTGTATTATCACGAATATCTCCATGGCTCACATCCTTTACTTTTGACTGTATAACAATACAAAGTTATTAATTCTAGCATGTATATTTTTATAACAAATATGTAGTTTAGAAAACATACAATTTCAAAGTAGTTACCTAAGTTACAGCTAAATGTTGGTTAACATATCAACATTACCAATTTTTTCTTCACCATTGATATCCCTATCACCACCAATATCATTCCCAATACCATTGTGAATCCCACCACTAACAACCTAACTTTACAAACAAATTATGCCATATAATGCTATCATAAGATAATTTTAATACTGTAATTTGATAATTGTTATTTTGATATTAAGAGATACAAAGATTAGCCCTATTTATATACAAAAACTAGGACCTTTTCAAGAGGAATAAATCAAATCCTATCAATACTTATCCCTAATATTTAGGATATTCTAACATCCCTAATATTTAGGATATTCTAACACTCCCCCTCAAGCTAGAGCATATAAATTATATGCACCCAACTTGTTACATATGTAGTCAATTCGAGGACCTCTCAGTGACTTAGTAAATATATCTGCTAGCTGATCATGTGAGTTAACAAAACTAGTAGATATTTCTCCAGATATGACTTTCTCTCTGACGAAGTGACAGTCGACTTCAATATGCTTTGTCCTCTCATGAAAAACTGGATTTGAAGCGATATGCATGGCGGCCTGGTTATCACATATAAGTGACATTTGTGTGACATCTCCAAACTTTAACTCCAGGAGCAACTGTTTAAGCCATATAAGCTCTTGACTGGCTATAGCCATAGCTCGATATTCTGCCTCTGCACTAGATCTTGCCACAACATTCTGCTTTTTGCTTTTCCAAGAAATAAGGTTACCTCCGATAAATATACAAAAACCAGAAGTAGATCTCCTATCACTGGGAGATCCTGCCCAATCTGCATCAGAATATCCTACGATTTGAGTATGTCCTTTGTCTTCGTACAAAAGACCCTTTCCTGGAGCGCCTCTGATATATCGAACAATGCGAATTACAGCATCCCAATGTTCTTTACATGAAGAGTTGAGAAACTGACTTACTACACTTACCGCGAATGAGATATCTGGACGAGTAACAGTAAGATAACTTAGTCTCCCTACTAATCGCCTGTATCGTTCAGGATCTGGTAGAGGCTCCCCCTGATTTGGCAAGAGCCTGATATTAGGATCCATAGGGTTGTCAACTGTCTTTGAGTTTAACATTTTTGTTTCTTCTAGAATATCCATTGCATACTTTCTTTGGGATATAATGATCCCATTTCTGGACTGTGCTACTTCTATCCTCAAGAAATATTTGAGTCTGCCGAGATCCTTTGTCTGAAAATGTTTGAAAAGATGTTGTTTCACCTGTGAGATCCCAAGATGATCACTACCCGTGATGACAATATCATCAACATAAACCACTAGGTAGATGCAACCAGTAGATGAGTGGCGATAAAAGACAGAATGGTCAGCATTGCTTCGAGTCATGCCAAACTGTTGAATTACAATACTGAATCTACCGAACCATGCTCTGGGTGACTGTTTGAGACCATATAAAGATTTTCGCAAGCGGCACACAAGACCAGAAGACTCCCCCTGAGCAACAAAACACGGAGGTTGCTCCATGTAGACTTCTTCGAGCAGGTCACCATGTAAGAATGCATTCTTGATGTCCAACTGATATAGAGGCCAGTGTTGAATCGCAGCAATGGACATGAGTAAGCGTATAGAAGACATCTTGGCAACAGGAGAAAACGTGTCCTCATAATCCAATCCAAAGACCTGAGTATAGCCTTTAGCAACGAGACGAGCTTTAAATCGATCAACCGTTCCGTTTGGACCAATCTTCACCGTATATATCCATCGACAACCAACAACTGACTTTCCTGGTGGTAGAGGAACGAGGTCCCAAGTCCCATAGCTCCGTAAAGCACTCATTTCGTCCAGCATAGCCTGTTTCCATCCCGGGTGGGCAAATGCATCTCCTGCATTCTTCGGAACAGAAACAGACGACAAAGAGGAAAGACAAGAATAATAGGAAGGAGAAAGATGATGGTAACTCATAGATACATAATGTGGAGAAGGATTACGAGTGGAACGTATACCTTTCCGAAGTGCAATGGGAATATCAGATTCAGACGACTCGACCGGAGGAAGGGGAGTAGGATCTGGCTCCAGAGATGATCCCATGGCTGGCGGCAAAGCTGGCTTAGGACGACGCTGATAAATCTGCAACGGAGGAGAAATTGGAGCTGGAGGTGATAGAGAGTCCTCCGGAGGATAAAAGACTGACACAGACACAGAAGAAGGAAACTCGGAAGACGATTCTGAAGGCCTAAAGAAAGGAACCGAATCAAAGAACGTGACATCAGCAGAGATGAAATACCGACGGAGAGTAGGGGAATAACACTTGTACCCTTTCTGAGACCGTGGGTACCCAAGGAAAACACATTTATGCGACCGAGGAGAGAGTTTATCAATTCCAGGATCAAGAGCATGAGCAAAACATGTAGAACCAAAGACCCTAGGTGGTAAAGGATGAAGGGACTGGTTTGGATACAGTATATGATAAGGTATTTGCCCCTGTAAAGTAGAGGAAGGCATGCGATTGATAAGATAACATGCAGTAAGTACGGCTTCTCCCCAAAACCGTAAAGGAACATGAGAGTGGTGGAGAAGAGCCCGGGTGGTCTCTAGAAGATGACGATTTTTGCGTTCTGCAACTCCATTCTGTTGAGGAGTATGAGGACAAGACTTCCGATGTAATATACCGTGAGTTGCCAAGAAGGTCTAAAACGGAGTAGATAGATACTCACGTGCATTATCACTCTGTAAGGATCGGAGAGGGATACCAAATTGTGTTTTTATTTCATTAAAAAAAGATTGGAAAATAGAAAATAGTTCGGATCGATCCTTCATCAGATATAACCAAGTACAACGGGAGAAATCGTCTATAAAAGTAACAAAATATCGTGACCCTAATGTAGAGGTAACACGACTTGGACCCCAAATATCGGAATGAACTAAAGCAAAGGGAGATGTAGCCCGATTTATAATGCGAGGAGAAAACGAACTACGTACATGCTTACCTAATTGACATGACTCACAAGATAAAGACTTTAAGTGAGATAGACTAGGATGTAATTGTTTTAACTTATCGAGACCAGGATGTCCTAACTGAGCATGAATCACAAGTGGAGATGCCGCCATTGTACCAATGAAAGAGTTTTGGTGAAGTCGATATAGACCATGAGCCTCACATCCGAAGCCAATCATCCTCCCCGTATTCCGTTCCTGCAATGAAACAGAGGATTTAGTAAACGAGATGACACAATCAAGAGACCGAGTAAGCTGACTTATTGATAATAAATTAAAGGGAGCTCCGGGGACATAAAGAACATTCTGAATGGAAAGAGATGGAGAAGAATGAATACTACCAACACCTTGGGACTGAGTTTGAGAACCATTTGCCATGGTGACAAAGGGTAAATAACCGGAAGTAGATAACGAGGAAAAAAGAGATCTATTACCGGTGATATGATCGGTGGCCCCAGAGTCAAGTACCTAAGGACTCGAAGAGCGAGATATGCCAGCAAAGGAATTACCAGCTTGTGTAACGACAGCAAGGGAATTAGAATCCCGTCGATCCTCATACCATTTCAGAAAGTCATCATAGGAAGGCTGTGGAGTCGGAGCCGGAGTTAACTGTGAAGTGGAAGCTGAAGAAGTGACAGGACATTGGGCGATCTGAGCAGCACGCGGAGGTCGACCATGGAGACTCCAACATTTATCAATCGTGTGTCCTGGTCGGTGACAATAATCACACCATTGACGTCCTTTGCCACCCTTACGAGGTGGAGGTTTGTTATTGTTCCGAGAAACCAAAGCCGAAGAGTCAACAGGAACAGAAGATGGAGTTGCCGAGATTTTGGCTGGGACACGGAGGAGAGTCGCCCAGGTAGAGTCCATGGTGGCCTCTATGGGGCTGTCTAGGATTTGATCACGAATATGAGAGTAATCTGTGGGCAGACCATATAAGGCCAGAGACAAAAAATTTCTTCCGATTTTCAAGCTCTGCAACGGGAGTAGTCGCAGGAGGGAGCAGGTCATTGAACTCGCATAGAAGGCTAGAGACTGATCCCAGATAAGTTGACATAGAATCTTCGATCTGACGGGTACTAAGGATATTCATGAGGTCTTCACAAACTTGATAAAGTCGCCGAGAAGTGTTTGTAAACAGTTGTTGAGCCTGTATCCAAACATCCTTGCAGGTGATATGAGTGCGGAAGACATCCCTAAGAGATGGATGAATAGTAGTCCGGATAATACAACACAACTGAGCATCAATCTTTTTCCATAAATGACGATCTGTGACTTGAATATCCTCCTCAGTTTGGGTGAGATGTGTCTCATAACCCTGTCCAACAAGCCAGAGTTTAATGTGAGAGGACCAAGAGGAATAATTCTTACCATCCAACAACTCCGACGATAGCGGTGCCGTGACGTGGTTGGTAAAAATTGAAAGATCCGGTTTCGTAGAGCCGGAGGTAGCCATAGCAAATTAAATCGGTGCTGATCCAATGAATATAAGGAGCGTTCAAGGGAAGAGATTCAGCAATAGGCGAGGGAGGAGATCCGGCTCGCTGATGCTGTGCGCGGTGCAGCCGATACGAGGAAGACGCTCGGGGAGGAAGGCCGCTCGTAAGGGGGAGAGACGCGTTCGGGAGAAGAACGCGCGTCTAGAGAAGCTTGACGCGTTCGGGAGAAGAACGCGCGTCGAGAGAAGCCGCGCCGTGAGAAGGAATCGCGAATACGAAACCCTAACGCTCTGATACCATGTAATTTGATAATTGTTATTTTGATATTAAGAGATACAAAGATTAGCCCTATTTATATACAAAAACTAGGACCTTTTCAAAAGGAATAAATCAAATCCTATCAATACTTATCCCTAATATTTAGGATATTCTAACATCCCTAATATTTAAGATATTCTAACAAATACCAAGATAGTTAACTCTGATCCAACTGTTTAATAATGTAAGAACTTAGCAATCCTGCCTGCAAAGAGAGTTAAAATATCAGAAACACTATAACATAATAAATACATCCATAGTCAATTGGGTCAGAACTTACAACTACCCCAAACAAGGTGCTTGCTAAAACAGATAAAAGAAGTTTGCAACATAATGCAACACTACAGTGATGTCAACATGAACTAATCAAATTTCTGAATCGCATTAAAAAACGCCTCCGATATTGCATCAGTTACAACAGCTTCACCAAATACCAAGCTATAAAGCAAAGGGGTCTCATCCTGATTGAGCACCTGATTTTCAAGTAATAACTTGCAAACGGTAGTTAGCTAAGACAAAACCACTAACTTAATATAATATGCTAGAGTTGAGAACCTACAAAGTGCAACCAGAATATGTAGCAAAAAAGATTGCACCAATAGCTGTATAAACAAGAAAAGGCAACAAAAAGGGAAGGCTTGTGGCAACATAAATTAAAAAAAAACATGTATACAATCAAACAAAATGTACACTACAAGGTTATTTACCAAGATAATCTCCAATGTCCAATTCACCTAGCTAATAGAAAGAACACATCCAAGATCAGTTAAGCAAAGGATCGTCTCTAATTGAGAAAAGATTAATGCAAAAATTGAGTAGCATGGAATAATTAGCAATTGAACTTCTAGCAAATCTAATGGTCGTACACAAAATGGAGACTTCTATAAGGAATTTTACAGTGATAGATTACATCTAGCCAAGTCTCGGTAATGAATTCCACAATATCGTAGGCAATGTTTCCTTGCATATCAATCTGCTCTTTCTCTGTTGGTCCCTCAAATTAACAAACCAGAAGTTAGTATTTAGACAACGTAAAAGCATTTCCTCCATCAACTAAACAATGCTAGGCTGCAGGCTCACCTTGACAACAGAAGTTTCTATAGCAAACATTTTACCCAGCTTCTTTAATGCATCACTCAGTTTTACACCTTAAAAAATCTGATAAATTATAAATAATGGAGCAAACAGTTATATCTGTAATATATTCAGATTTCTCATTTCTCAAATTTAGTTGTAAATAATATTGTTTGACTGTCACTCACCAAATAGTTCAAGGCCTTCCATAACAGTAACACATTTACACTTATTGCGAATAATCTTTTCGATGATAATTTTTTGTTTCTCCTGGATTAAAATAAGCTAATCCTAATTAGCATATTATTGCAAAAAATCATTCAGAATACAACATTAACAAAAACATGTGAAAATTTAGATTTAGGCAATTTAGTTCTTTTACAAAATCATGATCGTAGTTAACCTATCAATTTTAATCATTAGAACATAGGTACAACCACTGAAAATGCTGCACAAATTGAAGCCTGTCCTAACTTTACTTGACAAATCATTTTGGATAAGGAAAATGATATGCTCAGTAAAAAATCTCAAGGAAAAGCTCAGTGAATGACGTGACACTTTGCATGTAGCGATCCCCGACGGATTCACCGTGCCTCCAGGGTATAGTTTGATTGGGGCAGCGGTCGGAGGCCGCCGATGGTGTCCGAGCGATAATCAGATGTGTGCATGCAAGGTGTCACGTCATTCATTGAACGTTTCATTGAATTTTTTCACTGACTGTATCAGAACTCTTTGGATAAAACTATAGAGGATTGAATGGCGTCGATACCATGAAAAGAAATCAATAACTAAATGGATAATAACAAATAACAAAAATCATCCAATATTGAGATTACGAGATAAGCTGGCACTGATAAATTGGTCAGAAGTCTTACCAACAAGCTCAATGCATGAAAATAACTTTGTGGATAATAATATCCTCCACTCAAAGATGAAAATTATTTATTTGATAAAACTCAAAAGACATGATTTGCATCTCCTAAGCTAAGATGAAACAAACGAAAGTTTACATAACTCACCTTGTTCTCTTACCACCAAGAAGGTGCTTTACTTCCTCTTTCTTAGATGTTGAAGAACTACACATTTAAGGAATTCAGAATTTTAAACACAGAAAGAGAGAAACAAGGTCTGATGAGGGACATCTAAAGTGATACTGATAACTAAACCCCTAGATTGCAATGGTTGGAATCAGAAGAATTGACGGTGCTAAAAGTAATACACGAAAATTATTCAAAATAGTATCCTGTTTACAATTACTGATCACAGCATGCGCCACAGCAATTCTTTCTGACGTAGGCCACAAAATTAAACTACTACAATATCAGACTGTTGATTTCGTTTCTAAAGTCGATTTATAGATCAACATATCAAAGAGAGCTCTCATCATTGATTAAATTTCAATGAAAAGGTAGATGCTCACTTCTAACGAAGATGGATTAAGAAATGAATAACAAAAAAAACAGAAAGTAGGCATCTTGAATCACCTGAAGGAGCCCCATCACATCTCCCCTATGTCAGCGGAACCTGAAATCGCCACCGACTTCATCTGCTGAGTGGCCTTGTCCGCATCTGTCTCTTCCCAAATTAACCCAGATTTATCACTCTGTGAAGGATTGGAAAGAGAGAGACACGAGAAGGAGGTGGTGAAGACAAAGAGGAAGATAACTTTGAGGAGATCGGGGTACACATCGAGAGTGTGGGTGCAGAGCTAGGGCTTGCACTTTTCTAAGACAGGGCCAAACTCACAGTACTCTGCGAGGATGCCGCAGACGCCACAGTAGAGGACACGCACCTCTTGTGGTTTGTCCGCCATGGTGGTCGACGTCGAGGTGATTGACGAGAAGTAGAGGAGGGAGAGGGAGGAGGTGATGACGATGAGATTTAGAGATTGAGGGTTTGTTGGTCGTGTGAACAAAGTCGAGGTTTAATCATACAGTATTGACAGTGTGTTTTTTCTACTATTATAGTTAATAATATTAATAAGTATTAACAACATATCTTGTACGCTGTTAATATTAAATTTTAACAGTGTATTTGTACGCTGTAGAAAAGTTTATTGACAGCGTATTTTTTCTACTTACGCTATTATTTATATAAACATTATACTATCCGCAGCGCACATAATTAAGCGCGCTGTAAAAAGTATTATTAACGACATGCTTTAATCGCGCGTTGTTGATGATGCGCTGCGGAAAGTCATATTTATCAGAAACGCATAGAACCCTCCTGAAAACCTGTGATGGAAAGAAGCTGTCTATGTGTCTGCTCATCCACTCTAACTATGTAGATGTTCGACTTCAGTTTATTAACCTGAAATTCTGCCGCTGCCACAAAATCATTCAAACAAGTGGTCAGTGTGCAAGTGGTCAGTGTGCCTACTGATACTACATCACCATGGCTGAAAAGGAGAATATATCAGCATAGGCCAGGTGGACTAGTTTGAGGTGGCCACACCGTGGGTGGAAAGTTGAATCCTGACATGATGGTGCACTGCTGCAGCTGCCTCCTAAAGATCTTAATACAAATTCCAGATAGATAGGGCGATTAAGGTTTTTCCTGTCTTAGTCCTTGGGCCCCTATGAAGTGACCAAAAGTCCTGCCGTTAATGGCCATCCAGAAGGAGGTAGTGGTTATACACTCCATGATCCAAGCCACAAACTGCCGGGGAAGTTCAGGCCCACATGAGCATCTCGGAGAAAATCCCAATGTACCGAGCCAAAGGTCTTCTGGAGGTCTATCTTCATGATGCAATGAGGGGAGATTCACTTTCTATGATATTTCCGAAAGAGCTCCTGTGCGAAATGAATGCTATCAGTGATGAGTCTGCCTTGTACAAAAACTGCCTAATGAAGGATATGGCCTAGGACACCAGAAATATGAGCTGCCAATATCTTTGTAGAATATCGTACAAGAAATAGGCCTATAATCTGTTACTTTGGTAGTGTGTGCGGACTTTGGGACAAGAGCAATCAAGGTATGATTCCATCGGCGTAATAACCTTCCATTATGGAAGAACTCCCGAACCACAACAATAAAATCTAGTCCAACAGTATCCCATGCTTGTTTAAAGAACTTAGGCCTATATCCATCCTATCCGGGTGCCCTTAGATCTCCAATATTGAACAAAGCTTTCTTTATCTCATCTGAGGTAGGCACTCGAATGAGTTGGGCATGCTGATCGGAGTGAGTTCCAAGTTGTGCACTGAAATGACCCTCAAATGCTTGCACAATTTGGTAAATGAAATGGTTAGGCTGCCATCAGTGGCCTCAACAGCTGTGATTTCATTTCTCCCATTATTCTGTTTAACTAGAGCATGGAAGAATGAGGAGTTGCGGTCCACTTGCTTGAAGTATGCTGCCTTCACACGCTGCAAATAGAAGCTGTGTTCAGCAGCATTTAAGCGAGAGCAGCCTGCTGTTGTAACTCTTTGTAGCCCTCATCCAGGGTGCCATGTGTCATCCCCTCTGTTTGTACATCCTCCAGAAGTTGCCAGGCAGCAGCAGCCCCTGGAGAAATATGCAGAAAGTGTTTGTTGTTTAACTGTTTCAGATCCATTTTCAGAGACTTCAAAATCTGGATTAACCCAAACTGTGCTGTACCGTTCTGCACAAACTGAGAATACGCTGCCCGCTTGCTTTCAATGAGCTTTGAAAACTGATCATACTTTGCCCACATGTTGAAGAACTTAAATGGCTTAGGGATATGGTTGCCGCCATCCAAAATCAAGGCTAGGCAAGCCGAGTGATCGGAGAGATAACCGGTAGAGTGAATTCCACAAAACTACGGAGTTCCGCTTCTAGCCGATGCCTATTGATGAGGGCTCGGTCCAACTTGCTATGAATGTGGCCATTCGTCCACATATAGCGACATCTGGTGTAGGTCAAGTCCTCCAAACCTGCTGCGGCAACAAACTGCTGGAAATCTGAAATACAGTGTTGCGTAACCGGCAGTCCGGTGTAGGTCCATGATGATCCATGGACCCCCGACAGTATGAATTGAAATCGCCCATGATGATCCATGGTAACCCCATGTTCGAAGCAATGCGGTGTAGACCATCCCATAATAGCTTCTGACCATCAATGGAGAGCTTGCCATAGACAAAGGTAACTGCAAACCGCGAGTGGGAGCTCTTGCACTTAACTAGACATTGAACATGTTGTTCTTCCCATTGCTGAACCTCCAGATCGACCTTCTGGTCATCCCATGGCAAAAGAATTCGACTTCGTGCCTCTGGACTACTGCATTGTTCCACCTGAAGATTCTGGTATCGCTGGGTCTTCAGTTTTTCATATCCAGCAGCCAGATGTTTTGTCTCCAATACACCTAAGGCTATGTTTGGTTAAGGGTAATGTAATCAAGCTTGTAATATAATTAGGCCTTGTAATCCAGATTATAAAATTTTAATTAGCTTATGTAATTCAAATTACATTACATTACAGTTTTAAAATTGTACTAAACAAAGTAATCAATCTTGTAATGTAATCTTAATTACATTACAAGATTGATTATCTCTCACCAAACATAGCCTAAAAGTTTCATGTTCTCTTGAATATTAGTGGATTGGCTATGGGAACCTATGCATGGTAGGTAGCAAGGCAGTGGGTTTCCAAAGCTTCATATTCTCTTGAATATTAGTGGATAGGATATGGGGACCTTTGCAGTGTAGTTAGTAGTGGATTTCACTCGTGCACACAATTTTCCATCTCAAACTGTTGGCAATATAATTTTTTTCGTTCTGCCTGGACAGGTTTTGCAATTTCTATGCGGTCAGCCAAGAATTACTGAAGTATTTACTATTGACGAGTTTGCCCAGGCATTTCATGACAAGGTCCTATTCTGAATGTGGCTCATTTTGCAATGCATAATTTTTTTATGATTTTGTGTACTAGTTGATTTTTAGATTCTAGCATGTGATTCCAGGACTCTTTGTTGTTGGCAAAAATTCATGTGGCACTTCTCAAGCTGCTTATGCTTGATGCTGAAAAGGAGATAAACTCTGGATCTCTACCTCGAGCATCTAAAGTTTGCAGGTTTTTGGTGTTTTTGAACTTTGTAAGTCACTAATCTGTCACACATAATGTACTTGTAGTTTCTTCATCTACCACTACTCGTGAGAATAGTAGCATTTCTTTTCAACTGTTTTTTATTTGTTTCATATTTATTAGGGTTACACTGATAAATACATGCATGTATTCTTTTTCTAATAATTATAGCCTCAAATAAAATGTACATTTGAAATGGTAACAAGTTACTCACTGTCAAAACCACTGTTAGTCTGCTTAGATGAGTGTGCTGGATTGAACTTTTTTTAACTACATAGTATTTGGTCTAATATAGCTTCAACTTTAAAGCATATCTCTAACATGTCATATATTTTTGAAATGATAACAAGTAACTATCCAGTATAAAATCTCTATCAGTGAGCTTAGATGGTTGTGCTAGGTTTTCTTACATCATTGTTTTTCCAACTGTTCATGTATTTATTTTCCTGTGTAAAACTTGAGCTGTCTGAGAACTTATGGTTGATGGAGGGTGGACTGTGGAGTACATCTTTGTTAGGTAGACTCTACAAATCCTGATTTACCTCGAAGCCTCTTTAGTTTTGCAAGAAACTTGTTCTGCCTCTTATTTTTCTTGAAGTGCGCTTCTTGATGTACTAACATCACCACAATCTGATCTAGTGTCACAAGCACCAGTGACTACGTGGGCCCATTTTCCCATTTCTTTCTCAATTTCTCTTGTACTTTCACCACTTCATCATTCTGTTTATACCTATTGCTGGTTGTTAGCCTTACTGGTGTTGCAAGATGATATTGATTCTATCTCAGATTTCTTATCTGACCATGGCAATGAGCAGCGTACCATATATACCACCTATTACATGGCCAAGCATTTGATTTTGAGACTAAAAATAGAGCAATCCAGGGCAGTTAATGTAGTGCAAAAATACATGATATACATGTGCAAGCAGGAGATCAGTTTATCCACCACTTGCGACTTCTTGGTCTCATGCTAATGCCATACCTTGAAACATTGCAATGGTCAAGGATAAGCCCCTGTGCAGGTGGAGCCGTGTACCAAGTTCCCTGTGAAGGCTCATTGGTGTAGGTGCATGCCTATAATTGTAGCAGCCCATAGCTGGCTGGGGCCATATGTTCTGGGACAGCAGTGGCAAATAGAAAAAGGACAGATAGATTGAGATGTGAACATTTTAATTTGACTTTTGGTTGGGTCTAGTTTGGATTTAGGTTGAGCGAAAATATCTTGTTCAATTTTATTCAATTTGATATTTGATTTGTTGACTTGGCTTGATGTGTTAACTGAAAAATATCCATCCTGGCATATTTATTTAAGTTTTAACAGTCAATAACTATATTTGTTGGCATTTCAAAACAACATGCTACATTAGTTGTTTGTTGAAGTCGTGGTTAGATCTGTTAAAATTTGCAAGATCAAATTTTAGTTGTATTTATCAATTTATCCTGATTTAGAGGTTGTGCATTGCTGTGCTAGTCAATTTCTAACTGTTTGTGGTATAATGGAACTTTTGTGAATGTCAGATAACATTGCTATTTCATGAACTAAATTTTCAACAATATTTGTGGTTTTTCCATGCAGATGAGAGAAGAAGGATTTAATATTAAGCATTGGACACAATATCTTAATTCTCTTACTTGGGTTGAAATACTTAGACAAGTTCTAATTGCAGCTGGTTTTGGTTCAAGACAGAATATGGCACGGAGAGCAAATTATAGCAAGGTATGACAAACATATATTTTATTTCCGTCTGAACTTGGTTTTTCAATCTGTATGAACTTTCTGAGCAAATTTGACCTACATTCTACTTTTGCTTATACTTTATTAATTGAACTTCAATCTCATAATTTTACAATTCTTTCTTTCAAAATTTGTCCAGGATTTTTTTTTTGTTTCTGGCAAATGCATCTAATCCCTTTTCACATTGCAGACTGTCAATTTAAAAGTTGTGATGTATAAGTTCTCAAATTATTTTTATTGTAGAATTGAATGACTTTGCTGCCGACGCTTTGGCCTTGTATAAAGTTTGGGCTTGTATAAAGTTAAATGATGGATAAGATCCATGTCACGCCAAATTGTTGCAATTTACAACTTGTTACTGTTGTTATATTCTACTTATACAATGAGTTTTGTATCTTAACTTGTTTGTTTGTTTTTAGGAAAGGAATCAAATGGAGAAGTATGGTCTCAATGAACGCACATTGAAAGGTGAATTGTTTAGTTTATTATCAAAGCAAGGAAGTGTCGGACTCAAAATATCTGATATGGCTAGAACTTCTCAGGTATTGCTTATTAGATTTCGTCAACTTTTATGCTTCAAATCCTTGGATAATGAATAATAACAGTGACCATTCTTAAATCTTAGATTGTGGACCTTGGTCTCTCCCACACTACTGAGGAAGTAGAACAACTAGTATATTCAACTCTTTCAAGTGACATAACATTGTTTGAAAAGATAGCACCCTCTGCATTTCGTCTTCGAGTTGATCCACATATTAAAGGGAGGATTGATTCTCAATCAGACACCGATGATTCAGGAAGTGTTGATGATGAGTCTGATAAGGGTAGCACAAGTTGTAGTAGTGATGATTCTGAGGTGATTTGGCAATTAGGGACCGTTTGATTGTTAAGTACAAACCTCGACATAAAAAATCAAGCAGGAAGTTAGCTGAATACACAGAGATTGATGAAAGCTATTCTGGGGAAGCATGGATGCAAGGGCTTATGGAAGGTGAATACTACAATTTAACTATAGAAGAAAACTTGATGCTTTGGTTGCTCTTGTTGATCTTGTTGGTGCTTGTCCCAGCGTAAGAATGGAGGTAATTATGAAGCTTTAGTTGTATCTCTGGTGAATAATGTATGCTACTTGCGAGTTTGATATTACTTTTGCTTATTCTTGAGCCAGATTACCATTTTTGTCCTATGTGTATGCTTCATTACTATTCTAATGGTTTATACTTAACTTTTTTATTCTATTGCTATGACCAAATTTTTTTATTATAATAGAACTTACTATGTTTTACTGAAACAGCTTAAACTTTAAATTAATCTTTTGTTCTTTTTATTCTTGTTTATTCTCTTTGCTGACGATTAGAATGAACTGATTTATGTCATTGCTATATGTTAGGAACATGTTAAAACCACAACACTTGCCACCGGCATACAGTATCCTGGATCAGGTGCAAAAATCAAGAGAAAAATGTGTAGCCGACAATTAGTAACAATGCTACAGGCTGATACTCCACTTTGCTCTTCATCATTGAACATAACAACTGCCGACAATGTCGACTCTTGTATCAACAGGAGAGGATGCCAGTTAAGTTCTTCAGGGTCCAACAGCTCTAAAGTCAAGGAAGCCTGTAACAATGTGCATCCAATGCAATCTATACTTTTAGGGTCTGATCGTCGGTACAATAACTATTGGCTTTTCCTTGGCCTATGTAGTGTACATGAGCCTGGCCATCGGAGAGTATATTTTGAGTCTTCAGAAGATGGTCATTGGGAGGTCATCGATACTGCAGAGGTTTTTATTGCTCTCCTATATTCAATACTTATATTTCGTTCTCCATGTTGATGATCAGTGCTTCTTTACCGTGTTTACAGGCCTTGCAAGCTCTGTTATCTATCTTAGATCGCAGAGGTATTCGCGAAGCTCGTTTGCTTGCTTCTTTAGAGAAGAGAAAATCATCTCTTTATCAAGCAATGAATGAGTATACGGTTGCTTCTGTCAAAAGCAGACAGATAAATATACTGCCAGAGTTGGATGCTACTAGTACAGATGGATCGTCTCCAACTTCAGACGTCGATCATGTTCTACTTTCTGCCGAGTCAAATAGTTTATCAGTTGGTTCCGGCGCTATAGATCTTGAAATTGGCAAGAGTAGTGATGAAAAAAAACAAAAGTGTGACCGATTGCGATCTTATGATAAATGGGTTTGGGATTCCTTCTACTCTACTCTAAATGCCACAAGGTATGGTAAGAGATCATATATGGAATCACTTATTCACTGTGAGGGTTGTAATGATTTATTCTGGAGAGATGAAAAACATTGCAAGATTTGTCACACTACCTTCGAGATAGACTTTGACCTCGAAGAAAGGTATGCAATACATAAAGCAACTTGTAGGGAGCCAGAGGATGTCGGTGACTTTCCGCAGCACAAAGTTTTATCTTCATGGTTGCAAGTGCTCAAGGCTTCAATTCATGCAATAGAGGTGGCGGCCTATTCAGTCTTTGTTAATTATAACTTTCGTCGATGTATCTCTTTTACATGCTGTAATGTTTTCTTTCTACTTCAGGTAAGCATGCCAGAAGCAGCATTAGCAAGTACATGGAGGGCATCAACTCACAAGGTTTGGGTCAAGCGGCTTCGACGGGCATCATCACTGCCAGAACTTTTGCAGGTTTAGCTTAGCTTAAATTTTCTACTCTCGCCGTTGAATCCAAGTACTTGTAGTATGATGATCAGGTATATGAGGAATATTTATTGCATTTCGACAGGTTCTCACCGATTTTGTTAGTGCCATGGTTGAGGATTGGCTGTGTGAATGTGCCACCACCTCTAGTCCTAATGTAGATGTAGATGATCTCTTAGTACACTTCCAGACTATGCCACAAACCATTTCTGCCGTTGCACTTTGGATTGTCAAGTTGGATGTGCTAATTGCTCCTCGACTAGAAGTCATTTATGCTAAAAGAAGTGAAGGACTTGTATCCCAACCTAAAAGTATGCATGCGATAACCACATTTTACATCTTGCTTGTCTTGCTGCTTCTGCATTTAATTTAGTATCACCTTGTTTCAGGAAGACGGACGTGTACTAGCCGTCGAGACCAGATTTTCATTTACACTCTACCTCGAGGAGATCGGAGGAATCAGAAATGAGATTTAAGAGAAACTTGTCTGAAACTGAGATCATTTGTTCATTACTCATTCATATCCAAGTTTCTCTTTTTGTATTTGTTCAGCGTTTTTGTGCCGATTGTCATGATCGATCGATCGACAACAATATAGAAGTCATGTTGGCATTGTTTTTTTTTTTTTTTTTTGGTGAAGAGGCCTTTTGGTTAGTTTTTCCTGGAATAAATGGTTGGCCTGCCACCTTATCGAAAGGGATGTTTCTTGTGCTCATTTTGTAAATTATTTCACTTCAACTCTGAACAATCTTCTTTACTGTCTCATCTCCTGGTTGAGTCGAGATTCTCCTGGAGTTGGTGGTCAACGTTGACATTTCCGAAGCAATCTTCTGTGTCAACCCTTGTATGGTCAAAAAGCTGAGGTGATCTACTTTGCATTTAATAAACAAGTATCACAAGTGGTCAATGACACCGCTATTTTCCACGTGTCGTAATACGTTGTCAGGTCTCCTACGTGGAATCAGGGGACGAACATTTGAACCAATCGGGAAGATGCAAAAAGAATGCCACGTCATTGACGATCGGATTCCGGCCCGTCTTGATGAGCGGCGGAGATGGGCTCTGATCGGTCGATGGGCAGCGGGCGCTCCTGGTCCGTCAGATGGGGGACCGCACGCGTGCCAGGTGGGCGCCAGCGGGAGCGCGCATGCGCGTTGTGCCAGGAGGCGCCCACACAGTCACGCGCGGCACGTGACAAGGGCCGCGGGTCACGTGAGACTCTGAGGGCGCGGGCCGCCGTGCGATCGAGATCGGGCAGTAGAGGTGAGGTCGGCCGTGACGTTGCCATTAGAAGATTCTGGATCACGCGGGACGTTGACCGCTGTCAGATGACGACGCGTCCGTCGCTGCTAGATCGTATAGTCAGCGTCTTCGTCGCCCTATAAGTCCCCTGTGCCCGAGAAGATTTCATTTTGACTTATGCTGGGAAGAGAGTTCTGAAGCGAGCGATTGAGGATTACAAGGTGAAATTTCATGCCTAAGTTTTCCAATTATCGCTTTTTCTTCGAGGATTTCTGTAATTATTATCCTTATGAAGTTTCTTATTCTTGGTGGAAATTTTCTTCATAGAACATGCTCAGAAATTAGTTGAAGAATTTTATCAGTGGAGATCGAATTGTGATCTACTCTGTAAACATGCAGCAGAATCTGTAGATTTGTGTTGAATTGCTTTCCAATTCCAACCTTCTCATCTTCTTTTTCGTGCTTCATGCAGGTGCCTCATTAATAGTTGAGTTGATGCTCCCATGGAGTTTCATGGATTCACTGATGAAGACACGTCCTGCGAATACCCGTCGTCGTCGAGGAATACAGCGTTCACGGATTGGTCAATCGATTCCATCAAATTAGCTTTCGGCGACTCCCCCAACTCGCCGCTCCCCGGCCAGTTTGACTGCGATGGTTGGACTGCTCAGGTCATCTTCCGGTGGATGCTCGGGCGCCGGCGGATTCCAGACAGAGAATGAGGCGCGCTCTGCAACAAATCGAGACCGATCTCATGCTGCCTGACCCAGAAGAACCAGCGACCAGCACGAGTCTCGGATCGAGCGAGAGGCAGCCAGATCAGGCCGCGAAGCAGTTTCGTGTGCGGCCGTGGACTGGCGGCGGACCGCCGGAGTTGCGCCGCTCGGAGAAACGACTGAGAGAATCGAAGAGTCCGGCGGGAGACGATCTGCGACAGCTCCTGATCAGGTGCGCCGAATCTCTGTCGGAGAACGACATGGAGGAGTTCGAATCGCTGGTCAGAGAAGCTCGCGGCGTGGTTTCGATCGCCGGAGAGCCGATCCAGCGCCTGGGCGCGTACATGCTCGAAGGCCTGGTTGCTCGGCGTGAGAATTCCGGGACGATCATCTATCGCGCGATGAGGTGCGAGGAACCAGAGAAGAAGGAGCTGCTCTCGTTCATGCGCATCCTGTACGACATCTGCCCCTACTTCAAGTTCGGATACATGGCGGCGAACGGCGCCATCGCCGACGCTATCAGAAACGAAGACAGAGTCCACATCATCGACTTCCAGATCGGTCAGGGCACCCAATGGGTCACGCTGATACAGGCGCTGGCAGCGAGGCCGGGAGGTCCGCCGCGCATCCGGATCACCGGGATCGATGACCCGGTGTCGGAGTATGCCAGGGGAGAGAGCTTGCAGTTGGTCGGGAAGATGCTGATGGAGCTGTCGAAGAAGTTCAGCATTCCGCTGGAGTTCAAGGGCCTGCCGGTGTCCGGCACCGAGGTGACTCGGGAGATGCTGGACATCCGGCCGGGGGAAGCGGTGGCGGTGAACTTCACCCTGCAGCTGCACCACACGCCGGACGAGAGCGTCGACGAGAACAACCCGCGCGACCGGCTGCTGCGGCTGGCGAGGGGACTGTCCCCGAAAGTGACGACCCTGGTGGAGCAGGAGTCGAACACCAACACGACGCCGTTCGCGACGCGGTTCGCCGAGACGCTGGACTACTACTCGGCCATGTTCGAGTCGATCGACGCGGCGGTGGCGAGGGACAGCAAGGAGAGGATCGGCGTGGAGCAGCACTGCCTGGCGAAGGACATCGTGAACGTGATCGCGTGCGAGGGGAAAGAGAGGGTGGAGAGGCACGAGCTGCTGGGGAAGTGGCGGTCGAGGATGAGCATGGCAGGGTTCCGGCCGTACCCGCTGAGCTCCTACGTGAACTCGGTGATCAGGATGCTGCTGGGTTGCTACTCCGACAAGTACACGCTGGTGGAGAAGGATGGTGCTCTGTTGCTGGGCTGGAAGAACAGGAACCTCATCTCCGCATCTGCTTGGCACTGATTCCCATCATCACCCATCAAATCCATCCTGTACTTCCTTGCAAATCTAAATCGAAATCTAAAATCCTTGTTGATAGATCGAAATGTTTGTTTGCAACGGTGATTAGAAAAAAAAAATGGTCCCCTTAACGGTCCCCTAGCCCAGGAATTCAGAAGAAAATAAATCATGATTATTATTGATATGGTGAGACGTTTGAGGTCGAGAAAATTAATATCAATTGATCAGGATTTTATCCCCGTATATAATTGACGATCCTCGAACCTGTGACTCCGAAATAAATGATTAGACATCTTACTATTCGATCGAGCCTCTGGGGGCACAACGGTGATGAACCGTGCTTCTGGTAGAGAATGTTCTGGCCTGGTTAATTCCAGGTGTGGATTGAGAAAGAAAACGAATCCACGGCGAAAAAAAAAACATAGAGAAAAATAAAGGAACAGTTGAGAAAAGAATCCTAGGCAAAAATTACGATAAATTCATGAAAATATCCTCCTAGGGACTTGATTTACTCCCAATAATATGGACCAGTCATGGAGACTGTCAAAATAATGAATTTTTATCTTTGTAGAATAGTAAAGAAAAATAAAATAACTCATTTACAAATCAGACTTTCTGAGGAGGCCTAAATATATATTTTTTAATTATATGTGTATTATTGGTGGGTCATGATGATGAAAGAGATGCTCAAAATTCACACGGACTTAAAAAAAACCAAAAATTTATATATTTACACTCACACATATCCATTAGCCACCAAATTGCATCTTACATAAATATTCAATTCAGATCTTAACCGTAGCCTTTCCCATTCTACTTGCGCATCATGATCGCAGGCTTACTCCTCTCCTACAGGCGACTTTTCAACCACTTTATTATTTAAATTATGGATTTTTTATCAAATGCGTACTCAAAAATTAATATTTACCAAAAAAAATGTAACATAATTTTATTTTTACCAAATAACATATTCATTTTAGTGAACTTCCTCTTATACCTCTATTGCTATTGGTTCATTTGATGGAATTCAAGTGGTAAAATCCAACTCAATTATTATTTGATTTTGATTTAATTTTCGAATTAGATGTTAATAAATTTTAGGTAGGAGCTTGAATTTTGAGAATTTATCCCTATAGGATGAACTAATAGTTAATATGTGGGTGTTCCTATCTTGAGGCCTGAGGTCAAAACTTAACAAAGTCAGTTGCTCGTCTTTCCCATATATTAGTCACAACATATGAGTTAATAGCCTCTATGATTTACCTCCTCCATATTAACCCTGAGACGGGTTGACGGGAGCGCTATGAACGAGCGAATCACTATTTGCCATCATGAATTTTAAGAATTTGCGATTTAAATTCAAAAACTTTTAAATTTGGATACGAGTCCTAATTCTCAAAAATTAGAATGGAAGATGAGTATGTCATCGTCTCTTAATTAAAAATATTTAAATTTAAATAATACAACCACGACTCTATTTAGCTAGTCTATTAACCTATTATCTTTTAGTAATGATTCGGACAGTAAATTTGAGACAGTGAATGGGACAGTGAATGACGTGCAATTATTGTGTACACATCCGATCGTCGATCGGACACCACCGATGGCCTCTGATTATCGTCCTGAATCAAACTATACCTTCGGAAGACGGTGAACTCGTCAGGATCGCCGGCAACGGTGAACCTATCGAAATCGACGGTCAATGATGCGAGATCGCAATTGCGGCGATTCCCGACGGGTTCACCGTGCCTCCCAGGGTATAGTTTGGTTCGGGGCGGCGGCCGAAGGCCGCCGGTAGTGTCCGATCGATGATCGGACATGTACACAATAATTGTCACGTCATTCACTGTCCCATTCATTGTCCCAAATTCACTGTCCCTATCATCACTCTATCTTTTTTATCCACTAATCATTACTTCCATAAGACAATTATTAACTTACTAACTTCATAATACGCATTAATATCTACTAATACTTAATTATGAAACTGACCACATCTATTAAATTGATATTTTAGACATAATAATAGTCTAATAAAAGATAAACATCGACCGAACTTTCTCATTGTCTAGTCTACCTTGAATAACTTTAACATTTGACCAATCTTGATTTATAAGGATTTTCACGGTCAATAAAGATTGGATTTCTCTTGAGGTCATAGAACCCTTTCAAACTTCTATTTAAAGCCGCAACCTCTTAACTTCCTTTAGTTTCAGCCTCTCATGCTTCATCTTTTACGTATCTACAACGCAACAATATCCTAACCTTGGGTTGTGAAAGGATACTAAATTATCATTTAAATATTTATGATTCGATTCCTAACTATATATATATGATACATTTTGAAAAATATTTTTTCTCAAGATCCGATTTATCATTATCAAAAATTTCATAAGACTAAACTTATTTAATTTAGATTCAATATTACCTAATACATTATGGTACTTTATAAAGTCGATTTAGCTTAAATTTTGATCAAAATGATTTGACAGTGTAACAGCTTAGACTAAAATTTATAGTAGCATTTGACCAATTTTGATTAAATTGGAATAGATTTAACTAATATTGAAATAGTTTGGATGAATATTAAAATAGTTTTGGGTGTGTGTTAGTTATTGCTGAAAATGCTGTAATTGACATACTATTTTAGATGTGTAAAAATAGGATGGATATTTATTTTGATATAATATATGAGGCCTCGTACGATGATAACATAAATAAGGATTTTTTTTACCCAATAAAATTCATTCATGATTCTGAGTTAAATTTGATATCCACTGAGAATATTTCAGTATTGTTTCTAGAACTTGAAAAGAAGGATACAATGATACTAATTATGATATTTCTACAGCTTGAAATTGAATCGATCATCAGAATAGAAAGAGTGTTGGAGCAAACGCCGGCACGACTCCATAATGCCTGAAACAAAACCAAATTGATGGCTTAGATCAGTAAAGAAATCTCAAGGAACAAATGGAAAAGAAATGTGTAGTTGAAACAAATTAAGATCTGTATATATATCACAGTATTAATTGTGAGATTTTGTCTGAATTCACACAATTCCAGCGTTTGATTTGTCCCCAATTCTTTTATTTTTGTAGAAGAGCAAACAGAGAGAGAGAGAGAGAGAGTTTTGGAAAACATGTAGCGTGATCTTCATGCAAGATTACGTACTTGTAGTCGCCGGCGCCTGCGCCTGCTCGGGGCGACACCTTAACCGCCGCCGGCTTCGGCTTCGCGTTGGCCGTCGTTCTTCCTACCCCGCGGCTCTTCGTCGCTTCCGGCGGCGGCCCTGCGGCCGAGCCGCCGTCCTCCGAGATGGACCGCAGGGAGGGTCGCCACAGCGGCAGATCCGCTCTCCGGCGTCGTTTCTCCCCAGCCGAAGCCTTAGCGGCCTTCTCGGCCGGCTGCGCGCCGCTGCCCTCTGCTGGCGTCGCGGCGGCGCGGCGGCCGCAAGGGAAGTCCCACAACCTCATGTCTTTTTCCGACTCCCGCCGTCCTCTGCTGGCCGCCTCCTCTTATCCTAAATCTAATCAGATTCTTCGCTCGTTGACTTCGCAGTCCACACCCAACTCAACAAAAAGATAAATATTTGATTGAATATTCCATTCGAACAAACTGAATTAATTGAAATAATCAATATTTTTTAAAATAAATAAATTTTCAAATAAATAAAATTTTAGTAGCCTAATTGACCAGGTAAGTAAGTTTGACTTCCTACTTGTTCTTTATTCTAAACTTCACGGCACTTCATCGGGTTAAATCTGTGAGAGAACCGTATGGGAACCTTCTTTCACCCTCGCTTGGCAGAAAAAACACACTGCTAGCTGCTTATTAAGATAATCATCGATCAGTGTCATGTTTATAATTTGTGACAAAGAAAACAAAACTGAAAATTGGTTGGATAAGAGTTGTTTGAATTCTACTGGTTGCCAAGTCGATTGAGTCCCTATCCAGAATTAATATTTACAGAGCTGTTCATTTGGATTGGACTATTGAATTGGATTGGTCCGTCCCGTCCTGTCAGACACGTTGAATGATTTAGATTGAAATTTTATTAATTTATTTGTTTAGAAAAGAATCTAAATAAATCAATCCGTATGGATCACGAGTCCAGATGGGCTCGGTGGAATAAGAAAGATTTTTTTTTTAAAAAAATCAGATTATAAATTAATGATGATATTTTTTTTAATAGTGGAATTTGTGAGTTTTTTTACTAATTGTTTTTGGCTAATATGTATTAGTGTTAAATCAAGTATTAAAAATTTTATTAGATATTTTTTTAAAAAAAATATGTATTTATGAAATTATCATATATTCAATGAATTATAAGAATTTTTTAATATATTTTTTTAACTTTTTTATGGGTCGGCTCACGTAACCACGGCCTCCCCGGCGGGCTGATCCCCAAGTCCGTCGAGTGCTTCTCCTACGACGACGACTCAGGTTTCCTCGAGGCCCGACTCAACGGATCCTGCTACGCGCACTACGGAGACGGGCTCGCGGGGGGACCTCAGCTACGGCGCGCTCCGCGGGGCGCAGGAGGAGCTGTTTCTTTGGCTTCCGGTCAAGGGGATCATGGTCACTGATCCAGCCTCTGGCGTGATCCTCTTCGACATCGGGGTCGCGCACAAGCGTCTCGCGGCCTCCGCCTTCGACGTGCCGCCGGAATGCCGCCCGGAAGCGGAAGATGCGGCCGCCGGAATAGGTGAGTTGGCCAGATTGAAAACGAAGCGATCTTTCTGGGCGCGCTTCCTTTCGTGTTGGATTAGGGTTTGATTTTGGTGCGATTGCTGCTGCCTACTGGATGATCGGCATTTCCTTTTGCAAGTTTTGGCCAGATTGAAAAATTCATTGTTTCTTCTTCTTAGTCGATTCGGGTTTTAGTCTGCATTTCCTTTTGCAAGTTTTGGCTTTTGCTTCTCCAAAAAGGTTGAGTTCGACACACTTGAGCCTTGCTTACAAGCAACTGCTTAATTATTTTACTTGATTTCACTGTCAATGGATGTGCCTGTATGTTTTCTTGGTTCCTTTGCAGAGTCGTCGCGAAGAGTTGGAGGATTTCTTCATCAGAGTTGATCATCACAAAAAAAAGTACTCCCAATTTCCCTTTCATCATTCAGCATTCATTTATCTTCATAAGCTCATGGTGCACTGTAAATGCAGTAATGTTCTTCAAACCATTTCACTGCCTGTTTTTCATCTCTTCAGTAATTCATAAAATTGCCAACTTAAAAAGCTGTTCCAGATTTAATTTGCAATAGCGATTAAGCATTAGTTAATAATAATCCAAAACTCCAAATCATCAACAATGGCATTTTGTCATATTCTGGGACATTTTTGGCCATTCTTTTAACCAGATATGCTGGTCCAGGTCATGTGTAGGGATCCTAACTTGATTTTTCCAATAATACAGAAATTGATCTTACAGTGACATGTTCAATTCAGTAATGAAGAGCTGTATCTGTCATCTCTTGTCTTCATTCCACCATGTCTCAGACAGATAGTTAGGCACTCACATGAAACAAGCACTGTTCTAGCTTGTCGAAGAATGGTTTATCGAGGTAAATTGAAATGATAAATGACTGATAATTAGTAGACAAGTTTGATTTTGATAGAATCAAAAACTAGTCTTAATCTGTCTCCGACAAGGACTAACTTTAGCTTACTTTCTTTGTTTGTCTTTGAATGAACAAAATCTTGCATGGCATGCTCTGTGCCTTGGCCTGTCTGATAATACAGGCTAGCTAACTCACCAAGTTGAACATGCATAAATCATCATGATGCTGGAGGATATTTTGACAACACTAGAACTATATACCTAAATAAAAATGACATTTCGATATAAGGATCACAAATATACAAAAATCTTAAGGAACTTGCAGATTGAACTTTGATATAAGGATCACTTCAGCTTCATCGCCCCTCCAATAGAGTTATAGTGTACTCGTTAGAAGAGTAAACTCCTTCTGTGCGAGACCTAGCGATGTAAATCCCAGAATGATTAGGTTGACTCAACATGACTGAGTCACTGCTTAGCATCAAAACTACTTCTGCCATTGATGGCCTATCTTCTCTCCCTTGTACGCACAATAGACCAACTTGAAAGCACCTTAATGCTTTAGACATGGTATAAGAATCTCCACTTGATTCAACAAGAAGTTCTGGATCTGAGCGTCTACCTTCTTTCCATAGCTTCCATGCCAACAAGTATTTAATTTTTACACGAAGTTCAACTTTCCGTAACTTATGGCAATCTCGAGAAAGATGTATAGAGGTACTCAACCTGTCATAATAGATTTTTCCATTGATCTGCTTGAAAAATATCAGTGTTCTATTTACCACTCAAGATCTCCAACAGCATGACCCCAAAAACTGTAAACATCTGATTTTTTCAGAAAAGTTTCCACCCATTGCATATTTTGGAGATATATAACCACTGTAGATGTTGAAAACATTAGCTTATTAAACTAAATCAAATAATATTTATCATCAATAGCAATTGAATGGTGTTTACCATGTGCCAATGACTCTATTTGTGCTTCCTTCAGTTTGGCCCACTCAGAAAGTCTTTGCTATCCCAAAGTCTGAAATTTTTGGGTTTAAGTTGTGATCAAGGAGAATATTACTTGCCTTCGAGTCTCTATGAATGATCTTGATGGAGGTAAATGAGACCTCGACCAATTCCTCGTATGATGTCAAAGCGCTTTGTCCAATTCAATAATGCACTCTTGCTTTTATCTCTTAAATTTGTGTCGAAATATTCATGTGCGCAAATCCATAAATGTTGAATGTATTCATCAGATTCAGATATTACGATGAGACCTTGACCTTTAGAACTAATACTTCAAAATAATTTTGAATAGTCAAAGTTTCAGGATGAACCGAATATGAAATTATTCAGGCCTTTATTCGGCATGTACTCGTAAATCAACATTCTTTCCTTGTCCTCAATGCAGCAACCCAGTAGACGAACAAGGTTCCGATGTTGTAGTTTGGCGATGATTAAAACCTCAGTTTTGAACTCACCTATATCTTGTGCAGAATCTTTGGACAATCTTTTCACTGCAACCTCTTGTTCATCTTCTAGCCTACACTGATAGTCTCGAAGGTTAACATCGCAATAACAGTAAACACATATGTCAACTTACAAATACATAAAGTATATGAGGTCTTCACCTTGTAAATAAGGCCAAATCCACCCTTTCCAATTATATTGTCTTTTGACAATCCATTAGTGACAGCTTTTATTGAATGTAGACTATAAAAAGGCAACTCCAGTTCTGTTTCTTTTGGAGTGGAAGAGGTTACTACTTTAACTGGTTCAAAGTTTTTGAGAAATAAATAAGTTATACAAGGTAAACGCTGTTTGATAGGAAGAATAATTCATTTTCTACATTTAGTGGTTGTTGTATATAATAATATCAAGTAAATGTTAGTTAAATTTTAATAAAAAAATTCGGCATACAAATGATTCAAGAATAATAAACATACCAAGCTTGTTTCTTCTCTTCGACCATTAAAATCAACAGACAAATAGTAACAAAAGAAAACTCAGCATCGGCATAGTGACTATAATTGCCAATGTGTTCTTCTTTCCTGAACTACTTATTGAATCTGCAAAGGAAGTTGATATTAGAAATCTGTCAATGCTACACTAATTCTGTCATATTATTGCATATAACTAGAAACCGAAAATATGTAATTGTCTAGTTGAAATGCTTGAGATAGAACTAGAAATCCATTACGTGTTTACTCTATCTATGAACAAGCTTAGCATGATCAAAAAGAGTGGAGCAACAAACATGTCTCAATTATTATGCTTAATTTATCTAGTTCAGAAGATGCTAGTTGAATGTCCAATCTGCATGCCAGGCAAAAAAAGTATCGCACGGATACCCGAAGCATTTTTTATCAAGATGAGGTTTACTGTGTCCAAGAGCCTGATGAGTGAAGGGTAGCTGCTAGCGTTCGATGCTCCAGTCGACCAAACAGTAATATTTGCAGCTTGATCTAGCAGTAACAAATCTCTGGTTGCTCGGTGCGAAGAATGTGGTCAGGGATTTCCTTGTGCCACATTCCCAAGTATTTGTTGCTCGAATTGCTCGGTGCGAAGAATCCCAGCTCAAAGATTTCTCCTGCGGAGGTTGAGGTTCGGCCAGTCGCCAAAGATTGGCCAAGATACAGCGTGTCTGCTATATTGGAAGGACAAATAAAAAATTGTTAAACAAATATCCTAATTATCAGCCAAATCAGTCAGTTTTTTTAACTGCAGACTGCTTGATTAAGAAATATGCATGAAAAAGCTTAATCGTCGATCAAATAATATGAATTGAGTTGGAGGCGCATGTTTTTTTTGAAGTTGGTATTAGGTATTCAATTTAAGTCAGATTAATTTTGAGGTTACTAATTCGGTTTCATAAAAAATTTCCACCGGCTATCCAGATAAATCGAGAGTACTTGTAGTAGGTGATCTATCAGTTTAATATTCTTAACTCCGCCTGTGACGACCTAGTCATGGCCGGTCCCAAGCCCGGATAAAGGAGGAGGGTTGCGTTAGGTTGCCAGCCAGCGTAAAAAACTATGGCAAATACTCAATGAATGGATCCATTAAAGTATTATGCTAATGCTAGGATGTTCCCCGGAAGGAACGCGTTGCAGGGTCCGACTGTAACGTCTCGGCAAGGACCGCTACATCTCCAGAACCCGGGTGTAGTGCTAAATATGCAAGGGTTCGCGTTGCAGGGTCCGACTGTAACGTCTCGGCAAGGACCGCTACATCTCCATGAGAACTTGGGTGTAGTGTTAAATAGGCAAGAGTTCTCACACCATAGGTGGACTAAGAATAAACATTATAAGAAAAGTAATAGTCTCAGATTTGGAACATGGAATATAGGAACTCTCACTGGTAAAACAATGGAGGTAGTAGATACAATGATTAGGAGAAAAATTAGCATTTTGTGTGTGCAAGAGACAAAATGGGTAGGTGAGAAGGCAAAAATGATAGAGAACTCGGGTTTTAAGTTATGGTATACAGGAAAGAGTAAAACAAGAAATGGAGTGGGTATTTTTGTAGATAGTTCTTTAAAAGATGAAGTTGTTGGTGTAGTTAGAAAGGGGGATAGAATTATAGCTCTCAAGATAGTAGTGGCGAAAGAAGTTGTGAACGTAATTAGCATATATGCACCTCAAGTAGGATTAGATGAAGAAACTAAATCAAGATTTTGGAGCGATTTAGATGAGGTATTACAAAACATTCCGCCAAATGAAATGATTTTAATAGGAGGCGATCTAAATGGACATGTCGGAGCGAAAAATGAAGAATATGAGAGGGTACATGGGGGTTATGGGTTTGGAACAAGAAATGAAGAAGGAAAAACTATATTGGATTTTGCGATAGCATATGACCTTATACTAGCTAATACATTTTTTAAGAAAAAAGAAGAACACTTGATCACATTCAAAAGTGGGAATAATAAATCACAAATTGATTATTTTATGGTTAGGAAGAGAGATAGGAAGATTTGTAAAGATTGTAAGGTTATCCCTGGAGAAAGCTTAACTACCCAACATAGATTAGTAGTGTTAGATATACGCCTTAGTTATAATATTAATAGAGGAAAAATATACACGACTCCTAGAATTAAGTGGTGGAAGTTAAAGGATGGGAAGCAAAACATATTGAAGGAGAAGGTAGGAATACAAGCATTAGATGAAATATATAGCGACTCTAATACGACATGGGATAAGATGGTATCAAAGTTGAAAATAGTAGCTAAGGATGTACTCGGTGAGTCAAAGGGGCATGCACCACCAAGGAAGGAATCTTGGTGGTGGAATGAGAAAGTACAAGAGAAAGTGAAAGAAAAACGAATAGCTTATAAGGAATTATATATTTGTAAGAACGAGGAAAACTTAAAAAAATATACAATAGCCAAGAAAGAGGCTAAGAAAGCAGTGAATGAAGTAAAAAATAAAACTTTTGAACGATTATATCAAAATTTAGATACAAAAGAAGGGGAAAGAGACATTTATAAAATAGCTAAAGCAAGAGAAAGGAAAACAAGAGACCTTAGTCAAATAAGATGTATTAAAGATGAATGCGATAGAGTACTAGTAAATGATAGCGAAATAAAAGAGCGGTGGAAGATTTACTTTCATCAACTTTTTAATGAAAGTTTAGGGGACCAACTTGACTTAGGCAATTTAAGTATTTCAAATGAGTATAGAAATTTTAATTTTCATCGGAGAATTCAAACTTCAGAAGTAGAACAAGCTTTGAAAGGGATGCAAAATGGAAAGGCCGTGGGACCGGATGATATCCCAATCGAGGTATGGAAATGTTTAGGGAAAAAAGGTATTGAATGGCTTACAAAATTATTTAATTTAATATTGAAAACAAAAAAAATGCCTAATCAATGGAGGGTAAGTAGTCTGGTTCCCTTATATAAGAACAAAGGAGACATACAAAATTGTGCAAACTATAGGGGTATTAAATTAATGAGTCATACCATGAAACTTTGGGAAAGAGTAATAGAAAAAAGATTGAGGAAGGAGACCACGGTAACCGAAAATCAATTTGGGTTCATGCCTGGAAGGTCGACAATAGAAGCTATACATCTTCTTAGGCAATTAATTGAAAAATATCGGGAGCAAAAGAAAGATCTACACATGGTATTTATTGATTTAGAAAAAGCTTATGATAGGGTACCAAGAGAAATTATATGGAGAATTCTAGAAAAGAGAGGCGTTAGCGTAACATATATTGACCTAATTAAAGATATGTATGAAAATGTAACGACTAGAGTGAAGACTTCAGGTGGATTGACTGAAGCATTTCCAATAAGGATAGGGTTACATCAAGGATCAGCTTTAAGTCCCTATCTTTTTACACTAATCATGGATGAACTCACTAGGCACATTCAAGATACAGTGCCATGGTGCATGTTGTTTGCAGATGATATTGTTTTGATAGATGAGACACGTGAAGGAGTAAATGCTAAACTAGAATCTTGGCGGGAAACTCTAGAAATGAAAGGTTTTAGGCTTAGTAGAGTAAAGACTGAATATATGGAATTTAAGTTTAGCAATGCTAGACGTAGTGAAACAATTGTTAAGATAGGAGATGATGAGTTGTCTAAAATCGAGAACTTTAAGTATTTAGGATCGTTCTTGCAAAGTGATGGAGGAATTGAGAGAGATGTCTTACATAGAATACAAGCAGGATGGTTGAAATGGAGATTAGCATCGGGTGTCTTATGTGATCGTAAAGTACCTCTAAAACTTAAAGGGAAGTTCTACAAAACGGCAGTTAGACCTGCTATGTTATATGGTGCTGAATGTTGGGCTATGACTCGGCACATGAGCAAAAGATGAAAGTTGCAGAGATGAGGATGTTAAGGTGGATGTGTGGACATACGAGGATGGATAGAATAAGGAATGAGAGTATTAGAGAGAAAGTCGGAGTTGCATCTATTGAAGAAAAACTTCGGGAGACACGTTTGAGATGGTACGGACATGTACTTAGAAGACCAATAAATGCCCCTGTTAGACGATGTGAAACTATGATAAATACGCACATTAAAAGAGGGAGAGGAAGACCAAAAAAGACTTGGTTGGCAACAATAAAACAAGATAAATTTTATTTAAATCTAGATGATGATATAGTAGGGGATAGAACTCAATGGCGTAAAAGGATCCATATAGCCGACCCCACCTAGTGGGATAAGGCTTTGTTGTTGTTGTGTTGTTGTTGTAAGATTCGATATTTAGATACATAGGAAACTGAGAAGGCGTTCTGCTGCTACATGTAAGTATCTCAGGTAAGTTTTGATATGGTCAACCGAATCAAATTAGGTCCTGATATGTTTGATCCATGTATCTAAGTGTGCAGGAGCTTAAGAGCGCAGGAAGTCGAGTGAAAGACGCAGTGATCGAGAAGGATGACACGGGAAGGGAGTTGATGAACTCGGTGCATCCGAGGGACGCGGAGGTCTACGGAAGAGTAGGCCGGTGGAGCAAGAAGGATGCACGCGACGCCCGAGGGACGAGAAGCCAGGTGGAAGCACACTCGAGGAGAAGGCCGGAGAAGGATTCGGGTGAGCCCAACTCTAGAATGCCCGAGATCATCTAAGAAGACCCGTTGGAGACCGATCAGCATAAAGCCGACCGAAAGCCACTCGGGCACCTTAGAGCATTCGGGCGCCCCTATACTCTCAGGTGCCTCTATTTTCGGGAGCCCCTATGCATACAGGCGTTCGAGAAGTGATTTTTTATTCACATCTAGCCATTTACGAACGTTGTGTCACGCTTCGAGGAGTTGCACGTCCGACAAAATTCGGACAGCGCCTCTCCTGTACGACGAACAATATGCATCTTATACATATACCTAACATGTGCAACAAGTCTACCAACACATATAAAATGAGGAATACAACTCGACCCTAATCAAAGGAAAATTCAGCCAAAATGAAAACACTACAAGATCAACGGGACCAGCTACTGGGCTCTCCTGGTGGCATCATCCTGAAAAGGAAAAATAAGTAAACGATTATGAGTCCATGGGGACTCCACGGATATATAAACAGATAGATATACATGGCGGTAAAAAGGTTATACAATAGCAGCATAGAAGCAAGCAGATAAAGTCTCAAAAGGGAATCAGAATATATGATGGGTACACTACATGCACAATATACCCATATAAAACTCACCTGCAGGGTATGATGGCCTCAAAACCCCGAACCTGAATGGTCACCAGACCATAAACAAATAAAGTCCCTCCTGTATGTGCATGCCATCAAAATGTAGCAACCATAGCTCAAACAAGTGCAGCAAACACAAACAAATACAATCTATACAATCGTGCTCATTATGCAATGACATAGTCACCCCCTAACGCCAGCCAACCACCATCATCGATCATGGGTGAGGTCGAGTGGGTAGGGCTATGACAACTATACGCACTCTGCCATCACTGCTCCTGAGTGACCGAGTGGACAAGATGCCGACGGAGGGTACCCTCCTACCCCAAGTCATATGGGGGAGCACCGCTCTTATCTCCTCGTATCACGGAAAAGAGGAGGGATCTCTATCTGCTACCATGCTGCGGATACCACTATCAATGAGCGGCCGAGCGTACACACCCTCCTGATAGTACCACTAACCCATGAGTGATAGTGTGTGCAGATCCTGATATCACTGACGACCCGGCTCAACCACCAGATAGCCCAGAAATCACCAGTTATGCAATAATGCAAAGATGGTACATGACGCTAACACTCATCAAGTAAACCTCAAAATGATATGCACTGGTTTGAAGCATAAATCATGGTATACAAATAACTTACTAAGCATACAAAAATGCTTAGGTATCGATAAACATGTGTACTCTTCAGAATCAGAGTATCAAACATAGAGACTGTATGGAAAATAAATTCGAGCATGTCAAAGGGTCAAGCAGTAAGTACCAAGCAGAATAACCAAGAGGCAAATAAAGATAAATCATACTACTATCCATACAAGGAACCATGCATAGAAATCTGAAATATCTATAGAGATGAGTCAGAAGATACCTATCTCCAAGTAGGTACGCGTATCAGAAGAGAATCTCCGCCCAACGAATCCGTGTCCAATCAAGGTCCTATAATAAATGACATAAGTTTAGCTATTACAATACATAACATTTAGCTAAATAATATCCTAACTAATTAGGATTGTCCTAATTATTTCGTTTCATTTAATTAATCCTAATTAATTATACGGTCCTAATTATTATGAGTGGTTGCAGTTAGGTTCGATTTAGATTTATTTCCAAATTAAATCCAAACCTTATTCAATAATATCCCTCAAGGTCAAAGGACCAAACCCAAATCTTAACCTACAATGATCCTTTCCCAAAACCGAGGAGAAACAATCCATGGCTTGCATTAACTAAGCTCACCAATAGCCGATGCAAGCGATTTGGGAAATTGCTTAGTTGATGTAGTATGCGTGCGTGCTTTTAACTTTAAATCCTGCCAAACTGTATCTTCACTTGAAACTTCTACTTATTAACCTAAAGAAAATCTATGGATAGACAAAAGGAGAAAAGAAAAATTGAAATGTATACTTTAATTCAGAACAAGCCAACTAATACTCACATAAATGCATTAGTGTTGTTCGACTATAGTTTAAGACATATACTACTGTCTCTTTCATAGGCCCATCACGAGAGGAGGGATTCTTAAGAGAAGACTCAATCCATACCTAATTTATGGTCGTTCGCAAAGAAGGAGAAGACTTCCGGTGGAGGAGAGGAAGAGGAAGATCGTCGGCTTGGGTCGGGTGGCGTCGTTTGCTTGCGCGAGGAAGAACAGCAAGAAATTGCAACACTGATCATTGCAGAGGGGAGATAGACTTGCTTCGGCGCCGAGAAGGGAAAAACAAGGCTAGGGTCGGGTGGCGTCCTACTCCACCGCGCAAAGGAGAAGAGAGGGCCCCCACGGGGATCCGGAGTGGTTAGTGCATGAGGGTGTTGTCTAAGAGGTCCTGGGTTCGAGTCGCGCGAAGCGCACTGGATTAAAACTCTGGGTGTTTTGTGTATCGACCCAACTGTGCACTAATTACTCTGGGGATAGTGATTTACCTTCCTCGTGGCCTTGGGACGGGTGTGGCGGGGGTGCTGGGGGCGAGGGATTTTGCCTTTTTTTTGTCTGAGAAGGAGAAGAGAGGATCGCCTCTCCTGCGATCGAGCGACAACGGCGGGCTTGTCCCTGGCGAGGATGAACCGCATGGAGAGGAGCGAGTTGCGTCGTGTTTCGGCGGAGAGCGATGAGGAGAAGAGAACTAATGGGTGGTACTTTGCAAATAAACCCTCTTACTTGTTGTTATTGTAAACCTCCCCTAAATTTTGGTTTTATGCATTTAACCCCTTAAAGTTTTCTTGTTTTACATGTTGCGAAGAGGATAACTCTAATGCCACGTGTCAGGCGCCCCTACGCTTTAGGGCACCTAAGTAGAGCCACGTTAGTATTCAGATAGACTTGACCGGGGCTATAAATAGAACCCCAGAGCTCAGTTCCAAACAACAATTGCATTCTATACGATTTTCATTTTAGTTTTCTCTGTCTTCTTGAGTTTTAGTGTGTGTAAGAGGCTTCTCCATCCTAAAGAGTTTGATATGAAGATTGAGCTTAGTTTTGTCTTGGATTTGCAACCTTCCTAGTTGCAAACCAAGTAACTGTTTGTGCCTCTACTTTTTGCTATTTACGTTATTAATCTGTTTTTGCTTATGTTATTTATTTGTGCTAACTAACCTCCATCTTTATTTAAGCAAGACAAAAGATAGATTTTTATTTGCAGGGGCAATTCGTTTTCCTCTTGCTGACCGCACAATCACCAACACTACACCTTTACCTCGAGGTGTATATTTTTCTCATGCTAATACTATGTTTGAGGTGCCTATCTAACAATACTAACTTATGTTAGGTAGTTAAGTTTTTCTAGGGATGATCTTGTAATCTTTATAAATCTTTTTATCCTTCTTTCCCATGGGAACTTTCCACATGTTACTAGGATAAATCGGAAAGTGCTCATGGAGACCCATTCGAATGACCATCATTCTTAGGCCCGCTTCTCACCAGAGGAAAAAATTCCCTACAGTGCGCCGCAATTGAGATTCGAACATTAGATCCCTTTGGTTATTCATTGGAGAGCCTAACCATGACACTATTGTCTCGGAGGCTGGTGTCTTCATCTAATCCTACTTGAGATGCATATATACTAATTATACTAATAGTTTCGTTCGCTTCCACTATTCTGAGAGTTATACTTCAATCTCTTTTCTAACTATTCTTATTTCTTCATCCTTTAAGGAATCATCTATAATAATACTTATTTTATTTCTTATTTTACTTCTGTTTTATGTACTATGATATAAAATCTCAATTCTCTATTATCATTGTCTTTTCTCATATCCATTTTATCTCTTATAAACATAAAATATTATTTTTTTTCTTATAACCATAAAATATTAATTTTTTCTAGTCATTGTATATATCTTTGCTTTACTAGTGAATATTCCTATATTTAATATCTTAAATTGAAGATAATCAATATTCCTATAATATTTATTCTTGCCCAATCTATATGTGAGAATTCTTACGTATTTAATAATATTACACCTAAGTTCATAGCAATCCTTATCAAAATATTATAATACAATCAATTTCTTTCAGAGAATAATATAGCATTAGCATAATAATTTAATAGATCTATTTATTAATATTGGTGGTCAATCTAATACAACTCTCAATAATTTTCATCCGAGCTTGATTAATTAGCATTGACTGTTTTGATAATCACTATACGTGTAGTTAAACTTTGTCGATAATAAATATATTTTATTTTGCAATCTTAGTGCAATGGTATATTATAATAAAGATCAAGCAACAGACAATCCTAACTGGTGCATGCTATTTTTGCTATTATAGCAATAGAGTCAAATGTTTTATCCAATAGTAAGGGTGGAGATATATATTGTTTGATTCTTGGTTCGAGTCCTCTTAACAACTAATATTATTAACTGAATATTATTGTCAATATATGCAAGATATTATTTCAATAATTATGGACCGTTCGCAGTGGAGCGTCACTATAAAAATTTAACCATTTAATTTTTTGCTCCGGCTATGGTGTAGGAGGCGACTAGTCGCTATCTCAGGCATCTGCGGTTCGATCCCGGTACGGAGTATTTGCAGGATTTTTCTCCAAATGGGCGCGAACCCTGAGCGCTGAACTTCTAGACGTCCACTGCGAATGCTTCCGATTTACTCTGGGGCTGGTGGGAACTTTCGTGAGACCGGACCGGTGTCCGAGATAGAAAAACCTCGTTAATCATTATTATATAGCAACAGAAGATCTAACACTATAGCTATGATCTATAGGCTTGAGGTTACTACTCATCTCATAAGAGGATCGACATATCTTGATGTTTGTTGGGCAGCTCAAACATATCAATCAAATGGTTAGATTAGGTGAGTCAATCAAATAAAACATTAGATCTATCTTATTGCGATAAAAATGTTGGGCAATTAGTCTACGAGGTCAAACAAGTTGATTAGATTAGTTGATAAATGATTGATAATTAGTAGACAAGTTTGATTTTGATAGAATAAAAAAGTAGTCTTAATCTGCATCTAACTTTAGCTTACTTTATTTGTTCGTCTTTGTATGAACACAATATTACATGGCATTCTCTATGCCTGGTCTATCTGAGAATTGCATAGTGTAGAAACATATCATGGAGAGGTCATTTTGACAACACTAGAAACTATATACCTATATACAAAAGACATTTGGATATATGGATAGAACTTTGATCGATATAAGAATCACTTCAGCTTGATCGCCCCTCCGGTACAGTTTGTGTAGTCGTTAGAAAGGCAAACTCCTTCCAAGCAAGACTTAACGACGTAAATCCCCGAACGATTAGGCTGACGCAGCATGACTGAGTCACTGCTTAGCATCAAAACTACTTCTGCCATTGATGGTCTGTCTTCACTCCCTTCTTGTACGCACAATAGACCAACTTGAAAGCACCTTAATGCTTTAGATATAGTATAAGAATCCCCACTTGATTCAACAAGAAGTTCTGAGCATCTACCTTCTTTCCATAGCTTCCATGCCTACAAGTATTTAATTTTTTACACGAAGTTCAACTTTTGATAACTTATGACAATCTTGAGAAAGATGTCTAGAGGTGCTCAACCTGTCCTAGTAGATTTTTCGGTTGATCTGCTTGAAAAATATCAGTGCTTCTTTTACCACTCAAGATCTCCAACAGCAAGACCCCAAAGCTGTAAACATCTGATTTTTCTGAAAAATGTCCTCCCATTGCATATTCCGGAGACATATAACCACTGTATATATATGTCGAAAACATTAGCTTATTAAACTAAATTGAACAATATTTTATCATCAGTATCAATTGAATGGCGTTTACCATGTGCCAATGACTCTATTTGTGCTTCCTTCGGTTTGTCCCACACAGAAAGTCTTTGCTATCCCAAAGTCTGAAATTTTTGGGTTTAAATCGTGATCGAGGAGAATGTTACTCGCCTTCAAGTCTCTATGAATGATCTTTAGTCGAGAATCTTGATGGAGGTAAAGGAGGCCTCGAGCAATTCCTAGCATGATGTCAAACCGTGTTGTCCAATTCAGTAATGTGCTCTTACTTTCATCTGTTGAATGTTCAATCTGGATCAGTCATCAAGAAAAAAAAAACAAAATTCTCTTAAATCAACATATAGAATAGTCATAATTTCAGGACGAACCGAATATGAAAGTATCTAGGCTTTTATTTGGCATGTACTCGTAAATCAACATTCTTTCCTCCTCCTCAATGCAGCAACCCAGTAGACGAACAAGGTTCCGATGTTGTAGTTTGGCAACGATTAAAACCTCAGTTTTGAACTCATCTATACCTTGTGCAGAATCTTTAGACAATCTTTTCACAGCAACCTCTTGTCCATCTTCTAGCTTACCCTGATAGTCCCGGCAAAGGTTAATGTCGCAATAACATTAAAGGCATATGTCAACTTACAAATACATAAATATAGGAGGTATTCACCTTGTAAATAAGGCCAAATCCACCAATTCCAACTATATTGTCTCTTGATAATCCATTAGTGGCAGTTCTTATTGAATGCATACTGTATAAAGGCAACTCCAGCTCTGTTTCTTTCGAAGTGGAGGAGGAGTTTACTACTTTAACTGGTTCAAAAATTTTCAGAAATAAATTCAATCTCTACATTTAGTGGTTGTTGTATGTACATATGAACAAGATAGAAAATTTGGCAAACAAGTGATTCAAGAGTAGTTAACATACCGATCTTGCTTCTCTTCAACCTTAAGAACAAACCAACAAATAGAAGTAAAAGGAAACTCAACAGTACTGGAATAATGACCATCATTGCCAGTGATTTCTTCTTTCCTGAACCACTTAGTGAATCTGCAGAGGAAGTTGATATTAGAAAAATCAACCAATACTACACGCACTCTGCAAAATGCTTAAGATAGAACTTGATAAAGCTTGAGCATGATCAAAGACAATCAAGCCGGCTGTGTAACTGAACTTTGCTTATCTTGTAAACTGAGATTTCATGATGTGAAGAGGAATTTACCTAATTCAGAAGCTGCAAGCCGAATGTATAGATCATTGCCTCCTTGCGGGATCGCCCTAATATCCATCAGATCAGCTGGCCAAGAGACGCACATGTTACCTCTGATCATAGCAAACGCCATGCAAGAACACTTTCTCAAGCACAAAGTTTTGCACTCATCGAGTGTCATGCTGCTAGCTGCACTGGCATTGAGAGTGACAGGCAGCTTCACATTTTGCAGATACAAAAAACCATCTGATGAACAATACAGAGGTGACATCCTCACGCAGCCATCTGCATACTCCCTAAGGTCCCAGTCTTTAGGTGACTTGGGTTTGAAACCCTGCAAGCATTTGCATATAAGCGAATAGTTGGTCGTGCAATATCCATTTGCTCCACAATTGGCGTAATTATCACAAGGATCTGAGGGAACCGACCAATAAAGATCCCATCGGTTGCTTGAATTCGACCAAACAAATCTTTGCAATTGTTCACTTTCATTGATAACTGCTCGGCCTAGGAAATTCTTGTCCTGACCGTCAAATGTGTAGTATATCTCATCTTTGTCATCGACATATTGAAACTTAAGAACATTGTTTGAGGACATATCAGGACGGCCGCTCCAACGTTGACCATCCCATGGTCCTGTTCGAAAGATTGGAGTGGTTCCTTGCCATGTATAGGCTTCAGGTACTCCACGAGTTTCCAAGCCATAGGTGTACTCCCCTGGAGAAGGATCAGACACACTCTTCCATGCTGTGAGATTCCTATTGAGCTTGGCTCTGATGTCCACACCAATCTTCATGCCGGGCAAAAAAGTATTGCCAGGATGATCAAAACTTTGCCATAAGATGTTACCCGAAGTGTTTTCAGTCAAGATGAGGTTTCCTGTGTCCAAGAGCCTGATGAGTGAAGAGTAGCTGCTAGCATTCGATGTGCCAGTCGACCAAACAGTAACATTTGCAGCTTGATCTAGCAGTAACAAATCTCCGGTTGCGGTGAGACTCAACAGTCCTGTGGAGGTGTTGAGGGGGATGTCTCTGTTGGCCACCCATACGATAGGGTGGTCAAAGATTTCCTTGAACCATATTGCCAAGTATCTGTTGCTCGAATTGCTCGGTGTGAAAAATCCCAACTCAAAGATTTCTCCTGCAGAGGTTAAGGTTTGGCCATCCACCAAAGATTTGCCAGGATCCAGTGTGTCTGCCATGAATTGTTAGAACAAGAAGTTACTCCAAACAAATATCTTAATCATCAGTCAAACATTTATGAGATCTAATAAAAAGCTTATTACTTGGATCTGATAACAAGGTTTGAGTTGTTGGATTTTTCCTTTTGTTATCATCTGTACAACTGACCCACAAAGGTGGAGTAGTTGACTTTCATTTGTTTTGTCACACACTGTATTATCCTGTGCATTTTGTCAACGCAACTGGTTTCTTTTTCTTACACAGAAAAGGTGAAGAGACTAAATTCTACTGATTTCTTTCTTGCAGAAATGGCACAAATCTTGTTAGTTTTAAGTTCAAGCTCTTTCGATTGGAATCTAAGCTGCCTCCAAAATTGATTATCGACACAACAAAACCAATAGAACAGAGGAGGGGCAGAGAAAGGTGGCAGGTTTTGATGAAAACTATGAAAGAGTTTATATTGAAAACTCTCGAGCAAAAACTCAAACATGTTAAAGACCACAAACAAACTTCGACTGCCGAATTTGTTCGAGCAAGAAATCTCTCAAGTTATAGATTTCATCCTTACCTGTCTGACCAAGAGCTGTCCTAACTCCTGCAAAAACTGTAAGCACAATCCAAACCCTGCCGATGAACATTCTCTCTCTGATCTTTACTCCCTTCTCCACACAAATAGCAAAAGATCTGCACTTTCTGGCTATAGAAGTAGAACAAGAACCCTCCTTTTATCCAAGCTGGATCTCTTCATTAGAGTAATCATCTTCTGACTTGGTCAGGAATCATAAACATATGAAGAAAGATGATGAAAGCCAAAGAAGAAAAACGTTAAACAGAACCTGCAATGGAAATTACAAGTGATATGACTTGAAGGCTAAGTTTAGTTAACACGAGTGGTATAGTACAATTTAAACTAGTCAAGCACTCTGACTAACTTGTGAAAATCTAATAGATTGAATTGAATTGCATTATATAAACTAACACAATAACAACCAAATTTTATCTAATCATATGGATCATTCTGTATTTCATTTAGTTGTGATGCACCAAATATGTAATCGATCATAGAGTAGAAGCGAGGTGCCTCAACCATATTATATTTTCTTATTAGCATTTCATATTGATTAGTCTTCTGATCTATAGAAACACTACCACGTGCATGAAGACTTGGCGAAGTCTTTGTGTTGTTTTGACCAGTAAAAATAGAAACTTCAAGCATCATCTCTTGGAGAGTCATTGCATTGTCAAACAAGTTGCAACATCAACGAAGTCTCCACATGTGCAATGCAGTGGTAACTCACTCAGGGGATTAACCAATAAGAATATCAAAATTCAAATCTCACTGGGGACAAATATTTTAGAGGTTGGACTCTAAATGTATATAAGTTATACTCCAGATTTATCCAATAGATAAATCAAGAGAAAATTCGTCCAGCACCATCTCTTTGGATAGTTATAACATTGTCAAACAAGTTGCAATATAAGATAAGAGGATTATGAACCTCTCCTTTTTATGCGGAACAGAATGATTAAGAGGACAATATTTCTTAGTGAGACTTTGAAAATTGTATTATGGACGCGTATTCTATTACTTAAAGTCTATATTGTCACAATTATACCATGACTAATTAAATAATTTGTTTAATGAAAATAAGTAGGACAATATATTTTTAGATGAGTTCATTATGAAATATAACTTCTTGTGCCATAGAGTTCATTTTACCCTCTGTGATATTTTAAAATATTACAGTATGTAAATTGATAGAGCTCAACTCATGATGAAGTTAAATATAACCTTTTAAATTTTAAGAAAGTATAACTTTTTATTCGAAACTTAGAATCATGCTCTGTCAGTAGTCACGTGTAAAGAATTTGAAAATCTATGTTTATTACGGTGAAACCGTAACCGCCAAGTTTTAGCTCCAAATTCTATCGTTTAAACCTTTTTCAGAATCTTGTTACTATTTTTGACTGTTACGAGATTAGCACGGAAAAACGGCAACAAGAACAATAGAGAACACACCAGATTTACGTGGAAACTCCTTGACGGGAAAAACCATGGGCAGAGGAGGAAAAAATCACTAAGAACGACGGAATACTAAGTCGGCAACTCTTATATCATAATAAAGTAAAGAGAAGTAGAGAAAAGGAGAGGTAGAGAAAAGAAAGAAGAGATAATCAAAAAGCTTTCTTGATTGATTGATTCAACTTGTCTATGAGATACACAATTTATAGGGACCTTAGAATACTTAGTCAAATAAAAAATTAATAACAAAACTATTAATTAACAGATTTATAAAGAATCTGTTAATTAACATATTAATAAGAAAATATCTAATAAATATTAACGGATTAAACAGAATTCGGGTCACCAAATTCTAATAATCTCCACCTTGACGCGAATTCCACAAATCTTCAAATGAACATTCTCCACCTTTTTCACAAAAGTCCCACAGGCAAATCTCAGCATCTAGCATCAACCAAGTCCAAGTAATGCTTTGTCTTCTCATGAAACATCTGATCCTTTGTGAGGAAAATAACACTTTGACTATCACAAAAGACTGTAGTAATTTGTAAGTCTTCGCTAAGCTCACTAAAGAGTCCTTTTGGCCAAATAGCTTCCTTACAAGCTTTCCGTAAGTGATCTTCTTTTATCCATATCACCTTGTGACGGCAACATCACCTATTACTGTGGATCCCTGCAGAACATATAAACTGGCGGTTCTCCTTAGTCCCTTCATCACAACAAGAGACCCTTTACTGACCTTCACAGCTCCACGTTCACCAGTATACTTGTATCCTTTAGAATCACGAACACTCAAAGAGATCATATTTCTCTTCAAATCAGGAACGTGCCTCACATTACCAAGTGTCTGAATAGCACCATCAAACATCTTAATTTTGACCGTACCAATACCAGCAATTCTGTAAGATGTATTATTGCCCATCAAAATGGCACCACTCGAAACCGTTTCATATGTTGAAAACCAGTCCCGATTGGGACACATATGCAACATACAACCAGAATCAAGAATTCATTCCTCACTCTTCTTCAAATTAGCATCAGAGGCAACGAGAAGTTCACCATCACTGTAATTTTCGGCAACATCAGCCTCACCAGACTTCTCTGATTGTTTTTCCTTCGAATTTTCACCTTCCCTTTTATTCTTATTCTGCAGCTTATAACATTCAGATTTGATGTGACCCTTCTTCTTGCAATAATTACATATCTTATCGCTATTTCTGGATTTCGATCTGCCCCTGATATTACCATCAGAGTCTTCCTCCTGAGTCTTTCCTCGAATAATAAGACCCTCACTCTGAGTCTCAGATTCTTCGACAAGTTGTTTTATTTTCTCTTTTGAGAATAATGAATCATAAACTTCATTCAAAGTAAGAGTATCACGACTATATAAAATAGTATCTCTAAAAGCCGTATATGACGAGGGTAAAGAACACAGTAAGATCAATGCTAAATTTTCATCGTCATATTTGACCTCCAAAGCCTCTAAGTCAGAGACAATTTCCTTAAACACGGTCAAGTGATCTCTTAACGACGTACCTTCTGCCATGCGATGAGAATACAAACGTTGTTTCAGACCCAGTTTGCTCGTAAGACTTTTTCTCATGCACAACTGCTCCAGTTTTAGCCATAGTGCAGCAGCAGATTTCTCCTTCAAAACATTCTGTAAAATCTCATTCGATAGGTGAAGGTAGATCTGAGATAGAGCTTTTCAATCCTTACGTTCCTTTTCCTCCTTTGTCCATGTCGAGGGCATGTTGTCTATCCCGAACAGTGCGTCGTCCAAATCCAGATGCGCTAGCACTGCTCGCATCTTTACTTGCCACAGCGTAAACCTGGTGTTGCGATCCAAAAGCGGAATATCATACTTCATGCTTGCCGTTGTCATTAATCTCGGTTGAAATCCTCAAAACCAACCTTGCTCTGATACCACTTGTTACGAGATTAGCACGGAAAAACGGCAACAAGAATAATAGAGAACACACCAGATTTACGTGAAAAACTCTTGACAGGGAAAACCACGGGCAGAGGAGGAAAAATCACTAAGAATGACGGAATACAAAGTCGGCAACTCTTATATCATAATAAAGTAAAGAGAAGTAGAGAAAAAGAGAGGTAGAGAAAAGAAAGAAGAGATACCCAAATAACTTTCTTGATTGATTTATTAAACTTGTCTATGAGATACACAATTTATAGGGACCTTAGAATACTTAGTCAAATAAAAAATTAATAACAAAACTGTTAAGTAACAGATTTATAAAGAATCTGTTAATTAACATATTAATAAAAAAATATCTAATAAATATTAACGGATTAAACAGAATTCGGGTCACCAAATTCTAACATTGACATTTTTCATTTTTAGGCTATTTAGGGTATTCTTGGTATTCTTGATATTTATAGGAGAGAATTTGTCTTGATCTGCATCTTGTTTTAAGTTACGATTGTTCAGTTGTGTACTTTCCTTTTTAGATAAAAAATTTATTTCCTTTCTTTACAATATTAGAATAAGATTTGTTAATTGTAATTTCTTTCCTATATTTGGGTCTTAGGTTGTGGTTCATATAAGAGTCATATTTAGATATTGAGGGATAATCCTTGATTGATAAAAAAAAATCTTATTGTGGTAAATCTCAGAAAGCGACGTTTTTTCTTCATTTTAGGGGGATCCTCTACTTATTTTCTCCTACACCTTCCTTTCTCGATAACTCGCAAGATAATCGCTACCCTATTGGTGCAGGGTGCATTAGAATTAAACTTATTTTTTGATGTTGACAAAGATTAAAGTTAAAGTCTTATTGTTATCTGATGAATTAATCAAGTGTACAAGATGCTTAACTCGGAAAGACTTAGTAGGCCAGCTGGACCTGATATTAAGCAAGGGAAGTCTCAATAGATCGTGAAAATCAGGTAAGAAATTTAGATGGGTCAAATGGACATGACATCTGATAGATAGATTCAAAAGGTCTAGAGGACCCGATATCGAATCAACAGAGAAAACTTGACATGCCGATCCAATGCTGAGCAGACTGAGTCTTATAAACAGGTCTGAAGAACCCGATGTTTGACAGGTGAGTTAAGGTAAGCTCCTAGAGAGAGTGCAGTGAGGTCGTGTCCCAATATGGATAAATCTTAGGCGGTGATCCAACTAAGAAATTAACGGAGGTTTTTAAGTTGAAATCAAGATAGTCTTTACTATCTTAATCATGCATACTGATATACTGTCTATCTATTTATACTAATCTTGTTTTTACAAGATTTATACTATTACATGTGCCAACACTATGTTGCAGATAAGAGAAAATCGGGTTGACCCAGAATTCGATCGACTGATATATGGGATCAGTTGGCCAATCTGGCCAGCATGGTATAGTACCAATCAGAGTTTTGCAAACTTAGAAAGACATGTTATTCGTCTAACATAGATAAGCCAATTGATCCATACTTAGTAATCGCAAAAAACAAGAAAGGAATTGGAGTTCCATCGACTGATCATTAGGATCAATCGACCGATAAATACAAGGAAAGACAGACAAGCAGATCAAATCAGTGCAAACAAGGAAGGACGCGGAGTTCCTGATAAGAGGATCAGTCAACGGATATATTCAGTCAACTGAACAGGTTTTTAGTCAATCGAACGGTGCATATATAAGAAGTCCTCGAGGTCCGAACCATAACAACAATTCTTTACTTACTTCATCTCATTTCTATTGCTCCAACTACGCAAGTTTGCTGCTACTACGTTGGAAGACTAGCTGACAACCTATGCTAAAAGCTTTAATATTGTTGTCGGTATATTTTCTTTTACTACCTGTATTCATTTACAAGGAGATAGTAGAGTGCTACTATCCTCCTTTCATTCTTGTACGAGTTTGTTTTTCTCCAAAAGGTTTCGGAGAAAAGAACTATAGTGGATTGTCTATCGGAGCGATCAAGGATCGTCGACCTTGAAATAGTAGTCACTAAGCTAGTAAAAAAAGACCCGTATTTTTATATGTTTGTTTTTATTCCAATGCTACTTTGATTTGAATTTTATAAGAAGTAAAGGTTTTAAAACGGGATCCCCTCCCTCTCTCATCTTTCACGATCCTACATATCCTACCCGGCATCATAAATGCATCAACGAAATCTCCACTGGTGTAGCGCAATGGTAAATCACTCAAGAAAAATAGTAAGAAGGTCAAGATTTAAATTTCACTAGGGACGAAAATTCTAAAGGTTTAGCTCTAATTGTGCATTAGTACATCGGATTTGCAGCAGGAGGAAGGCCGTCTCTACCTCCAACATCATCTCTTGGGAGAGTCATAGCATTGTCAAACAAGTTGTAACACAGATAAGAGTATTATGAACATCTTTAATTTTATGTGGAGCAAACTGATTAAGAGGACGATATTTCTGTGTGGACTTTGAAACTTGTATTACGGACGTACCGTCTATGATTGTAAATGCATCAACGAAGTCTCCATCAGTGTAGTGCAGTGGTAAACCACTCAGGGAATTATCAGTAAGAAGATCAAAATTCGAATCTCATTAGGAACAAATATTCTAAAAACTAGTTGCAATATAGATAATAAGATTATGAACATCTCCTGAATTTTTATGTGCAGCAGAATGATTAAGAGGATAATATTTTTGTGTGGACTTTGAAATTTGTATTATGGACGAATATTATATTACTTAAATCTATACCGTCACATTTATACTATGGCTAATTAAATAATTTGTTAATGAAAATATGTAGGACAATATATTTTTAGACGAGTTCATTATAAAATATGTTGTGCCATAGAGTTCATTTTACCCTCTATGATATTATAAAATATTACACTCTACCCTCGATGACTGTAAATGCATCTACGAAATCGTGGTGTGGTGCAATAGTAAATCACTCGAGGATTAAGATTCGAATTCCAATAGTGATGAATATTTTAAAAGTTGACCTCTAAATATGTTGTACTCTCGATACCCAAAAGATGAACTAGAAGAAATCAACTTCGACTACACAGGTACAATTCTAAATTTTAGTTGATATTTATTTTTGTGAGGTGACTAATTCAAAAGTCTTTTTTCTAACGATCACATCTACTAAGAACACTCTCCTTCTTAGAAACTTTTCAGATCCGGACAAATCTCGTACAAACTCGTTCTTACAATAACTCAACCGGAAACCAAAGATAAATACAATCGAAAATGATTTTATAACCAAAACCTTACTTGCTTTATCTCTTATTAACTCGGAAATACAATAGTACTTCGCTTTAGAATCTTCAAGAACCGGCGATCGCCCTCAAGGCGTAGCACAGATGGTAGGCACATGATATTTTTGGCGTAATGGCAAGGGTCGATCCTCAGAATGTGATGACCTGCATTTTTGGTCCTACCATACGCTTGTTGTCTGTATACCTGCATAAATATTCCTCCATATCCGTGGGGGCGACTCTAGGGGTCATTAAGGTAGCGGATCTACCTTTTTCAATTATCAGTGATCTTAAATCTCCACGTAATCCCCTTTTCTAGGGTTGTTTTCGGGATTATTTACGCTTCCCAATCGATTGGTCTTGTTCCCAATTTCAAACTTACAGAATGACTCATTTTAGCTCGATCAATCGATTGGTGAGTCATATCAATCGATTACCTGTTTCCAATCGATTCCGAAGTCTTCTGTTCTCTCGAAAAAAATATTGTCAATCAATTAGCCTAATCGATTGATAAGACTAAATCGATTCAGCAAGCTTTTGTTTCCTCATGAAACTCTTGCCAATTTATTACCTCAATCGATTTCCTTAAACCCAATCAGTTGCTTCAATCAATTTCGGGCCCTACTGTGCTTCACCAAAAACACTACCAATCAATTGCCTCAATCGATTAGCACTGCTCAATCGATAAGACCAATCGATTCGAGCAATAAATCTGAAATTCCAAATTTAGGATTTGTCAATCGATTCCACTTCTGACAATCAATTACTAACCCTAGTTTTAGTCTTTCCGATGTTGAAATCACGTCTTGCCTAATGTCCGGCTAACCTCGACCTACCAGAACTATCATTGCCTAACATCTAGTCATTAATGACCTGTTGGGGCTTCTCGTTACCTAGCATTCGGTTAACCTTGACTTGTTAGGACTTATTCACCAAGTGTCTAGTCCTCTTTGACTCACTTGAACTTTTCTTTATCAACTTTCAATTGGACTTCCGATCATCAAATATCTGGTGCTCCTTAATCCACTTAGACTTTTCTCTTACCAATTTTCCGTTCGACTTTCTCTTACCTAACCTTCAGTTTTTTTCTTGCCTAACCTCCAGTTCGGACTTCTCAAGTCAAGTATCTGATCATCCCTTAACCTACTTAACTTCTTTCTCATATATTATTAAATATTAAAACTCAAGCTCAGACCAATTTAAGCTTAGTCAACTTGGGGAGTGTTTGATAGGGCTTCTACTACCCGCTTTTTAGATTCTAGCTATTAAAAACACTTTTGGGTGTTTATAATTATCAAATTCTACTTTAGTTTGTATAACTTTTATTCTAAAGTTAAAAATACTTTTACTTGCTTCTACTTTTTCATGATATAAAATTATAAGTTAATATTTATATTCTTAAATAATTTGCTATTTTACATAATTACAACTGACCTAATTTATAATATTAAATTTTATTTATATATGAGTTTTTAATAATTTCTAACTGAATTTATAAAATTTTAATCATATTTTATTATAAGTATTTATTTTTTAAATAATATTTTATATTTTTATATAATTTACATTCCCAGAATTTTATAAATTATGTTATTATATATATATATTAATTTTTTATTAATTTTATATATTTTTTCAAATATTCATATTTTAAAAAAAATAATTTTGATATAATATTCAAAATATAATAATAATAATTATATAAACACATTATTGATAGTATATCAAAATTATATTTAGATAATTAAAAAAATTAATTTATATAATTTAAAGATATTATTATTATTTGACTAAATATTAAGCTGAAAGTAATTATTCTCCTAAATAATTAAACTTTACTTTTAATTAGCTTTTAGTTTGTATTTCCAAACAATCTATATTTTAGCTTTCCACTAATTTTAAAATAATCTCCAAAAGAATCACTTTTAAATAAATAAAAATTCTCCCAAATACTTCCTTGGTCAATCTTGACCCGAGTCAATTGCACCAACAAAAAAATTATATTATGGACACATTTTATTACTTAAATCTACATCATCACATTTATATCATAGCTAATTAAATAATTTGTTTAATGAAAATAAGTAGGACAATATATTTTTGAGATGAGTTCATTATGAAATTAATATAACTCGCTTTGCCATAGAGTTCATTTTACCCTCTCTATGATTCAAAGTCTTTTAAAATGAAAAAGACTATTTGACATTGCTTTCTCTTCCAATGAAATTCCGAGAATAATGTTCGGGTAGATATTTCTAATTATGTTCTAGATGGCACCTTCGAAAATTAATTTTATCTTCAAGCTTTGAAATACATTTTTAGCTAACATTATTCCATTGGTTGTCAGCAAGCCAAATGACAACCATCAATACTCCACACAATAATATGAGTATTACATGAATTATGTCATGTTATTGATCGTGCCAAGCTTGGCATGCCACGAGACAATGTTGAGCAATACCCACAAGTTAAATCGAGCACACTCCTATTGTGCCTATCACGATTTAATTTTAATTTTAAGATGTATTTTTTAATAGCATTTCTTTGCATTTACTCTTCTTTTTTTTTGTTAAACTCTTATTTTTTAAAGATAAAAAACTTACTGAAAGGGATGACCATCCAGGGGTGGACACGTGGCACGGGAAGATTACGTGGCAGGGCCCACCGAACCAGTGCCTCGAGGTCTATTCAGGAATTGGGCTCCCTATACTATCTCGGGAGAACTGAAGAAAGACTCCGAGGTCAACTCGGGAGATAAGACTCCGAGACTATTTCGGGAGAACGGAAGAAGGCTCCGAGGTCAACTCGAGAGATAGGACTCCTAAACTGACTCGGGAGAGTAGAGCCCAAAGATCAATGTAGGGATAAGAAAGTCAGACTTCAAGCACTCGCTCCTCCTTTCAGAACAGGAAAGTCATTAGGTAATTATTGTTCGCAACGTACGGTAATCAAGGTCTTAATAATCACAGTGGTTGTTACCAAAAGAGAATAGCTATCAAGTAACCGATGATTAAGAAACGTGGAAAAGAATGTAGGGACACGTGTGAGAAAGACATCAGGTATATCAGATGCCTCGACACCCAGGTAAAAAGGGTAAATTTTCCAGAATTATAGCACTTTGATTTCTCGTTATTCTCGGAAAAAGAGAGAGTCCAGACTTGAGCGTCAGAGAGGGCTCTATCAGTAAATCTTCGGGCGCATTCCCTTTAACGCTCGTATTAATCTCGTAGGCATGAGCATCCTCTCCCCGTCATCATCATCATAAGCTGCATTTTGATGATTCGTCATCCTTATCGTTGGCTTCCGGAACACTTACATCTTCGTTTGTTCAATAATTTTTATTTTTGTCTTTTATTTAAATTTTTGACTTGTCTACCTGGCTTAAGTACGATCCGAATCATCTAAGTTGTGCTCACATTAGACTGGCCTAAATCATCTTGACATTACAAGATTTAGTCAAGTCTTCCTTTTTAATGGGCCTGTTGCTTGTTCTATCTTCTTACTAGGTCTAATGGGCCTTTTGCTTGTTCTATCTTCTTACTTGGTCTATAGATCCATTGTGTATAATTTAACAAGAATATTTGGAGGGAGTCATATGGAAGACGACACGAGGAGAAGAATAGTAGACACATAATATGCACTCTCTTTTTGAATTTAGTCAATCAGTGCCAAAATATGATTCAGAACACAATTTTTTCAAAAAAGAAACTCAGGCTCAAGAGATCATTCGAATTAACTAAACCAAAATGGAATTATCATTGAACAAACAAATGAACTGTGCTATTGTTTATGCGTTGTAGCAAAAGACAATTCGTTCGTCTCTAACACTCCATCAATCCGTCTCAGAGCCAACACGGAAAAGATAAATCATGAAAATTATTAATCCGAATAGTAACTAGCGCATAAGGATAAGCAAACACCTATCTTCGTCAGAATTTGACTCTCGAATCTCATGATGATAACATCTCATGCATTAACCATTAGTCCATCCCGTGAGGAAATGTTATTATTTATGCACAATATTACAACAGGGGAAGATACATATAACACCAACTTATCTCTGGCTGAAAGTAGAACATACACACAACTTTGTCTATTTACATTTGACCAAAAAACAGGTTCAATAACAAAAAAAAGCTTCTCTTTCGGTTGGCTAATGGCAGAATATTCCAATTGTGAGTGCCCACACAAAATTGTTTCATCGACAAGTTCAAATTCACACCCTTCATCTTCCCTCTACCACGCTCATGGTGAATTCAGGGGGAGATGAGAGTGCTGACCCAGGACTTGCATAATCTGAGGTAAATGCAGGTTGCCGGGGTGCCTGCAAAACTGGTGGGCTCTCGTTCACCAACACGGATATTATAGAATCCATTGTTGGTCGATCATTCGGAGCATCTTGGACACATAACAACCCTACTTGAATGCATTTAGCCACTTCGGAAACTGGGAATGATTCTTCGAGGGTGGGATCTACCAGCTCGCAACATCTTCCTTCAGTCCAAAGTTGCCATGCCTGTAATCATCATCTAGTCTGAATGAAATGCGTAATTTAAGAATGAATGAATTTGATCACGAACGACAATGGGAATGTAAGTACTTACGTATCCAAGAAGACTCAATGAACCATTCAATGAGTGTGAGCCTTTGTTTCTTCTTCCGGAAATTATCTCTACTATAATTACGCCAAAGCTAAATACATCTGATTTTTCTGAAAAACGACCATACAAGCCATATTCTGGTGCGATGTAACCACTGCCATTCATCATCAACCGAACAAGTTTAAGAGAAGACATGCTAAAAATAAATCGACATGGTAGAAGTTTACTTACTATGTTCCAACTATTCTTCTGGTATTTTCTTCCTTCTGTTTCCCATCAAATATCCTTGCCAAGCCAAAGTCTGAAATTTTAGGATTCATGTCGTAATCTAATAGTATGTTGTCAGTCTTCAAATCTCTATGTATAACCCGAAGTCTGGAGTAGCGATGGAGGTAAAGAAGTCCTTGTGCAATGCCTTTGATTATTCGGAACCTCATATCCCAATCTAATTTCAATGACTGATTTGAATCTAGAAACATTAATACTTCATAGAATTAGTTGAAATGTATGTAGATATGCACAAGAAGCCTGTAAAATGATCTCTTTAATAAAATCTAACTCAATAGGCGTAGGAAATCAGACTGACCAAATAGGTATTTGTCCAAACTATGATTAGGCAGATACTCATAGATAAGTATCTTCTCATCTTGATGACTGCACCAACCTAAAAGCTTCACAAGATTAGTGTGTTGTAGTCTGGCTATCAGCTCAACTTCATTTCTAAATTCCACAAATCCTTGTTTTGAAGTCTCGGATAGCCTTTTCACCGCTATATACTCACCATCCTGTAACGTTCCCTGAAAATACAATGAAATGGTATTAATTCAAAAAGCCATCAAACATGTAAGCTTAAGTTTGCTTCAATGTATAAGTGAAATGAACTAATCTACTAGCATCATCATGATTATCATCATCAAGCCCTGTTTATCCAACTAAGCTCGGTTACATTGTACAAAAATAACACAAATGTTTATAGACCATCGCGCTAAAATTATGATATAACATTTAAAAGATCTGTAAGTTCTCACCTTGTAGACAGAACCAAACCCACCTTCTCCAAGCTTGTTTGTAAGGGCAAAGTCATCTGTTGCTTTAAGTATACTAAAAAAATCAAGTAAGGGTACATCAATGATACTGCCTCCGTCATAACTTCTCAACTCTTCCAATCTTGTTACATTTTCCTTGTGCTTCCCTGCATTCAAGAAGAGTATTTGATGATCACAAGTTGATTAATCACAAGAATTCCTAAATTGATTGCTCATATATTGAGATTCCTACGTGATCGTCTGTGAATTGTCCTCCAGAAATAGAATGCAGTTCCTGAGAGTAGTATCAGAATAAACCCTACTGTTAGCATAATAGCAAGTAAAAGCATCGACTTATTTGACGATCCTTCATTTTGACTGTTCGAATCTGCGCAAGATAAAAGCATTTTTCAGAATAAGATATTTCCATTTGATTTCCTCAAGAAAAAAAGAAACTTGAGATAACTAACAGGTAAAGGTACTAGCGATAGACCGAGGTCATCACTGCAATTATCACCCAAACCCAAGAACTAGATGCTTACCTAAATTGGATGCAGCAACACGCACAAAGAGTTCATCCCCACTCAAATTCTGCACAAGATCAACCAAATCTCCAAACCAAACCAGGCATGTAGTGCTGCTGCGGATGCTTATCGTTCCAGAGAAGGAGTAGGCTGTGCAGTTGCAAGACACGGAGCAATTGGCTCGACATTCTTTCTCACTAGCATCTCTCAGTAGTATCTCACGATCCGGCAATTTCATATTATTATAAGGAGCATAATCTGCTCCACTGTTGCAATCCCCAGCAGTAGCTCTCATGCAACCCCCTGAGTAATTTCCAGCATTCCACTGACTGGAATTTCTGGGCACAAACCCTTTGAGGCATTGGCACGAACGGGTAGTGGGCTGACTGCCATCGCACACGCCGTTAGGCCCGCACTGGTTGTAGAACTCGCAGGGCTTGCTCGGGAGGTTGGGGACGGATCCTTCTATGGCCCAGCTAATGGAGCTCGCGTTCCAACTCAAGAGCTCGGAGAAGCCCGATTCCTTGATCACAATTCTTGAGACTGTCGAGTCCTGCGTGGCGGTGAACCACCAGGAGACCCTATCCCCTTCGACGGCCAACGAGTGGACGTACGCGTTGGTGTTGTTCGTGGTGATGATGCGAGTGGAGTTGATCTCCGACCCCGGCGAGCTCCGCACGTTGGATCTCCAGTAGGGCTCCGCTCCGCGCCAGATGAACGCCTGCATCGACGTCGTCGGATCGATCCCCAAGGTAAAACTACCAGACGAGGGATCGTCGTCGGCTCGCCACGACACGCATCTCGTCGGCGAGGCTATGCCGGGGCGGAGGTACGACGTCAGCCTCATTTCCGGGAGCATGGTGTCGGTTGGGTGATCGAAGCTCTGCCAGATGAATCTATCCTTGTCGCCTGGTGCTAGTCGCAAGACGAGGTTGCCGGAATCCAAGAGCACTGCTTCTGGGGTGCCACCGGAAGCCGCTGACGTATCGGAAGACCAGACTTTGCTTCCGCTGCTGCTGTAAGCCACTAGATTACCGTCGATTTCTAGGGTTAGGTTCCCGTAGGCGTCGCGGAGGGGGCTGTCTCGGTTGGCAACCCACACCACTGCTCCGTCGGCGACGTTGTGGTAGCGAATCCCGAGGTAGTAGCGAGCAGGGACGGAGGCGCCGAGGCGAAAGAAACCGAGGGAGAAACTTCCGGCGGAAGAGAGGATAGTTCGATTGAGGGAGATGGAGTCACCGGGTCGGAGTGTGTCCGCCTCCGCATGTAGTGTTTGGCGGTGGGAAGAGGAGGAGAGGAGGAAGAAGAGGACGAGGAATGGAAGCGCCATGATCGAGCTCGAGTCGTCTCTGCAAGGAAGAGAGAGATGAGAAGGGACGAAGAAAACGAAGAAGCGAGGGTTGCCATTTCGGTGCGTCTTGTGGCGTCACGGTTTGAAACATCGGCGGCAGACGTTTGACCGGCGTCGGTCCTTCGTGCGACTCGTGGGAAAATAAACAATGGAGCCCGGAGCCCGAGACGCACTTTGACTGAGTTTAAACTTATTGACATTTTTTGATTTTATTATTGAATAAATATAAATAAATTCATGTTGAATTAAAAAAAAAAAGTGAAGGGCCAAACAATTCTAGCTTATTGCCCGTCTCCTTCTCATCCAACTCTATTTGGTTTTATTAATAGTCATCGTGATTTACTTTATTCAATATGATTTACTTTTTTTATATCGACTCTAAAATAAATTGACAATGACATAAAAACAAACAAATCATCTGGTATCTAGACTCGATCACGATTCGAAACCGACGGTTCGGAACCGCTGGTTCGACGGTTCGTGAGAGGTTGACCCTTAACCTTAACCGCCCAAGACGGTTACGGTTTACGGTTCGGAACCGCCGATTTACGGTCCGGTTCACGGTTCGCCACGGTTCAAGATTATTATATTAAAAAAATTAAAAATTAAAAATTAAATTAAAACAAATAAATTTTATTAAAAAAGAGCTTGCACTTATATAAGTTACCTACGTATCCCCTTAGGGTATAGGAGAATCAAAGTCCACGTAGTTCTTTTACATTTTTACCCTTTTACATTTTTATATTTCTCACTCACTTGCATTTCCTCCCGTTCCCGTTGTATTTGTTCCTTCGGTATCAAATTCTTCGACTTCGTCTTCTGAAAGTTGCATTCCTTGGATTCGCTTCTCGGCTCTGGTCCAATCATCAAGTAATACTTGAGCTTTCAATGAGTCGGGAGACATGGTTGATCGTCGTTCATCTAATATGTTGCCGCCGGCACTGAACGTCTGCTCCACAGCAACAGTCGACACTGGAGAAACTAAAATTTCTTTTGCGATCACGGAGAGAACGGGAAAGCTTTGAGCCTTCTGTGACCACCACTTCAAGATGTCAAAGTCTTCGCTATCTGCTTCATTAAAATCAAAAGAAGTCGTAAAATAATTCTCAAGTTCCTGTGTGAAACTTGATGATCCTCGTGGACGTTTCGTCCGTTCTTTTAATAAAAGTTGGGCTTTTGTAAGTTTTAAATTAGTAGCAGTAGGTTGTTGTGTTTCAGAAATATTAGTTTGTGTTCCATATTTAACATAATATTGATTATAAAAATCATATAAATAATTTTTAATATTATATACAATATTAGCTGGATCCGGAGAGGAAGAATCCTAACGGTTTGCAGTTGTGGATGATGGGCTTTATATTCGGAAGAAATGTGCCCCCACGGGCTGGATCGGATGGTGAGGCGCCTGGTCGATTTGAATGAGGTCTTAGGTTCGAGGGTCGCCAGTTGCACACAGGGATAAAACCCTGGTCTGCAGGCATTAATTCCCTCGACCCCAGGCGCCTCACTATACCAGTAGTAACCGTGATTTGCCTCCCTCTGAAAACCTGTGGGGCCGGGATCAGGGGGCCGCTAAGGTGGCGGTTCCACCTTTTGAACATTTCTTGTAAAACTTCTAATTTAAATCTAGGATCTAAAGCAAATGCAATTAAATAAATTTCAGGAATTAAATAAAAATATTTTTCCCATTTAGTTTTCATAGCTATTATACATAAAGTTAAAGCTTCATCATTTACATGTTCATTTAATATTAATATTATACTATAAAAATTTACTAAAATTAAATGAGCAGTAAGATAATAAACACCAGAAAGTTGTTCAATTGCATCGTTAAAAATTTTTAAAATTTCACAAATACTACTACAAATATTCCATTGTTGTGAAAATAAATATATATTAGTATTACTATTTTGTGTAAAAAATAAACATAATAAATCTTTATATTGAAAAGAATCTTGTAATAATTGATATGTTGAATTCCAACGTGTTGGAACATCACGTGGAAATTTTTTTGGTCGCATTCCATTAGCTTTACAAAATATACCCCATTGTTTCATCATAGATGAATGAGTCAGTATGAAATTGCGGTTCTAATTAGTTTAATATAATTTTGTAAAAGTTTTAATCGATCTTGAACACATAAATTTAAAATATGGCATACACAACGAATATGAAAAAATAAACCACCAATGACAGGTTGACAAATAAATTTTAATTCATCTATTGAAGCGGTATTAGAACTAGCATTGTCTAATGATATTGAAAATATTTGATGAGTCAATCCATATTCTTCTAAAACTATGTGTAATAATTGTGCAATGTTATGAGCAGTGTGTGATTCATCAAAAACTCTATAAGCTAGTAATCTTTTTTGAAGGATCCAAGAGTTATCAATCCAATGGCATGTTATACCCATATAAGAATGAGTTTGCCAATGATCACTCCAAATATCGGAACATAAAGAAACTTTATTATTTAATTTACTAAATTCTTCAATTAAATTTTTTTTCTTTGTTTTACTAATCTTTTAATTGTACGAGTTAGTGTAGCCCTAGGTACACATTTAGCAGCAATATTAAGAGATTCTTTACACAAATCTTCAAATGTGCATTTAGATCCAAAACTAAAAGAAAGATGTTCTACGGAAACAAATTTAGCTAATGATTCTCTAAATTTATTATCTGAATATAAAAATAAACCAGAATCAGTACTACTACCGCTAGAAAATCTAGATAATTGTGTTTGAGAGCGGTCAAACCCATATTCCGTCGGGTGCTTCATTTCTACATGTCGTTTCAACGACTCATAGCCGCCACCGGCTTGGAATTTGTAGGAAGCATTACAATGCTGGCATTTTGCACGCATTTCTCCCGACGGAAGTGTGACATTCTCAAAATGTTTAGTGAAAATAGACGATTTTAAAGGAGGATTTTTCCGAACCTTAGAAGTAATCGCATCGGTACTTCCTTGCGTTTCGGGGATCGGAAGGCGTTGGGGCTGAGCCTCGGTCTCATCATCGGTGGATTGAATTTGAAGGTTGGGATCCTCGTATGCAATTTCGTTTCCCCTCCGAGATCGAGATATGAAGCTCCGTGACCTCCTTCCATTATCGTCGATGAAGAACGCGGAGAGAAGTTGAGAGTTAGAGAGTTGAGAATGAGAGATTGAGAGAAGAGAAGTTGTGTTGTGAGTGAAAATGATGAAATGAGCTCCCTATTTATAGAGTTCGGATCATAACGGTCACTAAATCATAGCCATTGATCAAAAAACGGTCAAATGATCTCATCCGTAAAAAAAACAAAAAAGTCTCCAACGGCACTAAACCGGTGGTTCAGTGCCGTTGGAACTGCCGGTTCACGGTTCTGGGGCGCTGGAACCGGAACCGGCCCGGCATCCCGGTTCGGCCCGGCGAACCGGATCAACGGGGCACCCGGCCCGGCGAACCGGGTCAACGGGCCACCCGGCCCGTTGACCCGGCCCGGGGTCGAGGCTACTGATATTATCTCAGTCAACCGTATTTAATTTCATTGGACCTACTTCGTCCTTTCGACTAAACTTTTTAAGTTGGGATTGTTTTCAAGCTCGCCAACTCTTATTAATCTCCACCCTTACTCCTTGTAGATAGATAATTTATTTTTAAATCAAAGATAAAAAAAGGTGCCCGTCGATATCTAAAAGGTGTCATAATTAAAACAAGCGTCTTGGCATATTTATTATCTCAAAAATATTTTTATCTTATCGTTGTTATAACAAATATTGTACAGCTACTATAACATATTAAAGTAAATCAGTTTGTTTCTATTAAAATTAATAAGGCAATTCACTAAAACTCATACTTAACATTCTGACCAAAATATATATCATACTGATAATTATTAAAAGAATGTGTACATTAATTAATTTATTTAGATTTCCCATTGTCTATCACGGCAATCAACCTCAACCTCTCTCCTTGACTCTCCCCTCTCTCTCCACTTGTAGAAGATAAATCTTTCTTCCATCCTCTTACTAATTGATTTATTCTACTCAAATTTTTTTTTTTTAAAATACTACCATATCGAAAATAATAAAAAAAATAACATATTCAAATTCCTTACAATCTTAAAAATCAACGGCACTTGAAGCTCTCTAAGTCAAGACCTGTGTATTTGTGAGATTGCAAAGAGTTAAAATATATTATTCATTATTTATTTCGGTTTTTCAGATGTTAAAATATTATTTTAAAGAATCTGCTGAAATCTCATAGGTCACTTTGGGTTTGATATGAATTCATATCATGTCTAACATGAGATTCTGTCAATAACATTTTAACATTTCTAAAGAAGTCAAAATAAACAACGAATAACATTTTTAAATTTCTTACAACTTTAGAAATCTATATCATCTAAATGGGAGTAATCTAAGCTTTCTAGGTCAATAAGTAGATTTCGACTAAAATCTACTTATTAATCTAGAGAGCTTTACCCATTTCAGGTTTTTTGAATTTCTAGGTTGCAAAGAGTTCAAATATACTATCTATTATTTATTTCGGTTTCTCCGGAGGTGTAAAATATTATTTAAAAGAATCCACAGAAATCCCATCAGGCTCACGTTGGCCCTGATATCAAACCTATCAAGCCCATGTTGGGCCTAATATGAGTTCATATCAGACCAACATAGGACTTAACGATTTGTTTCAATAATATTTTAATACTTTTAGAGAATCCGAAATAAACAATAGATAACATATTTAAATTCTTACGATATCAGAAATTCACATGACCTGAAATGAGTGCAATCAGATTTCTCTAAGTCAATCAGTAAATTTTGACCTAGATAACTCTGATTATATTCATTTTAGGTCTTACGAATTTCTAACGTTGCAAAGAGTTGAAATATATTATCTGTTATACTTTTCGCTTTTTGGTGGTGGTGTTTTGAAAAAACAAATTTTAATAGAATAAGTCGATAGTAGAGAGAAAAGAGAAAAAAAAAATTATTTTCTAAGAATGGAGAGAGAGGGAGGGAGTGGAGAGAGAACGACCGGATATTGAAATTGCATGGGATAGGAAGTCCAAACAAATTAATATACTTTTTAGTAATTACCAAATTATAATACGTCTGTTCTCAATTCAATTACTGAAATTATTATATATGAAATATTATTATATCGAAATAGTCTATTAATTTATCAATAACTATTAATAACCAAATCTATTATCAATGGCTGTTACAAGTGTTAGACTAAATTTTGATCAAGCTGAAATGAAGTTGGTGAATTTAGATAATTTTAATTAAGTTGATAAAAATTATTTTGATATAATACTATTTAATATATAATAATTTTGATCAAATTAATAAAAATTTATCCTATAGTATAACTACTTTAATACACTGTAATAGTTATGATATAATTGTTACAATACCATTGAAATAAAAATATTTTCATAATGAAAAATATGTTGAAATATTAATTCGACATTTTTTATATATATAAAAGGAGTTAATAAAATAAAATTACAAAGTCAAAGATAGTGAAACGGTCTTGTCTCTATTCGTGGATCGGAGAACTCGGAGTCAATCTACTTTCCGTTAAAGATTTTGATTAGTATTTTTATCGACATATATTGTGACTGTTGTTGACTTGTCTTGTTCAAAGATTTTGACTAATGTTTCAAAGATTTTGTTTGAAGCATGGCCGGCTAAGTTTATTCGAGATCCTTAAGGGGGATGATAGGGTTGAATAAGTCCGTGGCGGACACGTAAGATGGATCAGAGAAGCTGAAAGACGGGACATTTCGAGTTGGAAAGGTTCTCCTGCCTGAGCCCAGGGATCTTCTTCAGAGGTTCGCCCGGAACAGTAGGCTAAAAGTCCCTCAAGATTGGGTCCCGAGAGCAGGATGTGGTCGAATGAGCTCCGACCAGGACAAAAGATGAAGTGTCTGCCCGACACAACAGTGGTGGTTAGTGGAGACCCTCTGCCCCAGGCCTCGGGAAATTCCCAAGCGTGAGGTGCCCGGGAAGGGCAGCTGAAGTTCCTTCTCGGGGGGGGGGGGGGGGGCATCCCGGGGGGTTGGGTCTCGAGAGCACATCGAGAGTTGTGTTGTGATGCATGGGAACCCCGGGCTCTCCTCGGGGGTGGAGTCCCCACGATAATTGACCTCAGACATTGACCTTTCCCTAGAGGAGCGGATAAGCGCTCCCGTCATACCAGGTCTGCACGACCTCTGAATCTTGAAACGGGCAGAAGACGATAACGACATAAACCGTTTCAAAGGATATCCCATAACCACCGAAAGAGGAGGATAACGTGGTTTATGCATCAGAGATATGGCACCAATCGAGGGTCACGTTTGTCAAGGCGTCATCAGTATAAAAGGTAGACGGACTCCTCCGGTAAGGGGGTTACGATCTCTCGTTCCTACATACTCTCTTTTTTCTTTTCTCACTACAATTATCCTTCGGGCAACCTACTAACTTGAGCGTCGGAGTGGACTCCGTCGGACCCCTGCCGGCGTGTCCCATAATGCTTGTGTTAACTTCGTAGCCCCCCCCTCCCCCCCAAAGTTCCTCCCTGGCCTCATAACTTCCACGCGGGCCGAGCCTCCATGACTGGTCATCGTCGACGACTCATTCCGGAACAGGTGAAAAAAATAGATTTTTGATATAATTTTAAACAAAAAATTATTCTCTCTTTTTCATTCATTTAGCCAAAATTAATATATTTAAAATTATTTAGAATTATTTAAAAATAAATAAAGATAAAAATATATCTAATTACTTAAATAAAAAAAAGATAGATAACGATTTTAAAAATGGAACAAATAAAATAGAATAATAATCAAAAGAATCGTCCTATTCATCATCAATTGTGAAGAAAATAGTAAATAAATAAAAAATCTATATGTACAAAATGATAAAACTAAGCAAACATAAATCATATTTTTTTTTATCTCTTAAATCAACACCACTGTAAATCATAGAACGAAGACAGAGAAGAAATAAAAAAATTTATCAGGGTAAATAAATCTAAGTAAAGGTTAATTTTTATCAAGAAAGTGAAATAATAGAGATATTTAACTTATTATTATTTATAAATAATAAAATTTTCTATATCGATAGGAAGTAATATGGGTGAATGTATCAGTATTTGAATTTAATCAAGCAAAGAATATAACAGTACCAATCGGATCAATTTGAGAATGTTATGTATGGTTTCTCTTAGGGGCAGAGCCACCCATGGGCTAGGGTGGGCTCCAACCCCATCTACTTTTTCAAAAAAAAAATTATTAATTAGTTATGTTTTTTATTTTGTTAATATTTGAGCCCTATCAAACACAAATTAAGTACTAAAAAATAATAAAAACTTGAATAAAAAATAAATAAAATAGAGATTAATAAATTATTGTATATAAAATGAAGATGTTGAGTTTAAATTTGATTAAATGTGAATTAAATCTAATGATTAGGTGAGAAGATAAATAGTATTTTAGTTTAAATTGAAATTGATTTGAACAAGTTATGATCAATGATAGGTTAAATTAATTTAATTTACTTAAAATAATTAAGATATCTTTAAAAATTCTTTTCTTCCTTCTTTATTTTTTACTCGTACTAGCAAACAAGGTTACACAACCCTCAATTAAGATTTTGAATAACAGTCCGTCCCATTTAATTTTGAATTATGGCTATGCTCTTGTTTCTCTTTCCCAATCTCAAAGTACCAGAGAAGCACAGGACGAAGAGTTGGAAAAAATAAATAGGACGAATCTAAAAAAATTAATATTTTTATTTTATAATATATAGATAAAAAAATTTCTAATTTTTATTTTTATTTATCAGAGCATGATAAAGGAACACAATTGATCCCGGGCCAACTTGCATGTAGCTTAGTCTAGCAGCCTAACACCTCGTCAGCGAAAGATAAATTTAGAGTCCAAGAGGACTCACTCGCAGTACCACCGAATCTCAATTCTTCCGGGTCGGGAGAAGCTCAAACTCAAAGCCTCTTGAAGACACAAGCAGCTATACGCTCACACACCACTTGGCTCAGTAACCCCGATCAGGCGCGTGGCGACCCACGCTCCTCAGATTCGGCCTGACCGAGTGTCTAGACTCTTTCGCGGGCATGTCCCCGTGCCTTTCTCAGGGGGTTCCTAGTTGGACGCGTGGCGAGCCACGCTCCCTGGGATCCTCTCTATACAAATGACGCCTGACTCAATCTATTGCCCCTCTCGGGTCGGCTCCCAGCCGACGCGTGGCGACCCACGCTCCCAGGGTAATCCCGAGCCCGAGGAAACTCTATCCAGTATACCACAGAAGGCCCTGAGTCGGCCTCATCAGTCAGTGCCCACGGTCGGCATCTTCTAGGCTCTCAGTCGGCCTCATCAGTCAGTGCCCTCGGTCGGCACCTCCCTTCTAGGCCCTCAGTCGGCCTCATCAGTCAGTGCCCTCGGTCGACACCTTCCTTCTAAGCCCTCAAGCGGCTTTATCAGTCAGTGCCCTCAGTTGGCACCTTCCTTCTAGGCTCTCAGTTGCCCCCATCATACATAACAACCACTCCCTGACACAAGACTACCAGAAGCAGTACGGGGGGCACATGTCTAGTACTATCTCGGCTCAAACGACGAGTATCCCGCTGATGTCCTGATCTTCCTGCCTTACCCTGTCCCCCCGTACTGCGACCACATACGTTGGTGTCAGGCCGAGCGGCGCCTGATGGCACCAGCTTTTAAGTTGACAGTGCTCATTTCCTTATTCCGGTATGCGATACTTTACCCTGTAACCTCTGGCATGCCTCACCTTGTCCTCACTACATGACAAAAGGTGGCAGGCTGGACAGCAACTGTCAGCTTCCCCGACTATATAAGCCTCTCCATTCTGATGCCCGCAGGTACGCGCAATAGTGATTTTGCTACTGTTGCATAAAGCTGTCAAACGGGTCAATCCGTGGCGGGGCGGGGCGGCCCATGGCGAGCCGGCCATTTGGCGGGGCGGGGCGGGGCGGGTCGACCCGTCATCTAGGCGGGTTGGAAAATCCCCAATCCAACCCAATCCAAGGCGGGCCGTGGGTTAGGCGGGCCAACCCGCGGGCCCATCAAAATATTTTTAAAAAATTAAAAAAATTTATATATTTAGATTTCATCAATCAAATATATTAAGAAATATATTTTTTAAATATAAATGGATACAAACGAGTAATCATGTGATGAAAAATAATATTTTTTATTTCAAAATAATAACAAAGAAAGATAATAAATTATCATAAAACTTAACTAACATGTGATTCTCAACCCGTGGTCCAACCCAAGCCCGTCGCGGGCCGACCCGTGCGGGTCGCGGGCCTAGGCGGGTTGCCCCGCGGCGAGCTTAGGTTGCTTAAATCCTAACCCAACCCGCTTAAATTGATTGGCGGGGCGGGCTAACTCGACGGGCCTAACCCAAATTGGTAGCTCTACTATTGCATTGCCTTTTGCTTTCCACTCTTGAGGACTGACTTGACCGTCGGAGTACCTTGCCGGGGACTTTTCTTGGAGGGTTCTAACGGTCCTTGTCTTGAAGGTTAGGAGTGAGCTTCTCAGCCAGCCCAGCGGTTCGTGGCCCCGGAGGACCATCTCGCTCTTGGGGCGTCCACCTCACTTCGCGACATGATCAAATTTGGCGCTAGAAGGAGGGACACTTTGCCTAATCGGAAGTGAAGATGGAGAATCCCAACCGAGTCATGATGATTGTCACCCGCGAGGAATACGAAGCCCTGATGGCTACTCGAGCTCGGAGGACTCCTTAGAGGCCTTCACAAGCCGGTAGCCAGGTGCCTCGGTTCCCAGAGCCAGCGGCACACCAGCCTTCAAGAGGTCTAGGAAGGCCCGCCCGACCTGAGGGTGATGCCACACCCTTTCCTACAGCCTCCTACCGGGACTAGGGTGATGAAGTCGATTCAACCGAGGCTTCCGCATCTAACTAGATGCATGCATCGCAGCCCGACAAGGGAAAGACCCCGATCGACCCTTCTCCCTCTATCCTGGTACGCAGTCCCTTCTCCTTTTGGATCTTGGAGGATCCTGTTCCCCGTCATCTCCGCTTCTTCACGATCCCCGAGTACACGGGGACCACCGACCTAGAGGAGCACCTGATGAAGTTCGAGAGCGCTGCTCTGCTTCATCAATATCCGGAAGGTGTCAAATGTCGAGCCTTCCTAACCACTCTCTCAAGCCCAACCCAAAGATGGTTCGACCGACTCCCTGATGGGTCGGTCACGGGCTTTGAGGAGCTCAGGAGGGTTTTCCTCCAACACTTCGCCAACAGCAGGAGGCACCACAAGATGAGCCTCAACCTGTTCGCTCTGAAGCAGGGCCCGAAGGAAACTCTCCGGGCCTACATTAAGAGATTCAACGGCGTGACCCTGGACGTGCCCACAGCCACGCCTGAGGACCTGGTCAGCAAATTCTCCCAAGGATTACAAGAGGGAGATTTCTTCCGCTCGCTGATCAAGAAACCCCCGAAGGACTTTGACAGCCTGCTGGGCAAGGCTGTCAAGTATATCAACGTTGAGGAGGCCCAGGTCACTCGGAAGAAGGAATCGGCCAATCCAACGCCTCCTAACCCTGCCCAGAACCCCAAATCCCCAGGTGGGCCCATTCGCAACCCACGCGGACCCATTGACCGAGTGGGAGGAGAAAGGTGACACGTGCAACAAGTGGACCAGGGCAAGGCAGGGGAGGAGGAGGAAGAAGGTGAATCCAAGTGCAATAGAAAGGTGAAGAAACTAACCAGAGAGGAAAGGTAGCCGGAGAAGGAAGTCGAAAGAGGAGAACTCGCTGAAACCCTAGCAATGCTCGAAGCGACAGCAGGGCGGTTTCGAGATTGGAATGCGATAGGGAAAACAGCGGAGCAAGAAGCTTATTTATAGGAGTCGAAGAATGACGTCGGCCATCCGATGGCAAGCGAGAAAAAGGCGAGCTCGATCCGAGACTGTTCGATCGAGTTCGGGATGGCTACTGAAATGGCAGACCACACGTGCGGGTCGAACATTCGCAAGGAGGAGCAGCATACTCTTCGTTACTCGGAAAACGAATGACGGGGGAACATGTGCCCCCGGTCATTAAGGGCGCAGTTAAAGAAGAGATATGCAGTGACTCTGCAATGGGAAGGTGAAGAGACATTTGATAAGACAGATTGCTAGCCGGGTGAATCGCTGACTCCGGGTCGACTTAGGGGGTCGACCGCGTGAGTCGGTCACTCAGGTACGCTAGGCTTGGGCAAGAGGGACAGTCCAGTCAGTCGGACTCATCGCCTCCTTCGACTAGACTCGAGGGGGACGCTTATGATCCCGTGCCAGCTTGCGTGTACCCTGGCCCGGCAACCTGGCACCTTGTCAGCGGAAGATCGATTTGTGGGCTTCGGGAGCCCATGGGATGAAAGGCCCGTACGGGCGGCCTGGCCTAGCTTCCTTGAGAACACGAAGAGAGAGGCCAGGGTTATCATCGAGACTAAGGGCTTCGGAGCCCCCAAAAGGACCCCGAGTCCAGAGTCCAAGAGGACTCACACGCAGTACCACCGAATCTCAATTCTCCTGGGTCGGGGGAAGCTCAAACTCAAAGCCTCTTGAAGACACAAGCAGCTATACGCTCACACACCACTTGGCTCAATAACCCCGATCAGGCGCGTGGCGACCCACGCTCCTCAGATTCGGCCTGACCGTGCGTCTAGACTCTTTCGCAGGCATTCCTAGTTGGACGCGTGACGGCTCACACTCCCTGGGATCCTCACCATATAGATGACGCCTGACTCAATCTATTACCCCTCTCGGGCCGGCTCCCAGCCGACGCGTGGCAGCCCACGCTCCCGGGGTAAGCCCGAGCTCGAGGAAACTCTACCCAGTATACCATAGAAGGCCCTGAGTCAGCCTCATCAGTCAGTGCCCTCGGTCGGCATCTTCCTTCTAGGCCCTCAGTCGGCCCCAGCAAACAGAATAACCACTCTCTGACATTAGACTACAGAAGCAGTACGGGGTCGACGCAGGTCAGGTACAATCTCGGCTCAAACGACGAGTATCCCGCTGATGTCCTGATCTTCCTGCCTTACCCTGTCCCTCCGTACTGCGACCACATACGTTGGTGTCAGGCCGAGCGGCGGCCGATGGCATGAGCCTTTAAGTTAATATTGCCCTTTTCCTTATTCCAGTATGTGATACTTAACCCTGCCACCTCTGGCATGCCTCACCTTGTCCTCACTATATGACAAAAGGTGGCAGACTAGGCAGTAACTGTCAGCTTCCCTGGCTATATGAGCCTCTCCACTCCAACGCCCGCAGGTACGTGCAATAGTGATTTTGCTACTGTTGCATTGCCTTTTGCTTTCCACTCTCGAGGGCTGACTTGACCGTCAGAGTGTCTTGCCGGGAACTTTTTCCGGCGGGTTCTAACGGTCCTTGTCTTGAAGGTTAGGAGCGAGCTGCTCAACCAACCCAGCAGTTCGTGACCCCCGAAGGACCATCACTCTTGGGGCGTCCATCTCACATCGCGACAGGATCAGTAGCACAGGGAAATTAGAATGGAAAGATATTGAAAAATAATAAATTAGATTTTATAAAACAATATACATAAATTTAAAATATTCAAAAGTGCTCCATTATGGATTTATATGCTGAAATCATAATAAGATTTTCATGAAATACAAAATTTTGATAAAAAGAAATTAAGATCATGTAAATATTTTAGCACTTGACTCTTTTCCTGTTCATTCTTTAAAAAATATATACATAAAATATATTTAATATATTAAAAATAATAAACTCAAATAAAAAAAATGAGGCCTAGATATAGACCTCAAGTCGACCTTGTTTTGAAGATAAAAAAAACACTCTTGACTGGGAGTGCTTGCAAGTTGTTTCCCACATATTTTAAACCAATTCAACGTTGTTTTTTTTTATTGATTTACTTTTTTTTTTAATTTACGGACAGGTCCCTTTATATATATATATATATATATATATATATATATATATATATATATATATATATAACGTAAATTAAAATCCCGAATTTTAATTTGTAATTGAAATAATATGATTTTGATATCATAGGATTATACCAATTTGATATTTTTTAAATATGAAAAAATATTAATTAAATTTGTTAATTTAAATATTAAAAATTATATATATTTAAAAAAAATATGGAATCGTAAATAAATGAAAATCTTATTATATATTTTTAAAATTAAAATAAATAAAATATATATTAAATTAATAGGATAGTTTTATTAAGATTTAATTAAGTCGTTTATATTTATAATTAGGAGTTAATTGAAATTATAAAATTAAAATTATTTTCTACATCCCATCCACGTACTCGTAAACATCCCGCCAAGACCTCCGGTGGCCTCCGTGCAACCCTATCAAATTTGCCATAGGATCGCTCGTTGTGCGGACGACAAACTAAATATTAAATTTTATTAAAGGAATATTTCATTGAATGATTAATTGATAATCATTCAATGAAATATTCTTTTAATATTCTCTCTCAAGTTAGATCGTGAACGTTTAGACTTAAGAACACCTAACTTGCCAACAAATGTAAAAAACGTAGTTTATCCCAAGGCTTTGGTAAATATATCTGCAATTTGATGTTCACTGGATATGTAAGTCATTTTAATTTCTCCTTTGTCAATATGTTCATGGATTAAATGATAGTAAATCTCGATATGCTTTGTTTTTTTCATGGAAAACTGAATTAGCAGTAATGTGTATGACTACTTGATTGTCACAGTATAGAGTCACTGCCCAAGAAATTTCGATCTAGGGTAAGATAATAAAGACCATTACTTTGCCTGCCTAGTCCAATCATCTTCTTCGTAGTTGAGTCCTGTAACATGTAAAAATCATGATAAAATGTCACACTACAATCTAAGACTTGTGTGATTTTGCTAATGGAAAGCAAATTAATTTTGAAATTCAGAATATAAAACACATTATCAACACTCAACAGTTAAATTATTACATAATTCCATGGATCTAACAGATTTAATATGTGCATGCCCTCCATTTGGTAATTGCACAGTGGGATATTTAGTAGCCACTTTATTTGCAGTAGGCTGATTCTTCGACACATGATCAGTAGTACCACTGCCTAGTATTCATATACTATTTGTCAAGGTAGAGTTATTACCTGAGGTGTTTACAAGGAGTTCATTATTACCATTTGCTTCAAGAATAAGTGTTATGATTTGATCATATTCCTGAGCAGTGAGTTGTTTGGTTTTCACATTAGAGATGATTGAGAATTTGATATCTATCTTTCCCTTCAGTTTGACATCTTTGCCATGATAACGATGTCTAGCGGGAACCCATGAATATAGAAACATCGATAATATGGTCATCCCTATTGAAGTGAGAGCATTGAAGTTATGTGGTCATCCCTATTAAATATGAGTGCTTTGATACCATGTAAAATTCTTAAATATGAGGGAAGAAAGTTTGAGAATTTAGGTATGTAATTATCATAGAAGTGTTATAAAATATCTATTAATATCTATAAAACACAGTTTTGCATGCAGACGTGACATTCACAGAGGGCTTAGGATTCCTGCCTAAACCGAATATAAATTTTTTATTATAATTAAAAATACAAATTCAAAAGAAAATATATAATTACAAATCCTAAAAAAAATTCAGATCTTAATCCAAAATTAAAATTTTAAAAAATAATTTATTAAATTCAAAAAATAATTTTGATGTAAGAATAATGATAGTCCTACATCTGAAGTTACCAAGGCGAATTACACACAGAGCAATTATAAAACTGGACCAAGAACGGTAAAGCAACTCATACCTTTCTCGGCCTTTTGGCTAAGATCAAGTGTAGTATCTGTTCTTATCAGTTTAATATCTGATATGTGGGTCATTGGTCCACTTTGATATTAAATTAATTTTTATATGGGGGATGACCCATCACAGTAGCTTGCTACCAGGGTTTTCATGTGTCGCCTATGTGTTGTACTATAGCACAGGCCTGACACACCCCTATCAAAGCAAAGTAAACTTTAGATCGCATTCATATCCACCACCTTTATAAAACCTATCATCATCATTAATATCTTATATTATAAAAAATAATATTATATCTTATATTGACATTAATTCATGATGAAATAAAATTACTTTTCATTTAATAATAAAAATTGACATATATATATATTATCACTAAACATGTTATTTGAATTGTATAAGATTCCCGTGCATCATCGGACGGGTATTATACTAGCATAGAGTTATTTCAAAGCAATCATTAATTATGATTAATTTTATCCATAGAAGATAATGGAGACTAATTAATTCTGATTAATTAATTTATATTGAAGTAGAGAAAATAATTAAAAATATAATCAAAGTATTAATTGCAAAATCAATAAGAAAGGAATATCAACAAATGAATCATTTAATAAAATATTCCTTTAATAAATTTCGTCCAAATTCATCCGGGCCAGAATAAAATTTTAATCCATGGAATATGTAAAAAATACACTAGTAAATTCTAAACATGAATCTGCAAAGAAAAAAAACATAGCATATCCAAGTGCATAACAATTCAGAAGCAACCATATAAAAAGCGCACTAATAAATTCCTCAGTGCAGTCACAACATGATTCAGTCATAACAATTCAGAAGCAACATGATTCAGTCACAACATGATTCAGTGTCCGCATTAAGGTTCGCTTCTGGGGTTATGGTGTAGCAGTAAAACGATTAGTCGTTATCTTAGATATTCGTGATTCAATCCCTAGTTACGGTATATTTTGTAAAAAAAATTTCTTCAAATAGGACGCGAACCTTGGGACGCTGGACTTCTAGACCGTCCACTGCGAGCACTTCCCGATTTACGTGGTGACCGATAGGAAATTTCTGTGGGACCTGACCGATCACTCCAGGTTTATCTGCTACCTGGTCTGTAAATAAATACAAAATAAAATTAATGTGCTTAGTATCCGAATTAGTAATTTATATAATTTATTTTTTCTATATTGATCTGGAAAGAATTGACCGACACTAATGGTGGGCGAATTGCTTTTGCCACCCACCAAGCAAATCAACTAAATTCTAAACTTTTGAGTGAGGGTCAAACAATTCTAAACTTATTGCTAGTTAGTGGCCTTCTCATCCTACTCGATCAACCACATTTAATTTCATTCCACCTAATTCGTCGTTTCAACTAAACTTTTAAGTTGGGATTGCTTTCAAAATCTCACCAACTCTTATCAATCTACCCCCTTATTTCTACCAACCTTAATTGCTAACCAGTTCGATTATGTCTTGGGAGCAATCTGTTAGTAAAACATGAAATCTCGAAATGAAATTTTGTGAATCTGTAAATACTCACAGTGAAGTTCTTGCGTCCTTTTACCTCGTACTTGTCGTTCTTCACTTGTCGTCGGAAGAACGATCACAATCGGAAAGTCCTTCAATGTCCACAAATCAAATCCCTCTTCCGACGCAATTTTCCTCTTCGGAAAACTAGTTGCCGAAAGCTCCTCGGATGCTTCCGATTCCCTTCTGCTCTTGCACACCTTGGACGAACCCCCCCTTCCCCCTTTTTATAGCAAGGAGCAAGGGGAAGGGGGAGAAGTGGGGACGTGGGGAAGTGGATAACTTCCCCACGTCTCCCACTTCCAACATCTCCCATTCGTCCAAGTCAAGTCACATAGATCAATACAAGAATCAGGTCACAAAGATCATATAGTCACATAGACTAATACAAGAATCAGGTCACAAAGACCATATAGTCACATAGACTAATAGATCATCCAATTCATACTTTAGGGAAAATGATTCGTGCGACAGCAAGCATATTGAGCAATCATTGCTAAGAAAGTTGTGACACTTAACTTAGCTGCTCTCTGAGCGATCAATACCAAGAAAGTTATTACACTTTACTTAGTCGCTCTATCACATTAATCAGAGACATCAATCACTTGCTTTTACCCCAGATTAAATTATTTATATCAATATGAACATCTCTAATCCCTCATCATGACAATTAAGTCAAGAGCATGTTCAGTATTTCCATTCAATACTATTATTCACAATCATATTTTAAGTACTCAACAAAAAATATAATTGGTCGACCAGTGAATAAATGTCAATGATGTAAATTTCTCTTAATCTTCCTTTATAGCTAGAATCTCTTCATTCTAATCAGTTGCTTTCCTAGTTATGCTCCGTAGACCGAATCATCCATAGTCAATAGGACACATGCTAAAGTAGCATACACTGATTAGAATTTCAAGCAAACAGCTAAATAGTCACTTAGGGTAAAACTGAGATTAACTTATAACCTCAAGGGTCTCACATAGTAAGGAAGCAGGGATCAATTCTCTTACAACCCTTATTGTCGCTATAGCACATGTGGTATGAAACACATGCTACGATGTTTCTCTCTTTAACACATAAAGAGTGCATGTTTTTCTTCTAAAATTAACATCGTACAGATTTCGATCTAGACATACCCAATGTCTAATCCTGAATTCAACCTATGAACTCCAATTTGGCTACAAGCAGGCTCAGTAAATGGTGGGAACATTTACTTCGATTATTACATTAAATAATCTCATCTTGACACAAAATCAATGCGACCTCAACTTACGAGTATGTCTCTATTCACAGCTACTCAAGCTGCCCCATAAGTAATGATCTTACCTCTATTTATACTCAACAAATAGAGATGATTGTCCATGTGAGTGGACCAATCTCAACCTGCCAACATGCTTATCGAGACTTTATTCAAAATGTAACACCAATACATACACTGAATAAATCATGGCACTTTCATATATAATGAATTTGTCTGTACATTGTGTTACATTTTTCGAAGTCCCATGGACTTCACATATCCAAGAAATGACTCTTTAGTCAATGGCTTAGTAAAAGGATCTGCAAGCATAGCACGTGTAGGGATATACTCAAGAACTACCTTTTTCTTGTCAACAATATCCCTTACATAATTATATTTGATTTCTATATGCTTGCCTTTGCTGTGATACTTGGGATCTTTGGAAAAACTATTGCAGCTTGATTGTCACAGAACACTGTAACTGGACTCCCACTATCCTCAGCAATCTTCAAATGCTTCAGGAATCTTCTCAGCCAGACAGCTTCTTGTACAGCCGCTGCACAAGCCACATATTCGACTTCCATTGTCGACAAAGCTACACAAGCTTGTTTCTTGCTATTCCATGAGATGGCGCCACCATTCAGCAAGAAAGCATAGCCCGATGTGGATTTTCTGTCATCAGGATCTCCTGCCCAATCTGCATCTGAGTAGCCCTTCAGGCTCAACTTTGATCCTTGGAAGCAGAGACAATAATCCGCTGTCCTTTTGAGATATCTGAATATTCTCTTCACCGCTTTCCAGTGTCTCGATCCTGGGTTTGACTGGAAACGGCTAACCAAGCCAACTGCATAGCTGATGTCAGGACGTGTACACAACATAGTGTACATTAAACTACCAATGGCACTGGCATATGGTTTTTTCTTCATGTCGACTATTTCATCAGGAGTCTTGGGATACATACTTTTGCTCAGAACAGTTCCTTTCGCTACAGGAGTTTGTTCAATGTTGCAATTAGACATATTGAAGTGTTGTAACATCTTAGTAATATAAGCCTCTTGAGACAAACCCAAGAGTCTTTTTGATCGATCTCTTATGATCTTTACCCCTAAGAGATACTCAGCTTCACCCATATCTATTATGTCAAACTGTGATGAAAGCCATGATTTAACTTCTATCATAAACCGTGTGTCATTTCCAGCTATTAACATATCATCAACATATAATGATAAAATGACTATCTTTCCTTTATCCTCCCTGAGGTAAACACAATGATCCTCATTGATCATTTCGAAACCATAAGATAAAATGACTTCATTAAATCTTATGTTCCATTGTCTTGACGCTTGCTTTAGCCCATATATTGACTTTTTAAGTCTACATACTTTATCCTCTTGGCCTTCAGCAATATAACCTTCTGGCTGTGCCATATAGATTTCCTCGTCAAGACTACCATTAAGGAAAGCCATTTTTACATCCATCTGATGTAATTCTAAGTCATAATATGCCACTATAGCTAAAATGACACGTATTGACACAAACTTCACAACTGGGGAAAATGTCTCTTCAAAATCAATACCCTCCATTTGGGTATATCCTTTTGCAACCAGACGAGCTTTGTATCGATTAATTGATCCATCTGCTTTCCTCTTGATTTTGAGAATCCACTTATTCCCAATAGCCCTTCGGCTCGGATGAAGATCGACTAAATCCCAAACATGATTCTTTCTCATCGACTCCATTTCCTCATCCATTGCAATTCTCTATTTTTCTCTGACTGAACATCTCAATGCTTCCTCAACCGATCGAGGTTCCTCATCGTCAACAGGGAGTAGCATTAATGCCTCATTCTCAATGTCAAACCTTCTCCGAGGAATAATCTTACGACTACTCCTTCGTAAGTCGGACTGTTGAGGAGCTGAAACTAATTCATTCATTGGCAAATCACTCCCACTGGGTTGACTAGATTCAAGTATCTCCTGTGATACCTGAGTTGTTAATAAAGGAACATTATCCTCTTCCTCTATTGCAAATAAAGGAATCGACTTATCAACTTCACCTCTTGTTGGGAATTCAGTTTCGAGAAAAGTGGCATCTCTTGACTCAATTTCAGAGATGGTTCCATCTTGTTGCTCACCAATGAAAACATAACCCTTAGAAGTATCAGAATACCTTATTAAGATACACTTTTTAACTCTTGTTCCTAGTTTTCCATATTTGTGAGTCTTGTCATGAACGTAGGCAGCTGACCCCCAAGGTCTCAGATTACTCAAATCTGGTTTTCTGCCTGTCCAACGTTCATATGGTGTAGATGGAATAGACTTAGAAGGCACTCGGTTAAGTATATAGGTAGCAGCTAATAATGCATCTCCCCAATAGGAAATAGGTAAATTAGCTTGAGCCATCATAGACCTAACCATATCTAGAAGAGTTCTATTTCTTCTTTCAGCAACCCCATTTTGCTGTGGAGTTCCAGGGATCGTTAGTTGTCTAATAATCCCTTTCTCGTAACATATTGTCTTAAACTGATCAGACAAATATTCACCTCCACGGTCAATGCGTAAGGTTTTAACCTTACGATCCAATTGATTTTCAACTTCGTTCAAATAACGTTTGAAGCAATCTAATACTTCATGTTTATGAGAAATCAAATACACATGACCGAAACGTGTGAAGTCATCAATAAATGTTACGAAATAGGAACCTCCATGTCTAGCCTTCACATTCATTGGACCACATACATCCGAATGAATTAATTGCAATGGTGAATCAGCTCTAATAGCCTTACCAAATGGTTTCCTTGTTGCTTTTCCAGCAAGACAATGCTCACATATGGACAGGTTAATCTTAGCATGAGTGCCCAGTAGACCCTCCTTAGCTATTCTATTCATCCGTTCTTGTCCGATATGTCCTAGTCTAGCATGCCAAACTTCCTCATTAATATTAGCATCACTAGTAAGAGCAATGTTTGAAAACAACTATTAATTCCATAATTAATATCATGTTCCACATCAAGAACCATGAAACCATTCATTACATAACCACACCCAATTAACACAGAGTTAATTCGAAGTTCCACACAACGACTGTAAAAGTTTATACAATAGCCCAAATCAAGAAGACAAGTAACGGAAACCAAATTCCGTCGAATATCAGGAGCATAAAGGACATCATGTAGAAACAACGTTTGTCCACCACGAAGGTTGAGCTTGCAAGTGCCAATGCCTTTGACTTCAATTCTTGCATTGTTTCCTACATATATCCATTTGTTACCAGCTGGTACCCGACGGTACTCCACGTATGTAGCTCGATCACGAGCTACGTGGTTCGTTGCTCCTGAATCTATAATCCACAAAGGATGAGAATCAGCTAACAACACTGAACTAGCAACATTATGCTCATGAAAAGAAGTTAAATATGGAATTACCTTTTTCGGCTCGGTACAATCTCGAGCGAAGTGGCCCTTCTTGCCACAGTTATAGCAAGTCAGCTTGCTTTTAGGTTTCTTTCCATACTTCTTTCCTTTAAACTCCTTCTTGATCGGGCCTTGCCCAGCAGCAGCTTCTTTTCCTCTTCCCTTTCCCTTTCCTTTCTTGAACCATATCTTCTTATTCTTGGGTCTAGATCCTTCAGCTACGAAAGCTTGTCCAGATATCCTTGCAGATTCTACTCTCTCCGCCTCCAGTTCAACATGGCGTGAGACATCAATGAAAGTTTTAATGCTTTCACTGTGAGTAAGATTCTGCTTCATTGATTCCCAAGAATCAGGAAGGGAACGGATAACTGCCTGAACCTGTTGTTCATCTGTCAACTCATGACCGGCAGTTTTTAGCTCTCGAATCATATTTCCCATTTCCCTAAGATGTTGGGTCATGGTGACATTCGGGCGTTTCTTGAAGCTGTCAAATTTGATTGTCAGCTGGCGAAGCTTACTTACGCTAACTCCACTATATTTATTTCTCAGGGCAACCCAGACAGCATGAGCTGAAGGCAATGGCTCATACTCATACACTAGGTCATCAACCATTGAACTAATCAAAATGCCCTTTGCTGTGGAGTCCTTTTTCTTCCATGTCTTGTAGGCATCAAGATCACGCTTATGCTGGGCGGTAGCACCGTCTACAGGTTCTACCATAAACTGATTTACAGCTTCTAGAACTTCTTGTTCCTCAAGTACATACTGTATCTTGAGGTGCCATATTTTGTAGTTGTCCCCATTTAGTTTTTCACCTTTGTTGAGTTCAGCTATTATGTTCTTCGTTGCCATGATCTAACATAAATAAACGCATTATTTAGTTATTCAGTGTAACTCATATGCGTGTAATCAATAACTAACTCATTGTAAATTAGAGTTGGTTTACAGAATCAAGTGGAAACTATGTTCCCACTCATCCTCTGTATATCCAATCTAATAGACATTGATTAGTTATTTTACATACATCCATCATATGAACTAATCATAAATGAACTTATCATTGAAATGAACTAATCATTAATATGTTTGTTAACTCATAACATAACTTTTCATAGAATAAAACTGTTCATACACAACGACAGTAAACACTACATGACTCTTAAAACTAAACGAGCAAATACTGTTTGTACATAACAACAGTAACAAAGACAAGACTTTAATAGACTAGATAAGCTAGTACCACTCCCACTAGGGCAAACACTAGCGCAGTGGTAAACATTATCCCTTTCATCCCAGATTTTATCTGAACTAGTTCAGCTTCAGGATCCTCCTTAGATTCCACAATTGGATCCCACTCAATTTCCTCAGGATCCCCCTTGAATTCTACAATCAGATCCATCTCTGGATCCTCTTCAAATTCTTCAGGATCCTCTTCCAGATCGTCCTTAGAATCTTCCAGATCCTCTTCTGAAAAATTCTGGCGAAGTAGTTCTCTACATAACTCGGTATATGTGATACGTCCTTCATAGAGTCCCCAGATACATCTTGCAGCTACTTTAGCACGCCTCGGCAATGAACTAATCAATGCCCCGATCCGGTAGTTATCTAGAACTGGAAACTCTTCCTGTTCGAGTTTCCAAAATAGACGATCAAGCCTTCCCATATGCCCTTGGATGCCTAGATGTGGGCGGTAGTCAATCTCCTCTATCTGTTCCCTCAAATGATTCCGTCGCACATCTCGACGAGTCATTGTGGTAATAAATCTCGGCATCTGGAATTGAAATACACCAATGTCAGTACAAAACCGACAAACCAGTAACAAAACTGGTTCAATTCAATTCACAATTATGCATAAACCCACAAAGTCATAAACAGATAAAAAAATTTTCTTGATTTGGGAGTTCTATTGACTAACACCTCGGGTTGATCGATTGGGAAATCAAATCCTTAGTCTGGGTCCATTATCCTCATTAGAACTAATCTAATCGGACAGGGATAACTTATCTTAGTCGTTTGCTCACTTAATTTAAAGTCAAATCTATTGTTCGAACCAAACAAAATGGTTCTGGTTTGTATTAAACTGATCTGATTAAATTAACTAGTGGTTTGAACTAGATCCTGATTTTATTGGATCAATTTGGTCTAGTCAAACCAACTAATGGTTCGAACTAGACATAAACATAGTTGGATCAAGTAGGTCTGATTAAATCAACTAATAATTTAAATTCCAGTTGAAATGAACCAACTTAATCGGATTTAATTAATTCTAACTAAAATCCAATCCATTTATTCAAATTTTGGTCTAGTTCCAATAACCAATAGCTAAATTTTAATACAAATTCAACCAAGTAATTAATTAAAGCACAAAGCTAATTAATTAAAAAAAAATGCAATTTTTTTTTAATCAACAGATTAAATTCGCTAATTTAATGGATGCAACAAAAAAAAAATTCAAATATATATATATATATATATATATATATATATATATATATATATATATTCATTGGATTAAGTTTGCATGAAAAAATTTCTTTTTTTTTTCAGTTGCTACTGCTTCGGCCGGTCATCTTTTTTTTCGTTTTATTTTTTTTCGAGTTTGCTTTCGCCGCCTGCATTTTTTTTCGGCCGTCCAAAGTTTTCACCGCGACGAACGCGGTTAATCGGTAGTGTGCAACACGACCGAGTGGGATCGTCGGTTCGCAACGCTAACAATTATTTTACCGACTCGAAAAAAATCTGCCGACACAAAGTCGCGATTTTCCGGCGAAGCAATTTCATGCTATTTAGAACGAATCTAAGCTCTGATACCATTGTTAGTAAAGCATGAAATCTCGAAATGAAATTTTGTGAATCTGCAAATACTCACAGTGAAGTTCTTGCGTCCTTTTACCTCGTACTTGTCGTTCTTCACTTGTCGTCGGAAGAACGATCACAATCGGAAAGTCCTTCAATGTCCACAAATCAAATCCCTCTTCCGACGCAATTTTCCTCTTCGGAAAACTAGTTGCCGAAAGCTCCTCGGATGCTTCCGATTCCCTTCTGCTCTTGCACACCTTGGACGAACCCCCCCCCCCCCTTCCCCCTTTTTATAGCAAGGAGCAAGGGGAAGGGGGAGAAGTGGGGACGTGGGGAAGTGGGTAACTTCCCCACGTCTCCCACTTCNCACGTCGTTCATCCCTACCCCGTCATTCCGGTTGCGGCTCCACTACGCTCGGCGACAGGATCAGCAATCATTAATTATGATTAATTTTATCTATAGAAAATAATGAAGAATAATTAATTCTAATTAATTAATTTATATTGAAGTAGAGAAAATAATTAAAAATAGAATCAAAGTCATTAATTGCAAAATCAATAAGAAAGGAATATCAACAAATGAATCATTTAATAAAATATTCCTTTAATAAATTTCGTCCAAATTCATCTGGGCCAGAATAAAATTTTAATCCATGGAATATGTAAAAAATACACTAGTAAATTCTAAACATGAATCTACAAAGAAAAAAAATAGCATATCCAAGTGCATAACAATTCAGAAGCAACCATATAAAAGCGCACTAATAAATTCCTCAGTGCAGTCACAACATGATTCTACAAAATAAAGTCAGTGTTCGCACTAATAAATTCAGGGTTCGTTCTGGGGCTATCATGAAGTGGTAGGATGACTAATCATTATTTTAGATATCCGTGGTTCAATTCCTACCTACGACATATTTTATAGGAATTTTTTTTTTCAAATAGAGTGCGAACCCTGGGACACTGAGCTTCTAGACCGTCCACTGCGAGCACTTCTTGATTTATCCTGGTGACCGATGAAAATTTTTTGTGGAACTGGATCGGTCATCCCAGATTCATCTGCTACCTGATCTATAAATAAATACAAAATAAAATCAGTATCTTCAGTATCCGGACTAATAATTTTTATAATTTATCTTCTCTGTATTCATCCTGGAATGAATTGACCGACACTGGTGGCGAGCGAATTGCTTTTGCCACCCACCAAGCAAATCAACTAAATTCTAAACTTTTGAGTGAGGGTCAAACAATTCTAAACTTATTGCTAGTCAGTGGCCTTCTCATCCCACTCGATCAACCAGATTTAATTTCATTCCACCAAATTCGTCCTTTCAACTAAACTTTTAAGTTGGGATCGCTTTCAAAATCTCACCCACTCTTATCAATCTACCCCCTTACTTCTGCCAACCTTGCTAACCAGTTCGATTATGTCCTGGGAGCAATCTACACCCTTACTTGTGTAGAACACATGGTGCCCCTCGACATCAAAAAGATGTCATAGTTAAAACAACGTCTTAACATACTTATTATCTCGAAACTGTTTTTATTTTATCGTTGTTATAGTAATTACAATGTAACTGCTATAACATATTAAAGTAAATCAGTCCGTTTAATTAAAATTATTATACATATAATATTATTATATCAACATACTTTTTTTTATTAATTTGATCAAAATTATTTAAATTAAACAAAATTACTTAAACTCTGACTAAATTAATTCAAAACTGGTATAGTATTTATTGACAATAACTAATGACCGAATCTGTTATCAATGGTTGCTACAGTAGTGTGCTGAAATATAAAAATTAGTTTGACGTAATAATATTTTATATATAATAATTTTGATCAGATTAAAATAATTTTATCTTATATTATATATGTATTGTAATAGCTATGATGTAATTGCCACAAAAGCATTCCCATGAAGATATTTTTTAAATGAAAAATATGTTGAAATATTAATGTAACTGTTTTTTTTAATATATAAAAGGGGTTTATAAAATAAATTACAAAGTCAAAGATAGTGAAACGGTCTAGTCTGTATTCGTGGATGGGAAGAAAACTCGGAGTCAATCTGATGTCTGTCATTATCATTATCGGCATTTATACTTTTGTTGTCGTTGTTGACTCGTTCAACGACTTGGACTAATGCTTGGTTTGAGGATGCATGAGTGATCGTCCCGCGTATTACAAGATTTTGTCGCAGATTTTGTGGCATATTTAACTCTTTCGAAGATAAAAAACTCAATTGGCCGTCCTTGACCAGAGCGTAGAATAAACGACCAGCTTATGATATTTTTAAATAATTAGGGGTGACAATTTAAAGAACTCACGATCTACTATTCATTCTATCGTATATTTTTCACTGTGTACTAATATTAATCTCTCTATATATCTTCGTTGAACTGACTATTTATTTATTTAATTTTTTTTTAAATTGTCCTGTTTAACTCTAAGAAGACAATTAAGATAGCATATTTATTTATTTATTTTTCAGACGGTCGTGTTTGCATTAACCTCCTTCGATGTTTTTTAAATATAAAAATATGTTAATTAACATTTTAATTTAAATATTAAATTATTTTATTAAAATAATAATAAAATAAAATATTTTTAAAAAATATGGAATCGTAAGGCAACCACATGGTAAATTAATAATTTATTATATATTTTATATATTAAAATAAATATATATATATATATATATAGAAATTTAATATACAAGCCCCTTTAGTTATGCACCTGTGCACGTTCAAGGTGCCTGAACATAAGATTTTTTAATTTTTTAATATATTATATATATTTTAAATTTTAAAATTTAAGAATTAGATTGTTATGGATTTAATCTAATAAGATTTTTTATAGATTTAGATTTTCTTCTTGGATTATAGTGTTCGACGCACGCGACCTGCGGTGTCTTGCACGACCCCATGAAATTCATCTCCGGATTGCTATGCCGCCACGCCCCTGTGACAGCTTACTGTGCCAGAGGCAAATAAAATTGGCAAATTTTATCCGTTTCACCCGACACATAATAAAAATTTAAACAAATTGAGAAAAATACACTAGTAAATTATAAACACGAATATACAAAGAAAAGAAAAATCAGCATCTCCAAGTGCATACCAATTCAGAAGCAACCATAGAAAAGCACAATAGTAAATTCCTTTTAAGAACGGTCACAACATGCATGATTCTACAAAGCAAATCATATGACAGTATTCTCTTTGATCTTTACACTAAACTCTACAAGCAATGTAGATTAGAGGTAGAGAAAGCATTCGTAAAGGACTGAAAACTCCGCCTATACAACTTCATATAAAACTCTACGAACCTATTGAATCAACTGTGATTCCCTTAAACTAATACAATAGGGTTTGAAGAAGATAATTCATCTACCTTCAATGGTATTCATGGTCAATTCTGGTGCCAAGGAATATGGGATTGGCACTAGTGTTGGTGAATTTGTTGTGGAGGTATATGCAGGTCGCTGAGGCGATGGTAAAACGGGGTTCTTGTTCACCAGCATGATGGTGATAGCGTCCATTGTTGGTCGGTCGGTGGCCATATTTTGAACACATAACAAGCCGAGTTGAATGCATTTCGCCACATCAAAAACTGGGAATGAATCGATCAATTGTGGATCTACCAGTTCGCAACATCTTCCTTCTGCCCAAAGATGCCATGCCTATAAATGTCAAGCCAGAATGAAATCAATATGCTAATCTCTTCGTAAGTCACTGGGCAAGAAGTAATCATTCAAGCAATATAGGTTGGTTGGTTCCTTGTATATCAGAGGAAGCCAACCAAGAATGATTGATATTTATGGCAAAATGTCTGATATTCATTTCTTGTAAACATGTCTTCGATCATCTAATCAATCATAATAATCAGGTAAAAGAATGTAAACAAGTGGGGCGATATACTTACATATCCAAGAAGACTGAATGAATCATTCGTCAAGTATGAGCCGGTGTTTCTTTTACCAGAAATTATCTCAAGCAAAATCACCCCAAAGCTATACACATCTGACTTTTCAGAAAAACAACCATGCAAACCATATTCTGGTGCCATGTAACCGCTGTTATATAACAAAGTTATTAAGAAATACACAACGTACAATGCCTTTGCCATTGTAGTGTTACCCACAACAAAATACAAGTCAATTGAGTAATAAAAGATTATACTTACTATGTGCCTACTACTCTCCTTGTGTGTTCTTCCATATGACTCTCTCCGAATATCCTTGCCAAACCAAAATCTGAAATTTTAGGATTCATATTTTCATCCAGGAGGATGTTGCTTGTCTTCAAATCTCTATGAATGATGCGTGGTCTTGAATAGCGATGAAGGTAAAGGAGTCCTTGAGCAATGCCTTGTATTATACAGAATCTCTTATGCCAATCTAATTGCACTGAAATGTTTGAATCTGAAAATATATATGGTTCTTAGTTACTCAAGAAGATCAGGTTTACCTGCCTAACCTGAGATAAATGGCACTCATGAAATTGAATCAAATGAGTGAGAAATATGGTAAGATGACTAACCGAATAAATATTTATCCAAACTTTTGTTGGGCATATATTCATAGATGAGCATTTTCTCATTTTCATGAATGCACCAACCTAAAAGCCTGACCAGGTTAGTATGCTGAAGTTTAGCAATTAGCTTAACTTCATTTTTCAACTCCTCAAAGCCTTGTTTTGAGTTCTCAGATAGCCTTTTTACAGCTATATACTGACCATCTTCTAGTCTTCCCTGAAATAGATAGTTTTCTGCCAAATAAGATCCCATAAAGCTTAATGAAGGAGAATTCATTTGTTCTTACCTTGTACACAGAACCAAAACCACCTTCACCGAGCTTGTTTGTAACCGCAAAGTCATCTGTTGCCCTATTAATACTGAAAAAATCAACCAAGGGGACATTATGGCTCCCTTATCAGATCCTAAAGTATCAAGAGCTCTTAACTCACGCAATCTTCTTGCTTTTCCTGCATTCAAGTAGACAAACTTATTCCTAGTAAAGATTGATTTTGTGAAGTTCTGCAAAATATAGGACTATTAGAACCTCACCCAATCGCATGTGCCTCACCCATGTAAAATAGAATGTTGTTCCGAAGAGAAGCATTGCAACAGTGCCTAGTGCAAGTATAATAACAAGTAAACGTTTTCTCTTATGCAAATGTCCATCATATTGAGAATTATTATCTGCATGAGCCAGAGCAATTTTTAGACAATTTATTCACAATTGCTCCTTAGACACCTATATAAAACCATAATAAAACAACATTACAGAAAATCAAAATAAGCAAGCAGTATCAATATATGCATTCTTAGGCATGTAATCAAAACCACATTTTCTTTAGATAACTGTTATATTAAAAATGGTTTACTTCTATAAACAATCATAATTTTACACCCAAAAAGAATGTAACTAGACCAACTATAAGCAACCAACAATATCCTACATGGTAAGAAATACTATAGTTTTACTTAAGCAAAAGAAAAAAAAAATGTATAGTGCTAATTCTTTAATGCAATCATATCTACTCCATTTGCAGAAGAATTAGAACTCTACCAAGATCAGATGCAGAGACACGCACATGAAGTTCATCCATTCCAGATGAATTTTGCACGAGATCAATCATGTCTCCAAACCAAACTAGGCATCTAGTTGTGCTGCCAATGTTCCTCATGCTATTGAAAGAGTAGGCTGTGCAATTGCAGGTAGCCGAACAATTGGCTTCACACTCACTTGCACCAGCGTCTCTTAGTAGCATCATGCCATCAGGCAACTTCATCTTGCTATAAGCCTTGTAGAATCCTCCCTTGCTGCAATCCCATCTTGTCTTTTTCACACAACCACCTGAGTAATTCCCAGAAGCCCACTCCGTCGAGTTGTTTGGTGAAAACTCAGAGAAGCATTTGCACGAGCGTGTGATGTTCCCTCCATCGCACACACCATTTGGACCGCACTGGTTGTAGAGAACACAAGCCCCGGATTCCATGTTCGGGTATGATACTGGAGTAACCCAGCTCTTGCTGGCCGCTTGCCAACTTAACAGCCTGAGGAACCCTGTTTCCTCAATCACTAATCTCGTCGCCGGGAAACCCTGCGATACCGTGTACAACCAGGACATGTTCTGCTCGATCGACATCGTGTAGAAACTGGTGATGGATTCGTTGTCCACGTTCTCCGTGTAAATAGTTGACCCGTTCCACGCACTGCTTCTCCAGTAAGGCTCCGATCCGCGCCATATGAAAGCTTGCACGAAACTTCTCGGATCAATGCCGAAGCTAAAAGTACCTGTCGCCGGATCGCTCGATGTTTTCCACGACACGATCCTCGTGGCGACGCCGATCACGATCCTCATGTTGGGAAGCAGGGTATCGGTGAGATGATCGAAGCTTTCCCAAATACTAGTATTGCCGCCGCCCGATCGCAAGACTACGTTGCCAGAATCCAAGAGCACGGCCTCCGTGCCATTCGAAGTCGACGAGGTATTGGAAGACCAAATCTTGCTGCCGTCGCTGTCGGACAGCACGAATTCCCATCGAGATGCAAGGCCAGAACCGCAGCGGAGTCGGCGACGGGGTTGTCTCGGTTGGCCACCCACACCACCTCGTCGTCTCCGGCGTCGTTGTACCAAATAGCGAGGTAGGTTCTCGAGGGAGAGTGTCCGGAGGTGAAGACCCTAGGGCGAAGGTTCCTTCGGAAGGGACAATGGTCCGGTTGATGCCGATGGTATCGCCGGCGCGGAGAGTGTCCCCTGCGGCATCTACCGTATGGATTTGGGAAGACAAGGAGAAGAAGAAGAAGAAGAAGAAGAAGAAGAGAAGCTGAGGAAGGGTGGGGGACATGTCTGGTTACTGGTTTGTGCAGTGAGATGTGGTTGAAGACGGGAGGAGAAGCACGCCATTGTAGAGAGGCGAGAGACGGCGATATGGTTGACTCTGGTTGGACCGATGGTTTCTTATATTATTATTATACTTAATTTTTTATTATATTATTATTTATATTTAAATATATTTTATTTTATTTTATGATTCTTAATTTATTTTTTTATTTTTTTCTAATGTATTTATTTTAAATTTATATTTCTTAACTGAAATATTTATTAATATTCTAAATATATATCTGTACCATAAATACGTCGTTTTCCTTCAACAAATACCAACTTTCTCTTTTCTCTTTAACCGTTAATTCAATAAGATGAAAGTTGAAACGGATAAAAATAAAAAGATGTTTTTTTTTCTTAAAATTATCAAAAAAAAAAAACCTTTTTGCTAATAATTATATCATTTGACGATAGAGCAGGTCATTATAAAAAATTTATCTTGACCATTTTTTAATTCTGAGACAGGCTGATAGGGGCGTTGAGGACGGAGGGTAATCCTCTGTCCCACAAACCCCCTGTCCTACCTATCCATTCTCCGACGACGGTCGATAAGTCGTCCGATCATCGATCGGACACCATCGATGACTTTCGACTGCCGCCCTGAACAAAACTATACCCTGGGAGGTACGGTGAATTGTCGGGATCGTCGCAATTGCGATCTCGTCGGATTTACCGTCGAATCCGACGAGATTGCAATTGTTACGATTCCGACCGGTTCACCATTCTTCTATGATATCATTTGATTCGATACGACGATCAAAATTCATTGATGATGTCCGATCGACGATCGGACGACTCGTCGGCCATCACTGGAGAATGGGACAGGCAGGACAGGGAACCTTATGGGACAGAGGATCCCACTCCATGAGGACGAGCGTTTCGCCTTTCACTATTACAATACTACAATTATTTATAGCGCTTTTACAACTACTATAATAAACTATTTGACCAAATGTCCATATGTTGTAAAAATTATTAATCATAATTGTAACAACTATAACTACATTCAATTATTAATCATAATTGAACCTGGGGTTTGATCCCTAGCTACGACGTATTTTACAGGAATTTTTCTTCCAAATGGGACGCGAACCCTGAGACGATGGTCTTCTAGACCGCCCACCGCGAGCGCTTCCTGATTTACCCTGATAACCGATGGGAAACTTCTGTAAGGGCCGGGCCGGTCATCTCAGGTTCAATTTGTCTGCTACCTAATTAACATTTTAATAATGTGATGTTAACTAATATTAAATAGGATTTCACTTATGTATACACTAGTAATTATGAATCATAATTACTAGTTATGATTTTTACCCTGGTCAAACTACGTGAATAGGAACAAAAGATCTATCAGATTAAGCAATCTAACTGGAGTTGGATAATTCAATCAAACCAGACAAACTAATCAATTTGAATTATTAGGCTGAGCGTTAGAAGTCTTTCTTTGACTCCACAGAAGAAAGGGATGTTAGGAGAGAAAAGAAATTAACTAACATCAATGAAATCTTGCAATCATTAGATAAGAAGATGAATGCAAAAGAAGATTAATGTTGTTATTAGGAATCGAGTGATACTTCAACTTGAAGGAAAGGGAGGAAAAAAGAGAAGATTTGTGAAAAGAAAATCAACTCCTAAGAAGCATGGGACAACACCATTCAAAATGTCAAATAGATTTAAACAATAAATTAGATTAGTAAGACCGCTGCAAATATATGTGAAAACTAATTATATTCAATATTTAGTTCCAACATAAAATTAGACAAATTGAACCTATTGATGCTGGAGACCAAATTGTTACAATGGCTTTAACATAGTCAAAATAATATTTATAGAAACAATATCAACTTGCAAAGTCAAGTAGAAAAGGCTTCTTGCTGTAATTCTATGCTTCATGTGATGGGAAACACATGCATATTACAGATAATATTGAATGAATTATAATGGCCGATATTCTTACAATCATCCTGTTTTTGCAGAGAAAAAGTGATTTGATCGGTTTGCCAAGTCCATAACAGCTAAAGGAACTGGAAATATTGAGAGTAAAATAACTTGACAGAGAAAGCAATGGCCTTTATGCTGATTGGAGGCATCATGGTACTCCATCCTCGTCTTCTTAGCTTAGTGTCTTTATCTGAAGATCTCCTGGTTGCCACAGGACTGCCGCCCTCCACAATGCCGCCTCCAGCTGTACCACCTTCATCTGGATAATGAACCACCACAACTGGGCACACGCAATGCCGCCTCCAGATGCATAACAATTCAGAAGTAATCATCGAAAAGCACAACAGTACATTCCTTTAAGGGTCACAACATTAATCTACGAAGAAAAACATATGATGATATTCTCTTTAAACTATACACTAAACTCTACAAGCGTTGTATATTAGAGGTGAGAAAGCATTGGTAAATGACTGGGAACTTCACCTACACAACTCTACGAAATTATTGAATCGAATGTAATTCCTTCAACTAATACTATAGGGTTTGAAGGAGATAATTCATCTCCCTTTAATGCTACTCATGGTCAATTCTTGTGCCCGGGAATATTGGATTGGCATCCGTGTTGGTGAATCTGTTGTGGAGGTAAACGCAGGTAGCTGAGGCGATGGTAAAACTGGGATCTTGTTCGCCAGCATGATGGCAATAGCATCCATTGTTGGTCGGTCGGTGGGCATATCTTGAACACATAACAGACCGAGTTGAATGCATTTCTCGACTTCAGAAACTGGGAATGAATCGATCAATTGTGGATCTACCAGTTCGCAACATCTTCCTTCCGCCCAAAGATGCCATGCCTATGAGATGTCAAGCCCAGAATGAAATCAAATATGCTAAATGTCATCCTAAAACACTGAGCTAGATGAATCTTTCAAGCTATTTAGGTTGGTTGGTTGCTTGTAGATCAGAGGAAGCCAACCAAGAATGATATTACGACAGAATAGGTCTGAGATAGGATCTAAGATCATGTTGTTTTTAAAGATATTCATTTCTCATAAACATATATTTTCTCTTTAAAGACACTACAAATAACAAATGATTTGCAAGTATATTTGGAACGGTTCTTTGATCATATGATCAATCATAACAATCAGATTAAAAAAGACAAACAGGTGGGATGATCTACTTACATATCCAAGAAGACTGAACGAATTGTTCATCGAGTATGAGCCGGAGTTTTTTTTGCCAGAAATGATCTCAAGCAGAATAACTCCAAAGCTATATACATCAGATTTTTCAGAAAAACGACCATGCAAGCCATATTCCGGTGCCATGTAACCGCTGTTATATAACAAAGTTATACACACAAAACATACAATGCCTTTGCCATTGCAGTGTGTTACACACACACACACAAAAAAAAAAAAGTCAATTGAGTTGATAAAAGATAATACTTACTATGTGCCTACTACTCTCCTTGTGTTTTCTTCCATATTACTCTCTCCGAATATCCTTGCCAAACCAAAATCTGAAATTTTAGGATTCATATTTTCATCCAGTAGGATGTTGCTTGTCTTCAAATCTCTATGAATGATACGTGGTCTTGAATAGCGATGGAGGTAAAGAAGTCCCTGAGCAATGCCTTGTATTATACAGAATCTCTTATGCCAATCTAATTGCACTGAAATGTTTGAATCTGAAATATATGTCTAAATTACTCAAGAAGATCAAAGTTACCTGCCTAACCTAACATAAATGGAACTCATGAAATTGAATCAAATGAGTGAGAAGTATGATAAGATGACTAACCGAATAAGTATTTATCCAAACTTTTGTTGGGCATATATTCATAGATGAGCATTTGCTCATTTTCATGAATGCACCAACCTAAAAGCCTGACAAGGTTAGTATGCTGAAGTCTAGCAATTAGCTTAACTTCATTTTTCAACTCGTCAAAGCCTTGTTTTGAGTTCTCAGAGAGCCTTTTTACAGCTATAAACTGGCCATCTTCTAGTCTTCCCTGAAATAGATAGTTTTGTGTCAAATAAAATCCCATAAAGCTTAACAAAGGATAATTAGTTTCTTCTTACCTTGTAGACAGAACCAAAACCACCTTCACCGAGCTTGTTTGTAACCGCAAAGTCATCTGTTGCCTTAAGAATATTGAAAAAATCAACCAGGGGGGTATTAATGGCTCCCTTATTATATACATTAGTATCGGGAGCTCTCAACTCACACAATCTTCTTGCTTTTCCTGCATTCAAGTAGACAACCATATTCCTAGTGATCATTTGATTTGTTAAGTTCTACAAAATATAGCATGACTATTAGAACCTCACCCAATCGCATGTGCCTCGCCCACATAAAATAGCATGTTGTTCCGAAGAGAATCATTGCAGCAGTGCCTACGGTAAGTATAATAACAAGTAAACGTTTTCTCTTATGCGAATGTCCATCATATTGAGAATTATTATCTGCATGAGCCAGAGCAATTTTTAGTCAATTTATTCACAATGACTCCCTGTACACAGATATACAACCATAATAATTAAACATTGTAGGGTATCAAAATAAGCAAGCAGTATCGATATGTGCATTCATAGGCATGTAATGAAAATCACATTTTCTTTAGAATATTGTTATTTCAAAAGTGGTTTGCTTCTATAAGCAATCATAATTTTATGCCTAGAAAGAATATAACTAGACCAACCAACAATATCTGACATGGTAAGAAATCCTACAGTTTTTCTTTCTCAAGGAAAAGAAAGGCTGTATAGTGTTAATTCTTTAATGCAATCACATCTACTCCATATGTAGCAGAATTAGAACTCTACCGAGATCAGCCGCCGAGACACGCACACGAAGTTCATCTATTCCAGATGAATTTTGCACGAGATCAATCATGTCTCCAAACCAAACCAGACATCTAGTTGTGCTGCGAATGCTCCCCCTGCTGTCGAAAGAGTAGGCTGTGCAATTGCAGGAAGCCGAACAATTGGCTTCGCACTCACTTTCACCAGCATCTCTTACTAGCAGCATGCCATCAGGCAACTTCATGTTGCTATAAGCCTTGTAGAATCCTCCCTTGGTGCAATCCCATCTAGTCTTTTTCACACAGCCACCTGAGTAATTCCCAGCAGCCCACTCGGCGGAGTTGTTTGGTGAAAACTCAGCGAAGCATTTGCACGAGCGTGTGGTGTTCCCTCCATCGCACACGCCATTTGGACCGCACTGGTTGTAGAGAACACAAGCCCGAGATTCCATGTTGGAATTTAATGGTCGAGTAACCCAGCTTCTGCTAGCCGCTTGCCAAATAAACAGCCCGATGAACCCTGTTTCCCGAATCACGAATCTCGTCGCCGGCAAATTCAGCGATACCGTGAACGACCAGGACAAGTTCTGCCCGCCGGCGGAGGTCGACTCAAGGAAGAAACTGGCGATGGATTCGGTGTCCACGTTGATCGTGAAAATAGTCGACCCGTCCCATGTGTTGCTTCTCCAGTAAGGCTCCAATCCGCGCCATACGAAAGTTTGCATGAAACTTCTCGGATCGATGCCGAAGCTAAAAGTACCTGTCGCCGGATCGTTCGATGTTTTCCACGACACGATCCTCGTGGCGACGCCGATCCCGGAGTAGGAAAAGAGCCTCATGTTGGGAAGCAGGGTATCGGTGGGATGATCGAAGCTTTCCCAAATAGTGATATCGCCGCCTCCCGATCGCAAGACGAGGTTGCCAGAATCCAAGAGCACAGCCTCCGTGCCATTCGAAGTCGACGAGGTATTGGAAGACCAAATCTTGCTTCCGTCGCTGGCGGATATCACGAGATTCCCATCGAACTGCAAGGCCAGAACCGCAGCTGAGTCGGCGACGGGATTGTCTCTGTTGGCCACCCACACCGGCCAGTCGACTCCGGCGTCCTTGTACCAAATAGCAAGGTAGGTTCTCGAGGGAGAGTGGCCGGGGGCGACGAACCCTAGGGCGAACGTTCCGGCAGAAGAGACGATGGTCCCGTTGATGCCGATGGTGTCGCCGGGGCGGAGAGTGTCCTCCCCTGCGGCAGCTGCCGTGTGGATTTGGGAAGACGAGGGGAAGAGGAGGAGGAGGAGGAGGAGGTGAGGGAGGCTGAAGATCATGTTTGCTTGGTGGTTTAGGAGGAGAAGCAGTCATTGTAGAGAGGCGAGAGACGGCGGACATGGTGGACGAGTTGCTGGTTGCTTGCTTGGGACTGGGTCGATTGAAAAGTCGAAAACGTGGGTGGACTGATGCGTGGTCATCGATTGATTTAAAACCAGAGCTAAAAGTGGTTATTCCCCGCCCAGCCATCACACTCGTCCACTCTTGCGAGGTTGAAGGAGCGTATGACTTTGATTTTTATTTTTGCCGAAAGTCAAAAGAGTTTTTTTTTTTTTCAAATAATGGAGCGTATTACTTTGATTCTTTATTAAAAATGATGCCCTGTTAAATATAGATACCCTTCGATATCATTAATATTATTATTCCATGTATATCTCTCGTTTAAATCTTAAATCGAACATGTTAATTACCATGCTGTACCTCCTGCACATGCTGTAGCAGCTATTATAACTTAACTATTCCAACTTAAAAAATAATCTTATATAAAAAATATTAATATTTTCGGATGTTTCGAAAAAACTTTAAACGACGTTTTTAGCTTAAGATTTGATCGTGATTGTATACCGTTACAAAATCATAATTACTAAAATGACATGCCGAGTTCAAGATTTAGGTGGAAAAATATAAGAGTGAGATAATAATGAGAACAATATAATAAATGATAATTAGATAATTGTGCATAAAATATCCTGTTCATAAAAAACATAAAATAAAATATCATCTTGATGAGTTAAAAACTAAGAGACACTCTGTTTTACTTTTGCCCTATTATTTTATTAGATTAATACATTCTTTTCTATTTATTATATTATCGAAACAACAATATCTCACCTTAATTAAATTTTATTTGTCCAACAAGATCAATTGATGGTTAAAATATGAATAATATAGATTTGAAAATCAAAATTTGACAAATTAATATGTCCGTCTTCTCTATGCACTAGTTATAATATCCGGATTAGCAACCCTCATGATGTATCTCTTTTGTATTGGCCTTAGGATAGATTGGCGGAGACGCTGGGACAAGCGAATCGTCTTTTACCATCTCAATCAAATTTTATTTCTAAAAATATACAATAATAATAGCTATAAAATGTTATAGTTTCATAGCTACAACTACGTATTTATAATTATTAACAGCAACAATCTTATTATTGGTACAATATAATGCTCCTATGTTAACTAAAAATAAACTGTCTATGTTATAGCTACTATTCATAACAGTAAAATATAATGTTGATTAGAGAAGATTGTTATAAGGGAAAATTTGAAAAAACTCCCAACATCAAAATGGACTTTGCATGCACTCCCCAACCAAAAATTTCTTTGCATGCACTCCCTGATGGGATTGACAAGACAGTTTTGTGTGTTATTTTTTTTATCAGTATAAAAGAGTAAAAATTCAGTATAAATCGTAAAGATTTGAGTATAAATTATTTGAGATTGAGTACTAATTTAAAAAATTTGAGTATTATTTGAAAAAATTTGAGTATACATTGTTTCAGTATATAGTAAAAATTTCAGTATACATTATCAAAATTTAAGTATGAATTGATTTATATTGAGTATTATTTGAAAAAATTTGAGTATAAAATTTAGAAATTTGAGTATGTGAGATTGCATCCACCACATCAAGATTTTCATATAAGGGGTCGTCGAAATTTTATACTCAAATTTCTTAAATTAGTACTCAATCTCAAATAATTTATACTCAAATCTTTATGATATATACTGAGTTTTCACTCTTTTATACTCACGACATCAAGATTTTTACATGAAGGGTCACTGAAACTTTGCACTCAAATTTCTTAAATTAGTACTCAATCTCAAATAATTTATACTCAAATCTTTACAATGTATACTGAGTTTTCAATTTTTTATACTCAATCTATTAGGGAATGAATGTAAAGAATTTATTAAGTGGGGAGTGCATACAAAGGCTAATTTGAGATTGGAGAGTTTTTTCCAATTAACTGTTGTTATAATGGTGTAGCAACTAAAAAAAATATTTTCAAAAATAAATATATGCTAAAAAAATGAAAAACAAAATCACCTATTATGAAAAAAAATATTTTCAAAAATAAATATACGCTCAAACAGGATAGAAATATTGTTTTGAAAAGGGCGACTAGTTATTATATTAACTGCTGTTAAATATATACTGCAGATAGAAGACGATCTGGTTGTTTGTGAAAAGAAAGCAAATCAGAAGATGGATCAAACACATGGTTTTCAGAACAAGCCTAGTAAGCATGGGACAACACCACAATAGCATCGCCAGTCCCCTATGCGGCTATGTTAATCATAATTGAGTAGAGGCGGCATCCAAAGTGGATGTGAATTCAAGTGTTCTACATGACTATAAATAAATAATTTTGCAATATGATTGATAAGGATATCCAATGTCCACTCACATTGTTGGTGTTCAAGTGTAAGAGCATATGTAATGGCTCGTTAATCGAGCATTATAACGCTCGATTAACGAGCCGACCGCGTTAAAATCATTGTGGGGAGTGCGTTAAGCGCTGAAGCGGATGAACACGTTCAGATGTTTGAACGCATTCATCCGCGTATGGCATGGCATCCTGATCGGTCACCAGACCGATCAAGTAGCAGTCTGACCGATCAGGCTCCAGCCTGATCGGAGCCTGACCAGTCCTGCTTGCAATTAAAAAAAATATTTTCAATTTTAATTAATTTCAATTTTAATTAATTTCAATTTCAATTAATAATAAATATATTTAAAATTATTATTATTATTTATTTTAATTAATAATTATTTAAATTGGTAAATATAGTTGAAAATAAAAAATATGTATGTATGAGATTGAATATATGAGAGAATTAATATGTGAGAGAATATATATGTGAGAGAATGTGTATGTGACATGTGGACCCCACAAATAATAGGGATTGAATGTTAAACGAATGTGAGAGAATAAAGATGTTAATGTGTATGTGGCATGTGGGTCTCATACTTTTTGATGAGGTGATAGATGTTATAACGTTAAAGATGTTAAACGGTTGCGGATGCCCTAAGTATCTGACATGAGTATGGAGTATGGAGGAGGGAGATTCGGAGATTGCGGTCGATTTCAATATGCAAGATCAAGCGGTATATCTAGCAACAATTGCGGCTAAATGTAAATGGGGCTATGATGCAGCAGTAGAACGACTAGTTATTATCTCAGACATCCGTGATTCGATCTCTAGTTACGGCGTATTTTACAAGAATTTTTTTTCCAAATGGAACGCGAACCTTGAGGCGCAAGACTTCCAGACCGCCCAATACAAGCACTTCCCGATTTATCCTGATGATCGATGGGAAATTTTTGTGAGGTTGGATCGATCATCTCAGATTCACCTGCTACTGGTCAATATTTTCTTTTTAATGTGAAAACAAAGAAGGAAATTCTTTGCGATCAAGATAATCATTGCCTAGTTGTAACATTTTGCATATGATTGGAGCTTCGCCCCAGGCGCCCCCTAAAAACTAAAAAATAGGTTCCAAAACGCACGTCAAACATCTAGTATTTTGATATCCATCAAATTGATACAGAACAAAAATCCTGCTTTAGCCTAGTTTCCACCAAACCTTTTAAATTGGACTTCAAAGATAAATTCATGCAAAGAAAAAGTGACCTGACCTATTTGACAAGTCCATAACAGCTATAGGAACTGAGAAGATTGAGAGTAAAATAATTTGGCAGAGAAAGCAATGACCTTTATGATGATTTGAGGAATCATGGTACTTGTCTTCTTTTGGGAGTGGAAGCAGCTCGGAGTCTTTATAACTGAATCTCTCCTGGCTGACACAGGAAGGCCACCTCCAACTGCGCCACTTTCATTTGGATAACGAACCACTACAACCGGGCACACACAATGCCACCTCCAGATGCATAACAATTCAAAGTAAGCATAGAAAACCACAATAGTAAATTCCATTAAGAACAGTCAACATGAATATACAAAAAAAAACGATGATATTCTCTTTCATCTTTACACTAAACTCTACGAGCATTGTAGATTAGAGGTGAGAAAACATTGGTAAAGGACTGGCAACTCCACCTATACAACTTCATATACAACTCTACGAAACTATCGAATCGAATGTAATTCCTTCAAACTAATACTATCGAGTTTGAAAAAGATAATTCATCTCCCTTCAATAGTACTCATGGTCAACTCTGGTGCCTGGGAATGTGGGATTTGCACCAGTGTTGGTGAATTTATTGTGGAGGCATACACAGGTTGTTGAGGCGATGGTAAAACTGGGTTCTTGTTTGCCAGCATGATGGCGATAGTGTCCATTGTTGGTCGGTCAGTGGACCTATCTTGAACACATAATAGGCCGAGTTGAATGCATTTCTCCACTTCAGAAACTGGGAATGAATCGATCAATTGTGGATCTAGCAGTTCCCAACATCTTCCTTCCGCCCAATGATGCCATGCCTATGAATTGTCAAGCCCAAAATGAAATCAAATGTGCTAAATATCGTCGTAAACCACTAAGCTAGACGTTATCTTTCAAGCTATTTATGTTGGTTGGTTCCATGTAGATCAGAGGAAACCAACCAAGAATGATATTACGACAAAATAGGTTTGAGATAAGAATCTGATATCATGTTTTTTCGAAAGATATTCATTTCTCGTAAACATGTCTTTACTCTTTAAAGAAGATACAAATAACAAATGTTTTGCAAGTATATTTCGAATGGTTCTTTGATCATCTGATCAATCATAACAATCAGATTAAAGAATACAAATAGGTGGGATGATCTACTTACATATCCAAGAAGACTGAACGAATCGTTCATCGAGTATGAGCCAGAGATTTTTTTACCAGAAACTATCTCAAGCAGAATCACCCCAAAGCTATATACATCAGACTTTTCAGAAAAACGACCATGCAAGCCATATTCTGGTGCCATGTAACCGCTGTTATATAACAAAGTGATCAGGAAACACACTAAACCATGCAATGCCTTTGTATTTGTATTGTGTTAAAATCAAGAAAAAAAAAGTCAATTGAGTTAAAAGATAATACTTACTATGTGCCTACTACTCTCATTGTGTTTTCTTCCATATGACTTTCTCCAAATATCCTTGCCAAACCAAAATCTGAAATTTTAGGATTCATATTTTCATCTAGTAGGATGTTACTTGTCTTCAAATCTCTATGAATGATGCGTGGTCTTGAATAGCGATGGAGGTAAAGAAGTCCTTGAGTAATGCCTTGTATTATACAAAATCTCTTATGCCAATTTAATTGCACTGAAAGGTTTGAATCTGCAAATATATGTGTGTCTTAATTATTCAAGAAGATCAGATTTACCAGCCTGACCTAAGATAAATGGAAATCATGAAATTAAATCAAATGAGTGAGAAAAATGGCCAAATGACTAACCGAATAAGTATTTATCCAAACTTTTGTTGGGCATATATTCATAGATGAGCATTTTCTCATTTTCATGAATGCACCAACCTAAAAGCCTAACAAGGTTAGTGTGTTGAAGTCTGGCGATTAGCATAACTTCATTTTTCAACTCCTCAAAGCCTTGTTTGGAGTTCTCAGAGAGCCTCTTCACAGCTATATATTGACCATCTTCTAGTCTTCCCTAAAATAGATAGTTTTGTGTCAAATAAGATCCCATAAAGCTTAACAAAGGAGAATTCGTTTGTTTTTACCTTGTAGACAGAACCAAAACCACCTTCACCAAGCTTGTTTGTAACTGCAAAGTCATCCGTTGCCTTATGAATACTGAAAAAATCAACCAGGGGGACAGTAATGGCTCCCTCATCAGATCCAATAGTATCAGGAGCTCTTAACTTGCGCAATCTTCTTGTTTTTCCTGCATTCAAGTAGACAACTTTATTCCTAGTGATGATTGTTTTTGTGAAGTTCTACAAAATATAGCATGATTATTAGAACCTCACCCAATTGCATATGCCTCAAATAGAGTGGTGTTCCAAAGAGAAGCATTGCAGCAGTGCCTACTGTAAATATAAAAAGAAGTAAACGTTTTCTCTTATGCGAATTGCCATCATATTGAGATTTGTTATCTGCATGAGACAGAGCAATTTTTAGTCAATTTATTCTCAACGGCTCCTTATACGCCTATGTACAACCATAATAATACAACATCGCAGTGTATCAAAATAAGCAAGCAGCATCAATATTTGCATTAATAAGCATGTAATCAAAAGTGCTTTCTTTCTATAAGCAATCATAATTTTACGCTCAGAAAGAATGTAATCAAACGACAAAATGCTCAACATTCTTCAAATCACAAATTAGACCTAGTATAAGCAACCAATAGTTTTACTTTCTCAAGCAAAAGAAAAAGATCGTATAGTGTTAATTCTTTAACGCCATCATATCTACTCAATATGTAGAAGAATTAGAACTCTACCAAGATCAGCTGACGAGACACGCACACGAAGTTCATCCATTCCAGATGAATTTTGCACGAGATCAATCATGTCTCCAAACCAAACCAGACATCTAGTTGTGATGCTATTGCTCCTCATGATGTTGAAAGAGTAGGCTGTGCAATTACAGGTAGCTGAACAATTGGATTCACACTCACTTTCACCAGCATCTCTTACTAGCAGCATGCCATCAGGCAACTTCATCTTGCTATAAGCCTTGTAAAATCCTCCCTTGCTGCAATCCCATCTAGTCTTTTTCACACAACCACCAGAGTAATTCCCAGCAACCCACTCTGTGGAGTTGTTTGGTGAAAACTCAGCGAAGCATTTGCACGAGCGTGTGGTGTTCCTGCCATCGCACACGCCATTTGGACCGCACTGGTTGTAGAGAACACAAGCCCCAGATTCCATGATCGGATATGAAGCTCGAGTAACCCAACTCCTGCTAGCCGTTTGCCAACTTAACAGCTTGATGTACCCTGTTTCCTCAATCACCAATCTCGTCACCAGGAAACCCTGCGATACCGTGTACAACCAGGACATGTTCTGCTCGATCGACATCATGTAGAAACTGGTGATGGATTCGTTGTCCACGTTCGCCGTGTAAATAGTTGGCCCGTTCCACGGATTGCTTCTCCAGTAAGGTTCCGATCCACGCCAAATGAAAGATTGCACGAAACTTCTCGGATCAATGCCGAAGCTAAAAGTACCTGTGGCTGGGTCGCTCGATGTTTTCCACGACACGATCCTCGTGGCGACCACGAACTTCATGTTGGGAAGCAGGGTATCGGTGGGATGATCGAAGCTTTCCCAAATAATGGTATTGCCGCCGCCCGATCGCAAGACGAGGTTGCCAGAATCCAAGAGCACGGCCTCCGTGCCATTCGAAGTCGACGAGGTATTGGAAGACCAAATCTTGCTGCCGTCGCGGACGGATAGCACGAGATTCCCATCGAACTGCAAGGCCAGAACCGCAGCGGAGTCGGCGACGGGGTTGTCTCGGTTGGCCACCCACACCACCGCGTCGTCTCCGGCGTCGTTGTACCAAATAGCAAGGTAGGTTCTCGAGGGAGAGTGGCCGGGGGTGAAGAACCCTAGGGCGAACGTTCCGGCGGAAGAGACGATGGTCCGGTTGTTGCCGATGGTGTCCCCGGAGCGGAGAGTGTTCCCTACGACAGGTGCCGTGTGGATTTGGGAAGACGAGGGGAGGAGGAGGAGGAGGAGGAGGAGGAGAAGCTGAGGAAGGCTGAAGAGTACCATGTTGGCTTAGTGATTGGAGAGGAGGGGAAAAGCACGCCACTGTACAGAGGCGAGAGACGGCGGCCATTGTTGCGCTATTTTGATGATTATTCAATGAGACGAATCTAATATAAAAAAAAGGGCGGGTTTGCCTTTTGTCCAGATCAAATTGACCCATTGGACCGACCAAGCAAGCCGAACAATCGAATCCAAGCATGCCACATGGCCCACTTGTTTTAATCAATCCAACAGATCGAATCAACTAACCCAAGTTGAATAATCCTCCCCAATGCGTTAGCTAAAATATACGAATTAATAATCCTCGTAATTTAATTTCTCTATATTAATTCATCGTAATCTAAGTTGAAGATTTATACGAAATTTACACGATAAGATCTTTAACATAGCAAACCCTTATATATATCAAAAATCTTATGCTAAAAATCTTACCGTGCAAACCAGGGGCGGATCCAGGATTTTATATTGGGGGGCCGCATACTCCAAGAAAAAGTGCAATTAGCGATCAAAATTATTGATCATAATTTTTGAGATCGCTAAGACATTCAACGAATATGATGCAACAACAATAATTATGATGCAATCACAAATATAATGGTAACCAAAAGCATCATAAGTAGTATTGTGATCAAACATGATTCAAAAACATAAAGTTAATGTGCATGTAATTAAGTATCAAATATAATTCTCTAACTAAAAGGAATTCGACGTTCTTTTAAATTTTTGAAGTTTTCAATGATGGCTTATATGCTCACATTTCTAGCAATTTCTCTCTCAATATATACCATTAACGCGTCTGAGAGAAAAGCATCCTCCATTTTGCTCCGAAGCCTTGTTTTCACAATATTCATTGCAGAAAATGATCGTTCTGAAGTAGTAGTGGAAACTGGAAGAGTAAGCACAAGTACGATCACTCTAAAAATGAGGTTGTATGTAACAGATTTGTTAGTCTTTACTAACCATTGGCATAATTCTGAAATGATTGAAAGATTTTTATAATCAGGCCCTTTGACTACATTATACTCGTAATGCTTCAATTGCATCTCCAATTGCTCTTTTTCATCTCTTATAAAATCTTGGGCATAAAACTTTTCAACTAATTTACATATATCCATAACTCTGAAAGACTCCGCAGCATTTTGAGGATTCAAGACATTACTAAGAATGAGCAATTCCATAGCATCAGCACTAAAGCGATCATTAATTTCTTGCAACTGTGAATCTATTGAAGCATAAAAGAGGTCTATCCGATAATGATGCTCAATTATGAAATTGTCTTGACGAGCACGGGCTCGACCTCGTCTGTTAATATACTGAGCATTAAAATCAGGAATGTCAATATTTCGAAGTTCACAAAAAGATTTCACTTTTACAAGCAAATCATCCCACTTGTTATCTCTCATCTGTTGAAGTAAATTTTTAGTAGATAATACAAGCTCCATTGCATTTATAATATCCTGAGACTTACTTTGTAAACTCTGGCAAAGGATATCTGTGATCCCCATAATCTCTTTCATAAGATGCAAGATGAATACAAAATCAAAGGAAGTCATTTCATCATAAACTGATGTTGCATCTGCTCGTTGAGAAGGAAGTTCATCATCCATAACCTTGAGTAATACCGTACACGATGCACTAAACATCTTAATTAAGCCTTTCAATTATCTCAAATGAGAACTCCAGCGTGTATCAGCAGCTCGTTGTAAAGTACCTATCCGATTAAGTCCACGCCCTGTCTCGAGTTCATTAATAGCAATCAAATGTGCAATATCATCCGCATGAGCATTCTTCAATTCATCATTACGCTTACATGAAGAACCAACAATATTAACTATAAAAGTTAATCTATCAAAAAATTGATGAATAGGTATCACATTTTTTGATGCTGCTACTAAAGCCAATTGTAATCGATGAGCAAAACAATGAACATAATAAGCACTTTCACAATCTTTTATAATCAAAGCTTGCAATCCATTAAACTCGCCCCTCATGTTACTAGCACCATCATAGCCTTGACCTCTAATATTTTGAACATCCAAATTGTAGTGAGCCAAAGCAGAATATATAGCATTTTTTAAAGTCAAAGCTGTAGTATCAGATACATGAATAAGCCCAAAAAATCATTCTTGAATGAATCCCAGAGTATCAACAAACCTCAATACTATAGACATTTGCTCTCTTTTTGACTCATCTCGGGCTTCATCAACAATTATGCAATACTTGGCAACTCCAATTTCTTCACGAATTGCATTTTTCACTCTCACCGAAATCACATGAAGTATTTGTTTTTGAATATCGTGACTTGTATACTTGGCATTTTTTGGAGCTTTCGCAATTGCCTTTGAAAGTTCATCATTGTACATGGTCAGCACATCGAAAAATTCAAGAAAATTGCCACGATTAGATGAACTAGATTTCTCATCATGACCTCTAAACGGAATTCCTTGAAGTGCAAGCAACAACACCACATGTATGTGAGCCTTTAATCGAAGACGATTAGTTGCGATTTGTTCATCATTAAAATTGTCGAATCGCCTTGATATATGTTGTGTTTGGTTCATCGAATCCTCACATGCCTTTAGCATTACGATAGGGCGAAGATACATTATCTTTTCCTATATGACCTAGGAAAGCACAAGCTTTTCCATTTCGAACTTTCTTCCATTTATCAAATCCATCAACAGTAAATGTAATTTGATTTAAGCATCCTGATGGCTTATTGAAGATAAAACATGGAAAGCAATATGCTTTATCTTTAGATGGTGAATACTCTAACCAAGGAAATTGTTCATACCAAGTAGACTGAAATCTTCGAGGATGCTTAATATTTTTTTTAATGGATATTGTTGAAGAATTGGCAGATATGCTTTCAGATTCAAATAAGCTCGACGAATTTCCTCTCGTTGGTTAGGATGATATTCCCAAATTTGTCGACGCAATCCTGGATCACGCTCTAAAGAATTGAGATCAACCTCTTCAGTTTCTATATTTTTAAATCTTTTAGGAGGAATTTCAGATGGAAGATCATTGTCATTTGAGCTTGTCGAAGGAGTTACAGCAGCAACTGAACCAAATTCATTTGCTCTCTTCCTTTGAAAAAATCTATCAATCGTAATAGATTTTTTCATTGGAAGTATATGAAACCTTTAACAATGGAAAACTTGAAACAAACAATATTTCAGTTTAATATATCAATATTAAACAAACAATATTAGTATATTACATGAAAACACCATCGTGCTCAACATATCAATATATATGGGGTTCAACATATGATGCTATACTGTTGCCCAAGGTGATTAGATCTTTCAATAATAATTTAAAATTTTAAAATTTCTTAATAAATAAGAAACTTAAATTAATATTAATTATGAAGATAGATTTTTATATATACTTTTCTAATTTATTTTAATGAAAAATAAAAAATTATTATAAGATCGAATTAAACATCCCAATTGAACGTGGTAACTGATTAATCAATTTTTTTTGCTGTATACTGTTTCTCGCGAATATCAATATATCATCATCGTGCGCAACATATGAAACAAACAAAACAAAAGATGCAAATTTCTAAAGATTACATAGTAGAGCAAGTGCACAGATAAAACTTAGAAGGATATCATGAAAATTGAAAATGAACATGAAAGGGAAGAGGATAAAGAAACGAACATCATTACATGAAAACACCCAAAAAAAAATATTTTCCCCCTTCTTTCCTTGATCAGTTTTAGGGGTTTCAAAAATCAAAACCCTAAGGCCTAAGGAGTAAGATAAGGCATAAGAATTAAGGAGAAGAGAAATTGTACCTTTTTCTCGAATCGGATTTAAGAATTTCGTAGTTTTGCACAAGACCTCCACACGGACCACACCGGAGTTGTGAAGCGAGTAATCCCTACCGCCCGTGACGACTATTGCAGCGCCGTCACCTTCCGCATGCCTTGCGTCATTGCACGCCTGCTTATAAGTTTTCCCTTTCTTAAATAAGTAATTTATTATTTATAAATAACAACAATATTACTATATTATAAAACTTACACATGGAAGTCGGCCCCTGTCCGCACACCTTGCGTCACCTGTTTATAGTTTTTCCTTTTTCTTAAATAATTAATTTATTATTTATAAATAATAACAATATTACTATATTAGTAATACTAATGAAACTTACACATGGACTGGGGGGGCCTCCATGCATAAATCCGCCACTGGTGCAAACTCATACGGGCCCAGTGTATTTTTTTCTATTTTTCACTTCATTTTTTTAACTTTGTATTATTCTATTTAAGATTTTACCTTTAGGATTTAATGGTTGAGTTATAGTGTTAAGTATAAAAAAAATTTCAACCCGAAAAATTGGTAAGGTTTGCACGTAATTTGCGCGATAAGGTTCGTAGCATATATAGATCAAACCCTCCGTGTACGTCCACGACAACACTTGAATCCAAGGTGCCTTGGGTCCTTGGATTGATTGAGGGTTTTTTTTTTAAAAAAAAATGGATATATTTATGGTTTATTTTAATATTTAAAGGTTGGGTTATAATGGATTTAAGTCAATAAGATTTTCTTTCTAACATTCCCTCATAGGCTATAGTATTTAAAGTAAAAAAAATAGATATTCACGGAATATATTATATGTATTTAACATCTTAAAATTTTAAGATTTAAGAGTTAGGTTATAGTGGATTTAAGCTAATAAGATTTTTCTCTAGCGTTAAGGCTTCCCTCTTAGGTTATAGTATTCAAGAACAAAATTAGATGTTAATGGGATATTAAGATTTATATGTGAGAAAATTTTGATTTTAAAAAAATAATTAAAAAAATAAATTTAGACGCCCCCCCCCCCATTTAGGGTGTCAAAAATAAACCTGATCCGACCTGAAAAATTTTGGATTTAGGTTGGAAATTTTTAGATTTAGGTCGGATTCGGGTTGAAAATTTTCGGAACGGTTCGGGTTAACCTAATTTTAAGGTTTAATGGGTTTTTGGTGGTTAAATCAAATTTTATTTTGAAAAATTAAGATACTTTTTTGTATATTAATATCAATATTAGTATGATAATAATAGAGTATTGAAATAAATATGAAGAATTATAGAGAAAATAGTCAAAAAAAAAAGTTTTGAATAGGTTTTTTGGATTATTCGGGTCAGGTTCGGGTTGGTCGTGGTCGGGTTCGGGTTCAGGTTTAGAAGTTTCGGGTTGATTTCGGGTTCGGAGTTTAAAAAAAATCCAACTCAACCCAACCTATCCGAATTGACACTCATACCTCCCATTGCATCGGAGACGCCTCAGTTTCTTAAACAAACAAAAAAATAAATGACCGAAAGCGCCTTCCATCGAGGCACAAACGAGTCTGCAGGCGTCGATCCATATTTTATCAAAACTATATACCCGACACTTCATGACCGATTGTGAGCGACGCGCTCACATCGCGCTATCAGCTCAATTTTTTATATTAAAAAAACTCTTTCGATCTCTCTCCCCATTCCCTCTTTTTAGTATTAAAATATTCCTTTTATTCTTTCTCCCCTTCCCCCATCCATTATAAAACCCTCACTCTCTCTTCACTTTCCCAAATTCTAAATTTCCCTCGCTCGCGCCCTTCTCTTTCATCGCGTCTTCTGTCGCTCTTGTTCCTACCCTCGCCGCCTACCCTCATCGTCGTCTTCCATCGCAGTCGTTGCTTCCTTCACCGAACGCAAACAAAGTTACCCAAGGTTCTTCTCGCCGACCGACAAAGATCCCCAAACTTAAACAAAACCCGCTGCTACCGCCCCCGTCGCTTTCATTCTGCCTTACGATTGTTTTTGTTAGAGTTTTCAACTACAACGTTAGCTACTACAATACTATAGTGATACATATTGTAGCGGCTCCCTCAAAGTCGTTGCTATAACCTTGAAACGGTTAAAACCTTGAAACTACTACAACGAGAAAATTGTTGTAATTTTTTTTGTTATCTTATTTACAAGAGATTTGGCAAACATCTATATTGCGAAAATTTACAAGATACTACAACGTAGAAGTCCTACTACACAAAATTGAGAAATTTATGTAGCTATTTAAGCAGAATAAGATACAATATTGTTTATAATTGGTCAATAGTAGGTTTATAAAAATATTTACTCTACTGCTATAATGTGAAAGCAAACAAACTCTGCTTAACCACATTGTAGCAACTATTTAAAACTAGCTGCTATAACATAGTAGAAGATTTTGGTCAAGTATTTGCTACACGTTGTAACAGCTACTGAACAAGAACTGCTACAACGTCAAACATGTGTTATAGCAGTTACTGGTTAATAGTTGCTACAAACTCAAACTAACTTTATTCGCCAGTAGAACTGTTACTGTCACACCCTCAGTGCTCATGCTTACTCGAAAAACAAACATTTCTCATGTACAGCGGACAATATAAATCTCATAATACATATCTATCTCATCCACATCATATGGCACAACCAACACGGTTGGCAACAACAAAAATCAAATACTAAGACGTCACAACCACGCAGTTTATTAACATCCAAACAATAAATAATATAATAAATGCAACAAATAAAAAATCCCCGGACACAAAAATACAAGTCCACTAGTGAGATAAAATTAACGGCATCTCTAAGAAAATACGAAACAACTCAAAATAGAAATACTTGACGCTAAGGGTCGACAGATGGATCCTCTCCTGGTGGCATGAGACACAACTATCAACTACCTGAAACAAAAATAGAAATAAACGGTGGTGAGTCCGGGCTCGAACTATACGGGTATAACAGATAGATGAATGCATGGTATAAACAAGGTAAATCAAAGCAGATAGAAGCAAAGTATATAGTATCTGGGATGTAGCGATCTCGGCCTCTATGGTCCCCGCAGGCAACCCTCTAGGCCCGAGACCCTACGGGTCTTCCCACCCCTGGCCAGTGGATTTTTGCCTTTCCCAGGATTCGAACTCTAGACCTCCAGGCCAAGTACTAAAGTTCCTGAATCCTGGTACTATAGCTCAATTGGTACCAGGATTCAGGAACTTTAGTACTTGGCTTGGAGGTCTAGAGTTCGAATCCTGGGAAAGGCAAAAATCCACTGGCCAGGGGTGGGAAGACCCGTAGGGTCTCGGGCCTAGAGGGTTGCCTGCGGGGACCATAGAGGCCGAGATCGCTACATAAAAAGGCGCCTTTTTATGTAGTGGCCCCGCCTCTATGGTCCCCGCAGGCAACCCTCTAGGCCGGCGACCCTACGGTCTTCCTACCCCTGGCAGTGGGTTTTTGCCTTCCCCAGGATTCGAACCCTTGACCTCCAGGACAAGTACAATAGTTCCTGAATCCTGGTCCTCTAGCCAAAATATACCTATGAGCACCTACCGATCAAGTATATAAACCGATATACAATCCTATCATAATAAAGAAATATCTAACCTTACACTGAACAGTAGATACAAAGGAGGTAGATGAGATATGTCATATACCTCGTGTCGCCTGGAGAAGTCCCGTCGCCGCCATGTCCCAATCACGTCTATCGAGAAAACGACTCCGACATAAAACTCGGAAAAACACCCACAAGACCAAAAAGGTATCTCGCAACCTCGCTCTGATACCAATAAATTGTCACGCCCCGAGGAGCTGCCCGTCCGATACCGACCGGACTACCACTCCCTCGACCGACGGACAATTCAGAAACCTAACCTCTATGACCCCCTCAGTCGGCTGTACCACAACCTATAGGGCTGGAACAACCGTCCGAAATACACGAAAACGAAACGACGATAAAAGCTGCGTACCGGTACGACTTACGACAAACGCAAAGCACAAGACCTCCATGGCTCACAAAAGTACAACTATACCGCCGTATAAAAGGACACGACCAAACACGAATACAGCAGCGGAAAAGTAAAGTAAAAGAAACAGAAAACGGGTACCAACATGTACCACCAACAAAGTAAAAGAAACATTCCGGAATCATCTCGAAGAAATACGCGAACTGGGACAGGCTGCCGGGCACTCCAGACAATCATCCTGAAATAAAAACAGGGAGCTAACGGGGTGAGTCACAGTACTCAGCGGATATCTCATCAGATATACAAGATAGTCTAAGCTAGCAATAGTGTAACAAGCTATCGAAATAAACACAGGTACTAGCAGGGGTAAGTACAACTGAAACAGAAATAGCAAATACCATACCAATGTGGCTGAGTCGTCGAAACCAGACATAAGGGTCTCCTGTATGTGCATGTCAATCATATGCAACATCCAAGTATAACAAGCACGATCAAATGCAAAATATACGTATGCACATGGTGCAATGACATGGTCACCTCTGTCGCCGGTCAGACATCGTCACCTATGTACGGGAGGAAGCTGAACAGAGGCCACCCTCCGGCGTAGAGCTGTGACTGCCGTCCGTACTCTGCCATCACTGCTCCTGAGCGACCGAGTAGACGGTATGCTGTCGGCGTAACACCCCTACCCCATGACCTATCCGGGGGATATCTCTACCTGAATGTTTCCTCACTGTCGGAGTAACATCCCTACCCCAGGTCCTCTATGAGGGATATCTCTACCTGAGTGTTAACACCTACCCCATGTATATAAATGGGGGAGAGACCTCTCTCTCTCATCTCCTGGTATATGGACTACTCAAGGAGGGACCTCTGCCTGCCACCACGCTCCGATTCACTAACCCATGAGTGCATGAGCTGAGCAGCACAGAGCACACTACCCATACTCCGTCAACCACTAACCCATGAGTGGTCGTATGGATAGGTCAGTATGACTGTCAACCTGACTCACCCATAAGGGGGCCCCTGATCGACAGTGATGCACAGTGCACGATGATGAATGACTCTATTCAAACAGCATCCACTATTTAGTCCACCTATATCAACATGATATGCAAGGATCATAGATAATGCACCATAGCCTAGGTCCTAAAGGTATATGTATCATATGCCAGGTATATCATAAACAGTATCAGCCAAGGTAGAGCAAGTATAAAATACTACATTACTCTACCGCTAAACATAGCATATCAAGCATATCAACTATGACTAATCTAAAAGATAAGTCAGAGGTACCCGCCTCCAATGTAGAATCTGGAAGCGACAAGAACCCCCCGTCCAATATAATAACCTCAACAAATGAGCTATGTCAATGCCCTGCATATAAAGAACAATAATTATTTAGCTAAAATCCAACATGATATGTAGCTAAATAACTATTAACATTAACCATGACTAATTAATTAGCCAAATGTTTGTACCATAAACTCGCCCCAGTTAAATCACAAATCACTCAAACAGAATACTAGTTCCCACAAGATCAGAGCACTAATTGCCCAAGTGGAAACTCACGGTAATCCAACCCAAGCTCACTGAACTCACAAATCAGAAGCTTACGAACAAAATAACCGAAAACTAAACATAAACTAATCTGATCCAATACTCATGGCAAATATAAACAGATCAACCTTAACAGAGCAAAACGGCATCCAAGAATAGGAGCGTAGCAATCGAACTAATATTGATCTATCACAAGAACTGATCCACACAACCCACAATCTCGCGGCAATGGTGGGAAACAAGCCCAAATCAACACAATGGACCATGAACAGCTCACGAGTGATCAGAAACCAATACATACCCACCTAAAACTCACGGTGAACAAGATTAATGAATTCCTAACAATTAGACCCATGATCCATCAAGAACCGCAAGCACACAACATCACACAGTTCATCCCGAGATCAAAACACAGATTCAAACCCACGCACCTTAATCAAACATTAATACTGATCGAATTGCCCTTACCTCAAAAGGATCCTGACATTCCCTTACGCCGGCTCCGGCGATCACAGCGCGACTCCCAAACACACGCGATCAAGATCCCCAGGAATTTCTGATCTAAACCAACTCGAAATCACAGCAAGAACAATTCAACCAACTACAACTCAGTGCAAATCAAGATCCTTACCTTAATCGTACGTAGTCTCGAAGCCCTGCTAAAACTCGCCCAAATAGTCGTGATCGCAAGAAGAGAAAACCCGGTAATCTCACTGGCTTGCGATGGAGATCGTGAAAGAAAGGGAATCGCCTGCAAGAAATGGGTCGCCTGCCTCAGAAGGAAAGAGGAAGAAACATTGAGCACAACCCGTGCCCTAGATCCATAAATCACAAGGTATCAAGATCTCGCTCAAACCCAAACAACTACCACTCACCTTCGCCTTGCCGGAAGATGAGCCGATCCAAGCCTGCCGCGCGCTCGCAAGGATTCGGAGACGAGAGAAGACCGCTCCCTCAAACGCTGGCGAACTCAGCGGAGAAGATTTCAAAAGGTTGGAACCGCCAACCTAGCGGCCCCCTGGTCTCTGCCCCACAAGTGTCCAGAGGGGGTAAATCACGGTGAATGCTGGGCAGGTTAAGACATCCAGGCGCGAGGGATTTTTTTAAATAGCAGCCGAGGTTCCACCCCTCGTTCATACTATCGACCCTCGAACTCAGCGGAGAAGATGAAGACACGAGAGAGAGAGAGAGAGAGAGAGAGAGAGAGAGAGAAAGAAACTAGGGCGGTGATGGTTTCTGCGGAAACGAGGAGGAGAAAAAGAATTTAATATACAAGAGAATCTTGCATTCTACCCCCTCCCTCTTCAATCTTTCTCACAGACACCCTCAAGTTTCGAAATCTTACATTTTAGTCCCTCAACTTTTTGGTATTTAACACATCGACAACACCCCCATACACTAACCACTCCTGATCCCCGTGGGGACTTCCTTATGTCATCGCGAATAGACACATGATGCATTTAATCTTAGCAGTTGTATCATGGCACTAGTGTCAACTATCTATAGAATAAGCTCAACACGATGCCTCGCCTAATCTAAAAGAGGCACTGGCAGTTCATGTAGATAGAGAGTTCAGTGGGGATTGTCGCTCTGGAAATGAAAGGTCAAAAGCTACTCAAAGGAATAGTTTGAGCAGGAATGTTTTTGCTATCCATAACGACGATTTAGTATTCACGTACAATTAGCTAATTAATGAAAGAGAGTCCTTAGATGTCAACCTTTGATTTGTAAGGATAATTGGTGGGTTATTTTCCATCTTTGAGAACCTCACGAAAACTTAGATTTACTCCAAACACTACAAGAAAAAAGACCTATTGTGACATTTATTTTATGACACTTAATGGTAAATGTCATTATAAACTAATTATAATGACACTTTTTAAAACAGATTAATTTTATAAATATAGTATCTGATTAAACCTCCTATCATGACACAATTTTACAAATGTCCTTATAAAATAATCAAAATTATTTAACTTATTTAACGTAAACTTTACCCTCCTCGCCTCGCCTGCTCTACTTCCGGTCCCTGAGCGCCAATTTTTCGCTTGCCCGCCAGCGCGAACCCTAAATCGCAGCACGTGATTCTCCTTTTCACCTCCACCCTCACGCGTACCCTATCTAGCCTTTCTTTCTCCCTCGCGCTCTCTTCTTGATCGCCCCTCCACCTACGCGTATGCCTCCAACGAGCGCATCTCCACCAGCGTGGCCTCATTCCCTACTCGATTTTTTTTGTAGGTGACAAGAATATTGGATTTTGTTCAAGATGTGATGGTTGAAGATTGAAGATGCAGCAAAGTTTGGAAGTTTGGTTATGTTTTGTTTTAGGAGAGATTTAATTTTTTGTTAGTTCTTAAATTAAATACATGGTACATTTGTATTGTGATTAGTGCATAAATATTTTTTGAGGTGAATAAATTGACAGTCTTGTATTGCAAAAAAAAAAATGGCAATTATTGATTAGCACTTTAATTTTAATTTAAAATTTTTATTTGTGTTTATGTTAATTAGTTATATGCGTAAATATTTATATCATGGAAATATTAAAAATGGGTGAGATATTTATTAATATATGATATTTTTTTATGTCACAATAGACCACCAAATTATGTAAATAAAAATATCATTATAAAACTCATATGAAGGCATTTCAAAATGTCATAATAAATAACTATTAATGATAATTTTAAATGTCGTTATAGACTAATATAGTAAACATTTATATGTGTCACTATAAATTATATAACGAGGCATTTATAAATGTCATTACAAATTTTATAATGACACTTTTTTTTGTCACTATAACAATTATTCATGCTATTAGTGTTGTCACTATTTCTATTTTATAGTGACATTAAAAATTGTCATAAGTGATAAGACTTTAGACGACATCACTATAGAGGATATTTTAACTTAATGTCACTATATCAAAAATGTCAATATAAGTAATATATGATGACATTTTTCAATGTCATTAAAAGTATTTTTTTCTTGTAGTGAAATTCTCGTCAATGGATGAGACTATTTTGAACACTAAGACCATCAACACCAGGGATACAATTAACAGTGAGAAATTGAATTCTTATTTCTTAACAGAAAGAAAGCAGTGGCTAGGTAGTTGTGACCAATAGCAATACCTAAGGCTAATTCATCTTTATGTACTTATCATTTTTTTAAAAATCCTTGTGACTTAATTTCAGGATTCAAAAGTGATCCCGGCCTTGCCTACGGATAGGTGCATAGGCCGGGCCCGCCAGCCAGTCTGGCGCCAGGAAGGGTTGGCTGACAGATCAGCAACAAAGTCCCCGAGTAAGTTCCCGAGCCCAAAGGCCTCCCGAAGGACAGAGGCGAGCTGGCCACCGGCCATCCTGCCAGCTAGAGGCTTAGCCGCCCATACTCCTGGGCCTCTCCCCGGTCCAGAGCTAGGACAGACATCACAGGCGGGTACGTAACAGTTCACGCTCCCCTCTCACCACACAAACCAGATACTTGACAAAATCAGGCAGACACCCCTCGACAAACCCCCGACCCAGGGCGTACCCTGCGCTTCCATTCTTCCAGTCGAACGCGTGGCTGCCCATGCTCCCTGGCCATCACTTGACTCGGTCCCTATCACTCGGGTCCGTCAGTCGGTGCTCGGGGTATGGGCTATCTCGCCCCTACACCCTCTACGTCATTATATCCCGGGTACGACCTTGCTAAAGGGGTTTCTCACACTTTACTCACCATTGAGGCTTCTAGCAGTCCGTCTGCTCATCCAGTACTTTCGTACTGTGCACCCAGTACCCCCGTACTGCTCGAGCACCCCGCACCATACTGCGCCGATCCTAAGTGCTCCCTGCGAGCTGACAGCTATCATACCCTTGTCTCGTCAATACAGACAAGCGTTGTCAGCTCCCCCGGTTATATAAGCTTGGCACTCACCCTACGGCAGGTACGCGCACGCGAGTTTCGCATCTCTGGCCTTAATTCAATTCAGTTCCCACTACTATGCCTGCGGATACTGACTTGACCGTCGGAGTGTCTAACCGGAGAAATCCCCCAACGGGTTTACTAACGGTCGTTGTTTTGTAGTGCCTTGCCAAGGAACGGTCAGCTCTCTGCAACCTCACCGGCTCGTGCCACCCGGGAGGCCGTCTGGCCCCTGGGATCGCCATCCCGCTTCGCGAAAGGATCAAAAAGAGAATGTATCTTTACACTAAAAGAGTCAAATGAACTAGAACAATTCCGTGATCAACATCTACACAAACTCACAATTATTCTCCTTCTTACATATGATGATCAGAAAGGAAAACACAAGGGAAGCTAAGAAGATTCAGCGGCGTGCCAAGAAAAAAACAAATCGCTGGCAGCCCCCTCTAGGCTTGGATCACCTGCCCTAGGTCCAAGGAGAAGACTAGGTGAAGCCTCGACGTCGACTTGATCGCAAGGAGGAGGAAACACTGAGGAGTTGGGTGTCGGCGCGCAAGGGGAGAAGAAGATTGCGAGGAGGAAGAAACCGTCGGGGATCTTTCGGCGTGGGATAATGGAATAATAGTTTTATATGTTTCAGTATAATTGCAAAAAGGCCATCTAACTTTGGGTTATCCAACTCCTACCCTTAAGTTTCGATTTTTATATATTTTAACCTCTCCAATTTTATGTATTTAACAACTACACATTTTAGCAGCTACTTTATAGTACATGCTATACAAATTTCGCAATTTGGCTACAAAAACAAAGGTGGCGTTGTCTCTCTCAAATCTCCTAAGCCCTTCATATCCTGTATATATTTTTTTATATAAAATAATTTTTATCGTAAACGCTGGACTCTTTTACTAGAAATATAAATTTTTTGTATTACATAATTGGTAAATCGTTTTATTTTAAATTGTAATTCTCTCTGATAAAAATAAATTGTTTATATGTGATTCTAAATGATGTTTTTATACAAGTGAAAACATATGTTGTCTTTAAAAGTCGACATACTGAGAATTAAGATGCCTGGATAGAAGAATCTAAATAAATTAATATTTTTAAGGGTTTATGATTTTACACCAGAACTACAAAACCAAAGAGGCGGCAAAATGAGCTTTTGAAACGTATTATGATAAAAATCTACATCAAAAGGAAAAGAAAGATCATATGGAATATAATGTTCAAACTCCTAAAGAAAATAATTGTAAGCGAAAAGTTTTAGGATTTAGGATTAATGAATTGTAACATAATCAAAAATAATCAAAATCATTCTCTATAAATTAGTAATGAGGAATCGATATGCTATTTCAAGTTGTTATGTTTATAGATCTTATTATCTTCTGCCTTAAAACTCTTGAACATCCATCCTAAAGCATGCATAATATGTTTCATTCTAGTTGTTGTTATTTTTATTCCAGAATTTCTTATTCGATGGATTATATTTTATAGTGTATATCTGTAACATGAAATCGAAAGGCTACAACGTTGTACTAGCAGCTACAATTGTCATTTGCCGAGGAGCCACATATCCGATAAAAAATCGGACAACACCTCTCTTACATGACGGACACTTGAGAGATGAGTACAAGGTCACATGACCACCACTATCCATCAGCCAACACGACTGGTAATATTAACATAAAAGTAAAGGCATGATATCAAAACAAACAAAAGTCGCATACCGATACGACTTACGACAAACAAACAACAAGATAAGCCTGCATGCCATACAAAAATACAATCCACGACACAACGAAAAATAAAATGAAACATACAATCAGAAATACAGTATATCATCAAATACAACCCAAAGCAAACACGAATCGTCGCGACACGGAAGAACTGGGACATGCTACTGGGCACTCTAAACAATCATCCTAAAATAAAAATATGGCTAAAAGGGTGATTCCGCAGAACACGTCGAATACATATAATTGATATACAAAGTAAGTTATACTTGCAGTAAGGGTCCAGCTAACACAATATCAAGTGCAGTAGCAAAAAATGCAAAACTGAGAAACTATAAAGGTAAGGCATGCCTGTAAAATACGATATATATATATATATATATATATATATATATACCGTAAATAAGAGTTTTAAAATGAAAATAATATGAAAAATTTTGGAATAATTTTCTGAAATTTTTGATAATGTTTGCGGAAATAAATAGGCGCAAGATACACTACTTTCGAATTAGTAGAGAAAAATTTTAATTTTTCGAAATTGATTATATATATATATATGAATAGTGATAGCCTGCGGACCAATTCATGCAGACCGCCTTGTGGCACGGCGCTGGGCTGGTCTGCGAGGCAACGAACGAAAAAATTAATCGCGTGTTTCCTCAGTGAACTCCTTGAATACCGTCTCAGTCCACAACGCGAAGGAGGAAATGAAGTCGTGTATGAATAGCACGTCGGTGGACGTCGTCCCCGACGCGCCGTAACCGGGGCCTTCGGCCTGGACATAGAGTCGGGAGCTCCACGAGTTGCAGACTTTGCAGTCGCAGTCGGACCATAGTGGGATGGACTGCGGCAGCCGCTTCCACCGGCCGTCGATTTTCCCCTCGGAGTTGTTGGCCCAGACCAAAGAATAGCGCACCCAAGAACCACACCGATATGCAAGAGGAACAAAAGAAAATGAAGAAACCGAAAGAAGGAAGAAAGGCGAGAAAAAATAACTAAAGAGAAATTCTTATTAAAACTTGATTGTATTTTCTACACACTCTTGTGCTCTATTTATACTCACTAAGAGATAAGAGATTAGCCTAAGATCCACCAAAATAGGGATGATCCATAATAATAGGGATGATCCACAAAAATAGGAAAACTAAGCCATAACAATTATCACCATAAAATAAAATTAAACTATGATAATGTCAGGATTAGTTATTTTCTCACATTGCTCCCCCTAATCCTGACATGGCTGTAAATCACGGACGCCTAGTAGTTGTCGCATCCCAGCTAACTTCACTCCTGGCAATGCTTTAGTTAATATATCGGCTCGTTGTTCTCCGGTATTAATGAATTCAATCACAATCTGCCCTTTCTCAACACATTCTCTGATAAAATGAAACCTTGTATCTATGTGCTTGCTTCGATTATGGAATATCAGATTCTTCATGAGAGCTATAGCTGATTTGTTGTCAACAAACAAGGTTACCGGCTTTGGTTTTACACCGGTTAATTCGCTGGCAAGACTCCTCAACCACAAGGCATGGCAGGCCGCAGTTGTGGCTGCCATGAATTCTGCCTCACAAGATGAAAGTGCCACTGTCTTCTGCTTCTGTGAATTCTAAGACACCAAACTTTCATTAAAGTAGAAAGTCATTCCACTTGTGCTTTTCCTTCCATCAAGATCGCCAGCTAAATCACTATCTGAGTAGCCGAATACATCAACTTCCTGGGGTCCCTTTATGTAAACAAGTCCATAATAGATTGTACATTTTAAATACCTGAGAATCTGTTTGACCACCTATTGATGCATGATTGTAGGCCTCTCCATGTATCTGCTCGCCATTCCGACAGAATATGATAGGTCCGGCCGTGTGTGTAACAAATATCTCAAACACCCAATGATACGCCTATACTCAGTGGCGTTAATTGGAGTCCCTTCCAAGTCTTTATGCAGCTGTGCCTTGGGTTCCATTGGATGTTTTGTGGCATTGCAATCTGCCATTTTGAACTGAGATAGAATCTTCTTGGCATAAGCTGATTGTCTAATTAAAATTCGGCTCTTCTGTTGCTCCACTTCAATCCCTAAGTAGTAAGAGAGAAGACCCAAATCACTCATCTCAAATTCTGCCATCATTTGTTGTTTGAACTTGTTCATTTTTTCTGTGCTACTTCCTGTCACGATGAGATCGTCGACATACACTCCAACAAGTATACTTGCTTCTCCTTCACCTCTTGTATATACTGCATGTTCTTGAGTACATTTTTTGAAACCGAGCTCTTCCAAACTCCTGTTCAGCCGCATGTTCCAAAGCTCGTGGGGCCTGCCGCATCCATAGAGGGCTTTGGATAACTTGTACACCATATGTTTCTGATTTTGTACCTCAAACCCTTCCGGTTGGTTGACATATATTTCTTCTTCCAACTATCCGTTAAGAAATGCTGTCTTCACATCTAGATGGTGTACCTCCCAGCTTTGATTTGCTGCAAGCGCAAGAATAACTCGAATAGTGTCAAGTCTAGCGACAGGTGCAAATACCTCTTCGAAGTCCTTTGTCTTGTCTTTGTACATATCCTTTAGCCACTAATCTTGCTTTATGCTTGACGACTTTCCCCGCTGAATCTTTCTTTAATTTGAACACCTACTTTAGACCGATAGGTTTGCGGCCTAATGGGAGCTCAGTTAGCGTCCAAGTCTTGTTCTTCTCAATAGATCTCAGTTCTTCCTCCATTGCTTCGTACCAGCAAGCCTCAGTTGCAGCTTCTTGATAACTTGTTGGCTCATCAGACACCACCATCATCAGCTCTTCCTCTTCTCCATCAATACCAACCACTTCCTCAGTGTTGGCGTAGATATCGGCAAGAGACCTATAGCGGATTGGCCCTTCATAAGAATCGGGCGTGTTTGTTACCGGAGGCGAGGTAGTTGCATGGGCGTTCGATGATGGTGTAGATGGACTCGAGTTCGATGATGGTGTAGATGATCTCGAGTTCGATGATGGTGTAGATGGACTTGATGCTCTTGTCATGGGTACCACAGCTGCTGCTGATGGTATGACATTTTCCGCCCCTACCTCAACGTCTGCTGCAACAATCGCCTCGTCGGAGTAAAGCGGATCCAGCATCATAAAACTCGGCAAGTTTTCTTCATTGTTAGCACCTGCATTCCATGTCCATTCAGTATTTTCTTGAAATATGACATCTCTACTTACTTGTAGCTTGCCATGGCTTGGATCAAACAACCGATGAGCTTTGCAACCTTCCTCAACACCCAAGTATATCATGGGTGAGCTTCTGTCGCCAAGTTTTTTCAGATGAGGGGTTGTGCTTTTCACATATGCAACACAACCGAACACTCTCAAGTGGGCAAGATGTGGCTTTTTCCCCATCCAGGCTTCAAATGGAGTGCGTTCTCCTAGCGCCTTAGTTGGGAGACGATTCAGCAGATAGACAGCATGCCTAACCGCTTCTCCCCAGAACCTTGCCGGCATATGTGTACCCTTGAGGAGAGATCTTGCCATGGCTATCACGGTGCGGTTGCGGCGCTCCACGACACCATTCTGTTGAGGGGTGTAGGGAGCCGTGAGGTGCCGCTCGATTCCTTCATTTTCACAGAATCGAGTAAACTCCGTGGATAGAAACTCGCCGCCTCAATCTGTCCGGAGTGTTCTGATCTTGTACTCAATCTTGTTCTCTGTAAGGATTTTAACTTCTTGAATGCCTGGAATGCATCACTCTTTGCTGCCAATGCAAACACCCACATCCACCTAGTGAAATCATCCACAATTAGAAGAAAATACTTGTTACCGGCAAGTGCACATGGTGAGATTGACCCGCAAATATCAGCATAGAGAAGTTCTAACAGCTTCTTTGCTCTAAAGTTTGCTTGGTACGGGAACGGCAATCTTGTATGCTTGGCGATCACACACACCTCGCAAAGCTTGTTCGGCTGGGGCAATATTGGCACATCAACTGCCAATTTCTTCTCACCCAATAGCTTCAAGTCATGGAAATTGACATGTCCGAGCCTTGCATGCCACAACCAAGTTGGGTCTTCTAGGCTTGCTAGGAGACAGACTTGCTTGAATGTCTTCAAGGTTATCTTGTACAAGCGATTTTGTGTTCGCTTTACCAGCATCAAGAGCTTCCTGCTCTCATCAATCACCTTCATGGTATCTCCTTCCATGTGCACCTCGTTCTCAGTTTCTGTCAATTGACCAAGACTGATGATATTACTATAAAGTTTTGGGATGTAGTATACCTCATGGAGAGTCTTCTGATCGCCGTTCTTGCATTCGAACACAACCGTCCCTTTGCCCATGATCTCTATGGTTGATCCATCGCCAAACCTCACCCTCCCGGTGATGGTTTCATCTAGTTCTTGAAACTTCTTGTCAAGGTACCAAATGTCTTTATCTTCTCCTTTCTTCACGCTGCGATATATCTCCGGTAGGAACCTTTCTTCACTGAGCAAAATGATATCTTGTCGCTCACACCTTGCGTGAAACTCCTCATGGGACACGGTCATCATCAGTGCTGGCTCTTCCTTGGTGGCGCAAGTGAGACGAGCCTCATCATCTCGACGCTTGCTGTAGCATTCGGGCGCATAATGTCCCATTTTCTCACAATTAAAACACTTTATGTGTCTCTTGTCACAAGTGTTACTGTTGTTGCTGCTAGTGCCTCCTGCACTGTCTTGACGCTGCGTACCACGGCCACGACCGCGCCCTCGCCCACGCCACTTGCCACGATTAGGGCCGCTGGACCCGCGCCCCTTGCCTTCTGACGAAGTGTCCACGCTGCTCCCTTTTTGTCGCTTTTGCCATTCAGCATGAGTAAGTAGGAGTTCACCTTCAGTGCCGTTGGTATTGCCGCGTAATCGTAGTGTTCGTTCCTCGTACGCCTTCAGTCGCCCGATAGTCTCCACAAATGGCATAGTCTCAAGGTCGTGAAACTGCTCAATACCAACAACAATAGGGAAGAATTAATCAGGGACAGAATCAAGTAACTTCTTTACCAACGAGGAATCTTCAAGCGTGGCACCAAGAGTGGAGAACTTGCTGCTCATAGCGCTGAGTTTGCCAGCAAACTCATCAATAGTATCGGTCTCCTTCATCCGGAGGGCGTCAAACTCGCTCTTCAACGTTTGTACGCGTGCCTTCTTCACCCGATCACTACCAAGGTACCTCATCTTGAGGCTGTCCCAGACTTCCTTCGCCGTCTTCTTGTTTGAGATCTGGAGAAGGATGTCTTCGGGGGCGCACTGCAAGATGTATGCACGGACCTTCTTGTCCTTCTTTGCATCCACCTGGGCTTCTTTCTCTGGCTCCACCGCCTCCCAGACTCCCTGGGCATCGAGAATTGCCTCTGTCTTTATTGCCCACACAGTATAATTGTGAGGGTTTAGCATCGGATAGGGAAATGACACTCCGCCGTTCTCCTTCACTAGGATGCTCGACATTTTTGTGGAAGCGAGGATTTTTGGCTGCTCTATACTACCAAAGCTCTGATACCAATTGTTGACCCAGACCAATGAATAGTGCACCCAAGAACCACACCGATATGCAAGAGGAACAAAAGAAAACGAAGAAACCGAAAGAAGGAAGAAAGGCAAGAAAAAAATAATTAAAGAGAAATTCTTATTAAAACTTGATTGTATTTTCTACACACTCTTGTGCTCTATTTATACTCACCAAGAGATAAGAGATTAGCTTAAGATCCACCAAAATAGGGATGATCCACAATAATAAGGATGATCCACAAAAATAAAAAAACTAAGCCATAATAATTATCACCATAAAATAAAATTAAACTATGATAATGTCAGGATTATTTATTTTCTCACAGGAACATCCCCATCACGTTGGCGCTGACAGCGAACGCGGCGGCAGGTGGCGCGGAAGACTTAACCGACATGCCGGTGTTGACGGCGACGGCGACGGCGGCCTTACGGGAGAATTCGGTGACACAGGAGGGGCGACAGTAGAGCGTGTCGGAGACGTCCTCGGGCTGGAGCTTGGTGGAGCAGAGGCGAACCACCTTGACACCTCTGCTGGGAGTCCGGATCCTCTGCGCCGGACTCCTCCCTGTGCCCGTGTGCCGACTCGCCGGCGATCGCCGGCGAGTCGTCCGATCGACGATCGGACACCGTCAATAATTTTTGATCGTCGTTCCCAATAAGATGATATCCTCGGAGCACGGTGAACCCGTCGAAATCGTCGCATCAGACATCTCGTCGGATTCGACGGTGAATACGATACCATCACAGATGCGACGATTTCGACGGGTCACCGTGCTCCGAGGATATCATCTTATTGGAACGACGATCAAAAATTATTGACGGTGTCCGATCGTCGATCGACGACTCGCCGGCGATCGCCGGCGAGTCGGCACACGGGCACAGGAGGAGTCCGGCGCAGAGGATCCGGACTCGTTGCAAGCCACATTGCTATTATAGATTAGCAGCTGGGGCACGTGGAGTGATGGAGGGTGGTGATGATCGGTCGTTTCTCTCTCACGTCGGAGAGATGCTCAACTCTGTCGTCGGATTCATCATCTTCTCTTTCCTCGACGTGCTCGACGTCATCCTGTGCTTCGTTTACAAGGCCATAGACTATGCCATCGAGGCCGAGTGGAAGCCCTGCTACTGCTGCAGCTCTTACGACAAGAGCATGGTCCCAACTGCCGGTGCCGGCGCACCGGCGGAAGAAGCAGGTTCTTGTTGCCCGCCAGCAGAGGAGTTGGAGTCCGGATCCTCTGCGCCGGACTCCTCCCTGTGCCCGTGTGCCGACTCGCCCCTGTGCCCGTGTGCCGGCGCAGAGGATCCGGACTCGCTTGCAACGAGGAGGAGGAGAGCACAACAGAGCTAGGGAAAGAAAGAACTCAACAAGGAAGAGTGAATCAGTGATCCAATGCTAAATGGCAGTCATCGATCGGATGGTGTATTTAAAAGGAACTGCAGCGTGCAATTAATTAATCGACTCGGGAATATATATATATATATATATATATGAGTTTTGATCTCCTGCAGATCGCATGTGGACTGGAGCCTGATCGATCACCAGACCGATCAGACATGTGCCTGATCGGTCTGGTGATCGATCAGGCACACTACCTGTGAATTCCCGACACCAACGACGACCGACACCAACGGCGACTTTCGGTCGTCGTCCCCGAAAACTATAATCCAGGGGGGTGCGATGAACCCTAGGGGGAGGGTAAACTCGTCGGGTACGGGTGAACCCGTCAGGACGCTCCTGAGTCTCCGGTGGCCGATCAGGCACACGACTTGCGACTTCTCGACACCAACGACGACCTTTGACCGCCGCCCTCGAACAAAACTATAACACAGGGGGTGCGATGAACCCTAAGGGGTAGGGTGAACCCATCGGGGACGCTCCCGAGCTTCCCGTGGCCGATCAGGCAAGCGGTGACCGCGTGCCGATCAGGCTTCAGTTCGCACGCGGTCCGCAGCTGATCAAATTCATATATATATATATATAATATATATATATAAATATATATATATATATAAACACACGATTAATTTTTGCGTCAGTTACCATGCAGACCAGCGCAACGCTGTGCCACACAGGCGGTCCGCAATAATTGGTCCACAGGCGTTGACTATATATATAAAAAAAAAAAAATATATATATATATATATATATTCCTTTCGTCTTCTCCGGTGCCAAGCCCTAAAAGCACCGCACCGGCTCCCCCCGTCTTCTCCGGTGCCAAGCCCTAAAATCACCGCACCGGCTCCCCCTCCAAGAGCGTCGCCTTGTCGTCTCGATCCAAGGCCACGCAACAACTATGCGATCCTTTTCCTCCCTTTCTTCTCCACGCGAGCTAATCGAAGTCCTCTCCCCTTCTTCTTCTCGATGTGATCGACGACTCGACGTCGTCGCCCGACAGCTATCCTGACACTTGATCGCCGACCAACTAAGTCCCTGCTGCGACCCCCGCCGGGCGCTGCCTTTGTTGGAGACGCCAAACTCTGCCTTTGCGTGGCGCCGACGTAGCCGCTACGGGATCAGATTGGACGCCACTTTCAGAGTTCGAGCAAATCAAAGGTTGTGTTCATACGGTGCATTCTCATCCCAGTTTGGTAATTTGCTTGATCAGCCTCACTTCTGTTTTGAATTTGGAATTGTGGGGTTAAGCAATAGGGATCGTGTTCTGACTTGGTTTTTGTTGATGCCGTGAAACCGCCGCAGACCACCCTGCAATGAGCCTCTGCCGCAAGTTGTCAGCGTTGTGCACGTCTCTGTTGCAGTCCGATGCTGACCGTTCGGACATCGACCAACCACCGGCCATTGTGAGCCACCGTCGAAGGGGAGTGGTCGACGACACCAATTCAGGTAAGGCTCTCTATGGTTTCCCCTATTGTCTGTCTTGGATTGATTTCCTTCCTTACCGTGTTCCTGCTTTGTTTCAATCTGTGTTTTGATGTGGTAATGGGAATTTTGTTGTTGGAATGTGAAGGTTGTGTCCCTATTTTAGATTAGTTGTGTTGTGCAGACCAAGATGTTCTATGTTCTAATCCTGTCGCGAGCTCTACGGTAATCTGGGTTTGGTATTTGGATTTGTTTTCCTCAGTTCTCCTTGATCTTGGCCGTGAGCCTTCCCTGGTTGATGGCCCTGATTTTGAGTTGGTTTTGCTTGGTGTACATAGATCAAATATGGGAAATTTGTGGTTGAATGAGTACTAATCTGGTTGGAGTTTTTGTGAGTAGGCTTAGAATTGGATTTGGGTTGCAGTTTCTTGGTCGATCTGTTAATGTCCTGTTCATGGAGTTCTTCTACCGTCAGTTGGAATCCGAACTTTGATTGAGAGTTGTTTTGGCCCTTTTCTGTTCAGTGGTTGTAGCCTTGGGTTTTCGCTCATGTTGGGGTGGTTTTTGATGGACGTGATGATGGTACGATGTGGCTTTCAACTCAAGGATTAGAATTGGGTTTAAAAGTATCGCCTTGCTTGAAGCTTGGAAGTTAACCTGATAGCTAAGTTGGGTCGAGGGTTAATTAAGTAGATGATGTAATTAGATTTAATTCTAATTAAGTTTAATAGCTAGTTTAGCTAAATTATAATTGTGTAAAAAGTTTAACTTGGTCCTTGATACAGGACGCTAGTTGATTGCGGATTATTTGGACTAGAACTTCTTTTGGATACGCACTACATACAAGACGATCTGGTTGTTTGTGAAAAGAAAGCAAATCAGAAGATGGATCAAACAAGCCTAGTAAGCATGGGGCAACACCACAATAGCATCGGCAGTCCCCTATGCGGCTATGTTAATCAGAATTGAGTAGAGGCATCCAAAGTGGATGTGGATACAAGTGTTCTACATGACTATTTATAAATAATTTTGCAATATGATTGATAAGGATATCGAATGTCCACTCACATTGTTGGTGTTCAAGTGTAAGTATCTGACATGAGTATGGAGGAGGGAGATGAAGAGATTGCGGTTGATTTCAATATGCAAGATCAAGCGGTATATCAGCAACAATTGCGGCTAAATGTGAAAACAAAGAAGGAAATTCTTTGCGATCAAGATAATCATTGCCTAGTTGTAACATTTTGCATATAATTGGAGCTTCGCCCCAGGCGCCCCCTAAAAACTAAAAAATAGGTTCCAAAACGCACGTCAATCATCTAGTATTTTGATATCCATCAAATTGATACAGAACAAAAATCCTGCTTTAGCCTAGTTCACACCAAACCTTTTAAATTGGAGTTCAAAGATAAATTCATGCAAAGAAAAAGTGACCTGATCTATTTGGCAAGTCCATAACAGCTATAGGAACTGAAAAGATTGAGTAAAATAATTTGGCAGAGAAAGCAATGACCTTTATGATGATTGGAGGAATCATGGTACTTGTCTTCTTTTGGGAGTGGAAGCAGCTCGGAGTCTTTAATTGAATCTCTCCTGGCTGACACAGGAAGGCCACCTCCAACTGCGCCACTTTCATTTGGATAACGAACCACTACAACCGGGCATACACAATGCCACCTCCAGATGCATAACAATTCAAAGTAAGCATAGAAAACCACAATAGTAAATTCCATTAAGAACAGTCAACATGAATATACAAAAAAAAACGATGATATTCTCTTTCATCTTTACACTAAACTCTACGAGCATTGTAGATTAGAGGTGAGAAAACATTGGTAAAGGACTGGCAACTCCACCTATACAACTTCATATACAACTCTACGAAACTATCGAATCGAATGTAATTCCTTCAAACTAATACTATCGAGTTTGAAAAAGATAATTCATCTCCCTTCAATAGTACTCATGGTCAACTCTGGTGCCTGGGAATGTGGGATTGGCACCAGTGTTGGTGAAGCTATTGTGGACGCATACGCAGGTTGTTGAGGCGATGGTAAAACAGGGTTCTTGTTTGCCAGCATGATGGCGATAGTGTCCATTGTTGGTCGGTCAGTGGACCTATCTTGAACACATAATAGGCCGAGTTGAATGCATTTCTCCACTTCAGAAACTGGGAATGAATCGATCAATTGTGGATCTACCAGTTCCCAACATCTTCCTTCCGCCCAAAGATGCCATGCCTATGAATTGTCAAGCCCAAAATGAAATCAAATGTGCTAAATATCATCGTAAACCACTAAGCTAGATGTTATCTTTCAAGCTATTTATGTTGGTTGGTTCCTTGTAGATCAGAGGAAACCAACCAAGAATGATATCACGACAAAATAGGTTTGAGATAAGAATCTGATATCATGTTTTTTCGAAAGATTTTCATTTCTCGTAAACATGTCTTCACTCTTTAAAGAAGATACAAATAACAAATGTTTTGCAAGTATATTTCGAATGGTTCTTTGATCATCTGATCAGTCATAACAATCAGGTTAAAGAATACAAATAGATGGGATGATCTACTTACATATCCAAGAAGACTGAACGAATCGTTCATCGAGTATGAACCAGTGTTTTTTTTACCAGAAATTATCTCAAGCACAATCACCCCAAAGCTATATACATCAGACTTTTCTGAAAAACGACCGTGCAAGCCATATTCTGGTGCCATGTAACCGCTGTTATATAACAAAGTTATCAGGAAACACACTAAACCATGCAATGCCTTTGTATTTGAATTGTGTTAAAATCAAGAAAAAAAAAGTCAATTGAGTTGAAAGATAATACTTACTATGTGCCTACTACTCTCATTGTGTTTTCTTCCATATGACTTTCTCCGAATATCCTTGCCAAACCAAAATCTGAAATTTTAGGATTCATATTTTCATCTAGTAGGATGTTACTTGTCTTCAAATCTCTATGAATGATGCGTGGTCTTGAATAGCGATGGAGGTAAAGAAGTCCTTGAGCAATGCCTTGTATTATACAAAATCTCTTATGCCAATTTAATTGCACTGAAAGGTTTGAATCTGCAAATATATGTGTCTTAATTATTCAAGAAGATCAGATTTACCAGCCTGACCTAAGATAAATGGAAATCATGAAATTAAATCAAATGAGTGAGAAAAATGGCCAAATGACTAACCGAATAAGTATTTATCCAAACTTTTGTTGGGCATATATTCATAGATGAGAATTTTCTCATTTTCATGAATGCACCAACCTAAAAGCCTAACAAGGTTAGTGTGTTGAAGTCTGGCAATTAGCATAACTTCATTATTCAACTCCTCGAAGCCTTGTTTGGAGTTCTCAGAGAGCCTCTTCACAGCTATATATTGACCATCTTCTAGTCTTCCCTAAAATAGATAGTTTTGTGTCAAATAAGATCCCATAAAGCTTAACAAACGAGAATTCGTTTGTTCTTACCTTGTAGACAGAACCAAAACCACCTTCACCAAGCTTGTTTGTAACCACAAAGTCATCCGTTGCCTTACGAATACTGAAATAATCAACCAGGGGGACATTAATGGCTCCCTCATCAGATCCAATAGTATCATGAGCTCTTAACTCGCACAATCGTCTTGTTTTTCCTGCATTCAAGTAGACAACTTTATTCCTAGTGATGATTGTTTTTTGTGAAGTTCTACAAAATATAGCATGATTATTAGAACCTCACCCAATTGCATATGCCTCAAATAGCATGTTGCTCCAAAGAGAAGCATTGCAGCAGTGCCTACTGTAATTATAATAAGAAGTAAACGTTTTCTCTTATGCGAATTTCCATCATATTGAGAATTATTATCTGCATGAGACAGAGCAATTTTTAGTCAATTTATTCTCAACGGCTCCTTATACGCCTATGTACAACCATAATAATACAACATTGCAGTCTATCAAAATAAGCAAGCAGCATCGATATTTGCATTAATAAGCATGCAATCAAAGTCACATTTTTTTTTAGATAACTGCTATTTCAAAAGAGTTTTACTTCTATAAGAAATCATAATTTTACACTCAGAAAGAATGTAACTAAATGACAAAATGCTCAACATTCTTCAAATCACAAATTAGACCAAGTATAAGCAACCAACAATTTTACCTTCTCAAGAAAAAGAAAAAAAATTGTATAGTATTAACACTTTAATACAATCATATCCACTCCATATGAAGAAGAAATAGAACTCTACCAAGATCAGCCGCAGAGACACGCACATGAAGTTTATCCATTTCAGAAGAATTTTGCACAAGATCAATCATGTCTCCGAACCAAACCAGACATCTAGTTGTGCTGCCAAAGCTCCTCATGCTGTCGAAAGAGTAAGCTGTGCAATTACAGGTAGCCGAACAATTGGCTTCACAATCACTTTCACCAAAATCTTTTAGCAGCAGCATGTCATCAGGCAACTTCATGTTGCTATAAGCCTTGTAGAATCCTCCCTTGCTGCAATCCCATCTAGTATTTTTCACACAGCCACCTGAGTAATTCCCAGCAGCCCACTCTGTGGAGTTGTTTGGTGAAAACTCAGAGAAGCATTTGCACGAGCGTGTGGTGTTCCCTCCATCGCACACGCCATTTGGACCGCACTGGTTGTAGAGAACACAAGCCCCAGATTCCATGTTCGGAAATGAAGCTCGAGTAACCCAGCTCCTACTAGCCGTTTTCAAAATTAACAGCCTGATGTACCCTGTTTCCTCAATCACCAATCTCGTCATCGGGAAACCCTGCGATACCGTGTACAACCAGGACATGTTCTGCACGATAGACATAATGTAGAAACTGTTGATGGATTCGTTGTCCACGTTCGCCGTGTAAATAATTGACCCGTTCCACGCATTGCTTCTCCAGTAAGGTTCCGATCCGCGCCATATGAAAGATTGCACGAAACTTCTCGGATCAATGCCATAGCTAAAAGTACCTGTGGCCGGGTCGCTCGATGTTTTCCACGACACGATCCTCGTGGCGACGCCGATCACGAACCTCATGTTGGGAAGCATGGTATCGGTGGGATGATCGAAGCTTTCCCAAATAATGGTATTGCCGCCGCCCGATCGCAAGACGAGGTTGCCAGAATCCAAGAGCACGGCCTCCGTGCCATTCGAAGTCGACGAGGTATTGGAATACCAAATCTTGCTGCCGTCGCGGACGGATAGCACGAGATTCCCATCGAACTGCAAGGCCAGAACCGCAGCGGAGTCGGCGATGGGGTTGTCTCGGTTGGCCACCCACACCACCGCGTCGTCTCCGGCGTCGTTGTACCAAATAGCGAGGTAGGTTCTCGAGGGAGAGTGGCCGGGGGTGAAGAACCCTAGGGCGAACGTTCCGGCGGAAGAGACGATGGTCCGGTTGATGCCGACGGTGTCCCCGGAGCGGAGAGTGTTCCCTACGACAGGTGCCGTGTGGATTTGGGAAGACGAGGGGAGGAGGAGGAGGAGGAGGAGGAGAAGCTGAGGAAGGCTGAAGAGTACCATGTTGGCTTAGTGATTGGAGAGAAGAGGAAAAGCATGCCACTGTAGAGACGGCGGCCATGGTTCCGCTATTTTGATGATTAATCAATGAGACGAATCTAATATAAAAAAAAGGGCGGGTTTGCCTTTTGTCCAGATCAAATTGAACCATTGGACCGACCAAGCGAGCCGTACAATCGAATCCAAGCATGCCACATGGGCCACTTGTTTTAATCAACCCAACAGATCGAATCAACTAACCCAAGTTGAATAATCCTCCTTGGTTCAAGGCCAGTAAGGAGCTCTGAAGGTCAACCAAGGCCAGTAAGGAGCTCTGAAGGTCAAGGGAGGAGACTGGCGGGGAACACTTCTACTAATGCGCTGACAGCAGCATCGCACTTGATGGTTGCACTCACGCCATGTTCTACAAGAGCAAGGTAAATAGTAGTGGTGTGGTTGCTGTGCCAGTCCTCACAATTCCAGTTAACAGTCAGGTTAGAGATGGGGGACTTCAGGACGTGCAGGACGAGTTGGCAAAAGCACGTCCGGCAGCAATGGAGCATCCTCACCATCAGGCTCAAGATGCCACCGAGGGTGGTCGAACAAATGCAGAGATGACCATGGTAGGAATACAGCAGGTGCAGGACCTCATGAAGGAGCAGGAAGCAGTCAGGGAGGATCGGGCCGTGGAGGGTGACACTTCGCCAGCAGGTAATGTACCAGAAACCCTGCCTCCTGTCTATACCTCATGTCAGGTGCACTCAGAGGGGCAGGACCTGCGGGCGGAAGGCGGCACGGTGCAAGTGCCCGATGCAGAATGTTCCAAATGTGCTGGTGAGAGAGCAACTGCACTGTATCAGGGAGTGTATAGCCAGCCGCGCATAGAAGCTTGGTGTCGGAGCAAGGAATTTGAGGGAGCAAGCAGCGAAGGTCAGTGCCAAATGGAATTGGTGCCAGAATCAACACCTCAGCTGGGTTCTGTGCAGGTTGAGTCAGCTGTAGGGGAATCAGAGTCAATAAGCACTGGGCAGGGGTCCGAGGAGGCTGATGACACAGGCAGTACTGGCTTCCAGCCAAGTGGCTCAGAGGAGGATTGCTCAGCAGGCCAAGAGGAGGAGTTGCAATCTGATACCATGGAGAATGAAGGTGGATGGTCTGTACAGACTAGAGCCAGAGCTGCTAAGAGGAAGCTGGGTTGGCAGAAGGGCGATGCAGGCAGGCTCCCAGAACTGGTCATAGCATTACCAGCTCCAAAATTTCCGTGTGCCAAATTCAAGGGCAGCAAGTTAGCCAGAAACGTGGACAAGCATCAGGAGGCTGGGGTCAATTGCAGGATGGGCAGCAATGTGTGTGGCAATGCAAAGGATGGTATAAAAGGAGCAGGGAGCGCTCGATTACATAGCTTGAGGCGGCCAAAGCCGTCTTCCTCCACATGAAGATCGCAGCATGGAATATAAGAGGCCTTAATCAGGACCTCAAGCAAAAGGAAGTAGAAGACTTCCTTTGGAGGAACAGGATTTCAGTTATGGGATTAATGGAGACAAAGCTCACTGATCACGCCTATAACAGGATGAGAGGTAGAAGGTTCAAGCAGTGGGAATCACAACATCATACACTGGAAGAGTCACCTTCTCAGAGCAGTAGGATCATGGTAATCTGGAATGCAGCAAGGGTGAACCTGAGAATTGTTGAATGTCACGCGCAGTTACTCATACCATTGTCACCTGTTTGATGAGTCAGAAACAGTTTCTGATCACTTTCATTTATAGTCAGTTATCAATAACAAGCAGAAGGATGTTATAGACAGCATGGAGTCGGCTGGGGTCAGATGTAGAGATGCCATGGTTGTTAATGGGCGATTTCAATACGTCACTTACTGCGGTGGATAAGCAAGGAGGCAGAGCAGTGACTTCCTATCAGCTGGCTGATTTCCAAGATTTTGTGCTGCTGAATACGTTGGAGGACTTTCCGCAGGTAGGATGTCGATATACATGGTCTAATGGTAATGTGTTCTGTAAACTGGACAGGGCAATGGTCAATAAGCAATGGTTGGAGAAGGATATGAGAAGTATGGCTGCGTTCCTTCCACCAGGTTCACACTCTGATCATGCTCCATGTATAGTTACACTTAGTGATGGTAGTGATCGAGGGAACAGGCCTTTTAAGTTCTTCAACATGTGGGGGCTGCATGAAGACTTTGATGCAGTGGTGTCTAGCAGCTGGAACTCTGAGCAATGGCAGGATATCTGGGGCACAGAGCAGTACCGGCTGAAGAGGAAGCTGAATCATCTTAAGGGATCTCTCAAGCAGCTCAACCAACAACACTTTCAGCACATACACGAGAGAGCAGTTCGAACACAGGGTGCTCTCCAGCAGATGCAGCAGGAGGAACTTGAAAAGGGTGAGTTTGAGCAGAACTACAAGCAAGTGCAAAAGCTGGCAGCCCAACTGAGCAATGCGGATTATCTGTTATGTGCACAGAAGGCCAAGTTGAAATACTTTAAGGAAGCTGATCGCAACACTGCATTTTTTCATGCCTTAGTTACGAGGAACAATAAAAGGAATGAAATAGTAGTGCTGGAAAAGGAGACAGGGGGCACAACGCAGAGCTATGAGGAGGTGGTTGATGAGTTCGTAAGCTATTACCAGAAGCTGTTAGGCACAAACTGTCACAGGCAACCCATCCATCCTAGTTGTCTGACCTTTGGCAAATTGCTCACCACCGAACAGCAAGCTGTCAACATCAGAGAGTCGGCGCCGGAGGAGATTAAGCAAGCTTTGTTTAGCATTGGAGACCAGAAAGCGCCGGGGCCGGATAGATATGGGTCCAAATTTTTCAAACACTCTTGGGACACGATCAGTGGGGACTTTGTGGCTGCTGTGCTGGAATTTTTCAGAACAGGGAAGCTGCTGAAATTGTGGAATCACTTGCTTATCTCTTTGGTACCGAAGAAGGACCATCCGAGCAAAGTTACTAACTATAGGCCAATTTCATGCTGCACAGTGTATTACAAGGCGATTGCAAAGGTGTTGGCAGGAAAGTTAGCATTGGTGGCTGATCAGATTTTCCATCCGGCACAAACAGCTTTCGTCAAAGGCCGTACTATAACTGATAATATCCAGCTTGTGTAGGAATTGCTACGGAACTACACAAGGAAAAGAATTTCACCAAGATGTACCCTGAAAGTGGATCTCCGGAAAGCGTTTGATACGGTAAATTGGGATTTCCTATTTGAGGTAATGGTGGGCTTGCAATTTCCTGGCACATACATTGATTGGGTACAGGAGTGCATTACCACTACTTCTTACTCTCTTAGCATAAATGGTGGCATGCATGGTCACTTCATGGGTGCCCGGGGACTTCAGCAAAGTGATCCTCTTTCCCCCCTACCTGTTTGGTATCTGCTTGGAGTATATGGCACGGTTGCTTAATCAGAATACCAGACATGCGGATTTTCATTTTCACCCGAGATGTGCAGAGTTGAGGATAGCGCACCTGGCTTATGCGGATGATTTACTACTGTTTTCCAAGGGGGATATCTCATTAGTAGGGATGCTCACGGATTGTTTGCAGAGGTTTGGTTAGATGGCGGGATTGAGAGCTAATCTGACTAAATCAAACATATACATGGCAAGAGTGGATGCAGGCACGAGGCAGACACTGATGCAGGTTACAGGGTTTCAGAGTGGTACTATGCCCTTTCACTATCTGGGGATCCCACTGGCCTCGAAGAAGCTCAGGATTGCAGACTATGGCAGCTGTTGGATGCTCTGGCTAAGAAAATTAATGTATGGCCCAAAAATACATTGACACATGCGGGGAAAGCACAGTTGATTCGGGCGGTGCTACAGGGGCGTGGAATGTTACTGGTTGTCAGTTTTGCCAGTTCCGACTGGGGTTATCGATAGGATGTACAGTCTCCGTAGGGGATTTCTATGGACTTCCAAGCACCCCCCCCCCCCCCCCCCCCCCCGAATTTCTTGGATAGAAATGTGTAAGCCTAAGGAAGAGGGAGGACTAGGATTTAGGGACCTCGTGGCTTGGAATGATGCATTGCTTGCCAAGGTATTGTGGAGGATTCAGGCCAAGGAGGATGCGCTGTGGATTAGGTGGGTCCACCATACATATCTGCAGCAGACGGTCATACGAAGTGGCAGGCGAAGCATACAAACTCCCGCTTTCTTGGATAGAAATGTGTAAGCCTAAGGAAGAGGGAGGACTAGGATTTAGGGACCTCGTGGCTTGGAATGATGCATTGCTTGCCAAGGTATTGTGGAGGATTCAGGCCAAGGAGGATGCGCTGTGGATTAGGTGGGTCCACCATACATATCTGCAGCAGACGGTCATACGAGAGTGGCAGGCGAAGCATACAAACTCCCCGCTTATTAAGAGGTTATGTCAGATCAGGGATCGAGTGCTCATGATGACAGGATCGGTAGCGGCAGCACAACAGAAACTTAGTGACTGGTTTGAGCTACATTGGCAGCATCATAGGGGGATCAATATGGCGTATGATTTCTTCCGTGAGGTTGGGGGTCGCAAGGCATGGGCCAGGACAGTATGGAAGAAGTACGTTCATCCGAGTCATGCTTTCACCACGTGGTTGCTGGCACACCGTAGGTTGCTCACTGGAGACAGATTAGGATACTTGGGGGATGAGGGGGCCAGACTTTGCTTCATCTGCCAAGCTCAGCCAGAGACCCAGGAGCATTTTTTTTCAGATGTCAGCCAGTACATCAGCTGTGGAGTGGTGTTAGGACATGGTTGCAGATGACCCCGAAATGTTGGTTCATCTCCTTGGGTAAATTTTGCCCCGACCGGTCGAACATTCGAGACATGGTTGCAGATGACCCCGGAATGTTGGTTCATCTCCTTGGACAAATTTTGCCCCGACCGGTCGGGCATTCGACGTGCACGGGTCGTGCACACACACGAGTTCACTTGGTTCAGTACAAATCCGGGCCTTGGATTTGCACCCCCCCTGCGCACCCACGCGTGAGAGAGAGCCTCTACCCTAGCATTTGTTCACAACTATCATGCTTGTGATACAATATAAACCAACATTTATGCCATAAAACTCCCAATGTGGGACTAAAGCACCACTCACAATGAAGTCCCTTTATTCTCCATCTCACTTTCTACTTACTAGAAAGTCCCAATGTGGGACTAAAGTCCCACCACCTCCCTTTCCATTCACATGGTATCCATGATATCCAACAACGTTGTCTCTCTCAAACCTCCATACTCAATTGTAAGCCCTTCATATCCAGTATATATTTTTTTCTATAAAATAATTTTTATCGTAAACGCTGGACTCTTTTACTATAAATATAAATTTTTTGTGTTACATAATTGATAAATCGCTTTATTTTAAATTGTAATTCTCTCTTATAGAAATAAATTGTTTATACATGATTTTAAATGATGTTTTTATACAAGTGAAAACATATGTTGTCTTTAAAAGTCGGCATACTGAGAATTAAGATGCCTAAATAGAATAATCTAAATAAATTAATATCTTTAAGGGATTATGATTTTACACCAGAACTACAAAACTAAAGAGGCGGTAAAATGAGCTTTTGAAAAGTATTATGATAAAAATCTACATCGAAAGGAAAAGAAAGGTCATGTGTAATATAATGTTCAAATTCCTAAAGAAAATACTCGTAAGCGAAAAGTTTTAAGGTTTAGGGTTAATAAATTATAACAGATTCAGAAATAAACAAAATCATTCTCTATAAATTAGTAACGAGGAATAGATATGTTATTTCAAGTTGTTATGTTTATAGATATTATTATCTTCTGCCTTAAAACTCTTGAACATCCTAAAGCATGCATAATATATTTCATTCTAGTTGTCGTTATTTTTATTCCAGAATTTCTTATTCGATGGATTATATTTTATCGTGTATATCTGTAACATGAAATCGAAAGGCTACAACGTTATACTAGATTCTACAATTGCCATCTGCCGAGGAGCCACATATCCGATAAAAAATCGGACAACACCTCCCTTACATGATGGATACTTGAGAGATGTCTATAAGACCTACACGACCACCACTATCCATCAGCCAACACGGCTGGCAATATTAATATAAAAGTAAAGACATGATATTAAAACAAACAAAAGTCGCATACCGATACGACTTACAACAAACAAACAACAAGATAAGCCTTCATAACATACAAAAATACAATCCACGACACAACGGAAAACAAAATGAAACATACAATCAGAAATACAGTATGTCATCAAATACAACCCAAAGCAAACACAAATCGTCGCGACACGGAAGAACTGGAACATGCTACTGGGCACTCCAAACGATCATCCTAAAATAAAAATATGGCTAAAAGGATGAGTCCACAAAACTCGTCGAATACATATAACTGATATACATAGTAAGCTATACTTGCAGTAAGAGTCCAGCTAACACAATATCAAATGCAGTAGCAAAAAATACAAAATTGAGAAACAATAAAGGTAAGGCATGCCTGTAAAATACGATATATACATACACACATACACACACACCGTAAATAAGAGTTTAAAAATGTAAATAACCTTATGAAAAATTCTGAAATAATTTTCTACAATTTTTGATAATGTTTGCGGAAATAAATAGGCGCAAGATACACTACTTTCGAATTAGTTGAGAAAAATTTATTTTTTTGAAATTGATTATATATATATATATTCCTTTCGTTTTCTCCCGTGCCAAGCCCCAGCCCCCCCCCCCAAGAAAGCTCCAAGAGCGTCGCCTTCTCGCCACGATCCAAGGCCACGCAACCACTATGCGATCCTTTTCCTCCCTTTCTTCTCCACGCGAGCAAATCGAAGTCCTCTCCCCTTCTTCTTCTCGGTGTGATCGACGTCGTCGCCCGACAACTATCCTGTCACTTGATCGCCGACCAACTAAGTCCCTGCTGCGAGTCAGTCCTGCGACCACCGCCGGGCGCTGCCTTTGTTGGAGACGCCAAACTCTGCCTTTGCGTGGCGCCGACGTAGCCGGTACGGGATCAGATTGGACGTCGCTTTCAGAGTTCGAGCAAATCAAAGGTTGTGTTCATACGGTGCATTCTCATCCCAGTTTGGTAATTTGTTTGATCAGCCTAACTTCTGTTTTGAATTTAGAATTGTGGAGTTAAGCAGTAGGGATCGTGTTCTGACTTGGTTTTTGGTGATGCCGTGAAACCGCCGCAGACCACCCTGCAATGAGCCTCTGCCGCAAGTTGTCAGCGTTGTGCACGTCTCTGTTGCAGTCCGATGTTGACCGTTGGACATCGACCAACCACCGGCCATTGTGAGCCACCGTCGAAGGGGAGTGGTCAACGACACCAATTCAGGTAAGGCTCTCTATGGTTTCCTCTATTGTCTGTCTTGGATTGATTCCTTCCTTGCCGTGTTCCTGTTATAAAAATCTTAAGTCGAGAGATCTTGATGAACAACCTTAATCTCTATTCCACTCTTAAGAAATAATAAACATGATAATTAACCAAAGTTGCGGAAGCGTACCGGAATCCATAGTTTGCAATCGATCTCGGAGATGATCTTCAATCTGCAGAATTCCTTAGGTTTCCGAAGAGTTTTGTCGATAGGGAACAAAACAAAAACATCGTCTACAAATTAGGACCATAACCTCCTATTTATAGAATCCAAAGGTTGTCTTTTTCTAATTTGGCACCTCAACAAATTAGAATTAGCACATGGTATCCATAATATTCTATTCATAACAATTAAGCCCTTAAGTCAAATTACATAATTCCAAAATGTAGATCACAATAATTTTGACTTATTTAATTAATGACAATAACACATTTATAATTACATTATGACCCTAAATTCTAACAATCTCCCACTGGGTCATATGCGTAAACTTATAAATGTGTTAACCTTAATGGCTCAAAAACTTGTCATCATCATCATAGGGCTTCCTTAACAATCTCGTCCATTAATTATATAGACATAGAATCAATGCAGTCTTCGTTGTATCTTTCACAACTAAACCATCAATGATCACATATATCAATACAATCAAATGACATAGATCAATTATGAATTTGTGGCATGAAAATTACATGCAAGGTGATCTATTCATGTCAATTTTCAACTGGTCCTCCTTAACCAAAGTGAGATCAAAACTTTAACTTAAGTTATACAAAGTGGAATGAAGTAAACATTAAACTTTATATCTGATCAGAAATTCTCTAAATACATAAGTTTCAGAGACATAACCAAACATATATAGAAAACAAATATAGTACAAACTCCCACTGAATCTAAATTTTACCAAACTGAATAACACCCATATGAGTGGTATGCTCATAAAAGACATTGGGCGGTAGACCTTTCGTCAAAGGATCTGCTATCATGGAGTTTGTACCTATATGTTCTATCAAAATTTGTCCACTTTGTACTCTTTCTTTCACAACAAGGAACTTGATATCGATGTGCTTCGATTTTGTCGAGCTCCTATTGTTGTTGGAATACAATACAGCTGATCTATTGTCACAAAATAACTTCAGTGGTTTTTCTACTCTTCCCAAAATGCGCAGCCCAGAGATAAAATTTTTCAGCCATATTTCATGATTAGATACCTCATAACATGCTATAAACTCTGCTGCCATGGTGGAAGAAGCTGTCAATGCCTGTTTGACACTTCTCCAAGAGATTGCTCCGCCAGCCAACAGAAAAACATAGCCTGAAGTGGATCTCATGCTATCTTGGCATCCAGCAAAATCAGAGTCAGAATATCCCACGATCTCAAGAGTATCTGATCTCTTATATGTGAGCATGTAATCACTAGTTCTCTTTAAATATCTCATTACCATCTTTGCTGCTTTCTAATGATCCATTCCTAGGTTGCTTAAATATCTGCCCAGCATTCCAACAATGTACGCAATATCCGGACGCGTACAAACTTGAGCATACATAAGACTTCCTACTGCCGAAGCAAAGGGAATCTTTTGCATTTCTTGAGTCTCGAGGCTTCCTGTAGGGCACTGTTTAAGACTAAACTTATCTCCTTTAGCGACTGGGGTGTTTCCTGGATTGCAATCTTGCATGCCAAATCTTTTAAGCACTTTATCGATATAGTTCTTTTGTGATAATCCAAGAATACCTTGAGAACGATCTCGGTGTATTTGGATTCCTAATACAAAAGATGCATTAGCAAGATCTTTCATTTCAAAATATCTAGATAGAAATCTCTTGGTATCGTTTAACATACCTATATCAGTTGTGGCTAGCAAAATGTCATCAACATATAAAATCAGGAAAATATATTTGCTCCCACTGAACTTATGATACACACAATCATCTACCACATTCACCTCAAATCCAAATGAGATGATTATTTGATGAAATTTATGGTACCATTGACGAGAAGCTTGCTTTAACCCATAGATGGACTTCTTAAGTTTGCAAACCATACTCTTTAGATCTCCCGATACAAAGTATTCTGGTTGCACCATATAAATTGTTTCCTCAATGTCTCCATTGAGAAAAGATGTCTTGACATCCATCTGATGGAGTTTCATATCAAAGTGTGCAACAAGTGTCATGATTGTCCTAAAAGAGTCTTTCGTTGAAACCGGAGAAAAAGTCTCTTTATAGTCAATTCCATATTTTTTAGTATAACCTTTAGCTACAAGACGTGTCTTATATCTTTCCACATTACCGTTTGAATCCCGTTTAGTTTTAAAAATCCATTTACAACCAATGGGTTTCACACCTTCTGGTAATAGGACAAGTTCCCAAACATTATTGTTTTGCATTGATTTATACTCTTCATTCATTGCCTCAATCCATTTTTGAGAATTTGAATCTTGCATGGCTTGACGAAAGTTGATTGGATCATTCTCCGTCATGCCATCATTTTCCTTATGTTCTTGAAGTAGTACTATGTAATCATCTGAAATAGCACTCCTCCTTTCTCTAGTGGATCTTCGTAAAGACACTTGTTCTTCATGCATTGGTTCTTGAGGCTATTGATTTTGTTCTTCTAGGAGTTGATTGGCAATGTCTTGTTGTTCTTGTATTGCATCTTGATCACTAACAGGAATAATATCCTGATCATTATCAGAAACAATCATAGGAATATAAATCATTTCCTCTTGAAAAGTAGTAGGAATACATTTCTCTTCAAAGACAATGTCAGATACTTTATTCTTCCCCTTAAACTCAATATCCTCAAAGAACGTTGCAGTTCCTGTCTCAAAGATAGTCCATATTTTAGGATTATAAAACTTATAGCCCCTTGATCGCTCAGAATATCCAATAAAGTAGCTATTTACTGTTCTAGATTCTAATTTCTTTTCATGTGGCATGTATGGTCTAGTTGGTTTTCGACTTCAACCTTAAATGATTTGAAAACATCCAATGTTTGAGTCTTTTAATGAATAAGAAATATGTATGCATATCTAGAATAATCATCAATGAATGATACAAAATATTGTTGACCATTCCAAGAAAGTGTTGGAAATGGTCTGTTAGGATCGATGGCTTGGCTTTTCTCTACAAGATGGTTAGCACAATACAAGATATAGAATCAAATCAATGCTAACTCACAGTGTTTTACTTGGTATCCACCCTTAAGGGTGACTAATCCAAGGATCCACACGAGTTCACCACCTCCACTATGAAACCCTCCTTCAAGGTGGAGAAAACCTTTACAATCTTGTGCTCTTCCTCTTTACAAGATGCAAGTAATCACTAGAGGAAGGGCTGAGGACTCTTGGCACTAGCAGCACATCGTTACACACAAGAATCGTCGTTTGCTTGAGCCAAACATTCCTCCTTTTATAGGAGTAAAGGACAGCCTCGCATGCTGTCCAGCCCGCACCAGTCGACTGCCCCAAGGGCAGTCGACTGGCCCAGCATTAATTGTTGGCCAACGGCTAGCCAACGACTAGTTTCGGGGTATACCAGTCGACTGCCCCAAGGTCAGTCGACTGGTCCATGGCCGCAAACTTTCTGTGGGTTTTGGCAGTCGACTGTCCCAAGGTCAGTCGACTGCTCTGCCTCACAGCTCAGCTCCAACCACTCCGGGCCTTCTCCTTCGCGTGTGCCTTCAGGTCTGCTCCCTTGGCTCGCCCCTTGAAGTCCTCTTCCTCAAGCTATCGTCCCTCGGATGCGCACGCAAGCCTTCCCTTGACTTGCCTCCATGCCACCCTTCACGTGTGCCCTTGAAGTCCACTTTTCGGCTTGCCCTTGGAGCTCTCCTCCCTCGGCTCTCGTCCCTCGGATATGTCCACCAAGTGTGATTCTCCAAGTCCTGCACACTTAATCACACATATCAAATACAACCAACACCCTAACCTTAAACATATTGGCACACACATCAAAACCATGATCTTCCCGATCATTCTTAGGTCGATTGCCTCAACAATCTCCCCCTTTTTGATGTGTGGCAACATGTTTAAGTTAGGGATATAATATACTAGTCAACAACACAAATAAAAAGCAGTAGCAATTTGAAAATATAACCTTAAGAAGTAACCTCCCCCTTAATCTATGTCATTTTCAAATTTTCATCATAATCCAATATTAAGTCCAGATTTTTGCTAAAAAATCAAACTTAAACTACCCATTCTCCCCCTTTGACACCATCAAAAATGATTGCCTGCAGCAATACTATCCTAGGGCATCAAATGAGAACATCCTTGATTTCTGAAAAATGGCTTAGCATGCTGAAAATAGACATGGCAGTCGACTGCCTTACTCTGACAGTCCAATATTTCAGCCTCTATGCCGAACTTCAGAAACTCCTCAGTAATTCCAGAAAATTCCAAAAATTGTAAAAATTTGCAGACATGTTTGAGATAACATACTTTATCAAAGAAAAATATCAGTTTGTGAAAAATTTTAAACATGCTTGACTTTTGACGAAAATCCAAATTTCTTGAAAGACACTAATTTTGTATCAAGTTTTCAATCTAATTATGAACTCATACATGTTCCGAAGTCATGCCAACATAAATAAAACATGGAATGGTTTTCAAACATTTAAAGTGTCCAACCATGATTTTTGAACAAGATGTCCATTAATTAAACACATGTCTTCCCCATGGTTGGTCTATATTCAATGATTTTGATACATTTAATGACTCAACACTATGCCACAAGCACAAGTGAATCAATTGTATCATCCTAACATCCCATATGTAAAGATAAAATCATAAATGGGTAATATGAGATGCTTTCAAGGTAGGCCCCATTATTGCCTAATTCATCATGAATTTCTACCATGGGCCACAAACTCCCCCTCAATGTCTTAAGTCAACCAAATTTCAAAAATTTGAAATTCTTATAGCATGGTTGACTTATTCCAAATCCTCTAACCATTGAGGATTGATTTTGGTACCCAATAGTAATGTTTCCTAATTGGGTTAACCAAGTACTCTTTGGGGATCCATTTCTTACTAAATGTCTTGGTCTTTGCTTGGCCTCTAGCAATTAAACAATGGTAGATTTTCTCATTGCTAGACTTTCCAAACCCTAATCCTTCTTTCCTAAAGCTTGCTCTTTGGCTCTCAATTATCATATCTAATGTTTTTGAGCCAACTTCAAGCTTCCTAAGTGCTTGGGTAAGGCTATCTACCTTTTCCCTTAAATCCTTATTTTCTTCTTCTAAAAATGAGTCATTTGTGTTAGAAGAAGAAGCATGCTCATTGCCCTTAATCTCCATTAATGCTAATCTATCCTTTAACATGCAATTTTCCCTTTTTAGACACTTGATCTTCTTTTTAGCATCTACTAAGTCATCACTAGTGCTTGAAATTATTTTTGCAAGAATGGAAGTGGGTAAGTTGTGTACCTCACTTACCGAGAAGTCTGATTCCGAGGTGGAGCCTCCCCCTTCACTAGAGCTCCCTTCGTCTTCACTTGAGCTTTTCTCCTCTTCAAACTCGGATGTCGTAGAGGCAAGATCATCAATTCCCATTAGTGCAAAATGAGAAACAAAAAGCTCCTCCTCATCCGATGAAGATGGATCATCCCATGTAGCCTTCAAGTTTTGAACCTTCTTCTCCTTCTCTTTTGATTTCTTCTTTCCTTCTTTCTTCTTTTCTTCCTTCTTTTTCAAGAGAGGACACTCATCTCTCATGTGGTCTTCTCCTTGGCAGTTGTAGCAAATAATCTTTCTTGGTTTATGTTTGCTCCTTGATTCTTTCCTACCACGAGACTTGTTAGTAGAAAATTGTTTAAATATTTTTCTTACCTTTCTTACCATGTAGGCTTCCGCATCACTGCCCATGGAAGCACTCGAGTCCTCCGAATCGGATGATGAGATCTCCTTCTTCTTACCTTTTCTCTTGTTTGCCACAAGAGCTATACTTTTTGGCTTGTAGTATGATTCTTCAATTGTTCCTCCAACTCGAGTCTCATGTGTTGGGACCGATTGGCGAGCTAGAGGGGGGGGTGATTAGCTCCGATTCGCTTGTAGATGATTTGTCGCGGCGGAAGACTTCAAGCAATCGCTAACACTTGGATTTTACTTGGTATCCACCCCGGTCGGGTGACTAATCCAAGGATCCACTCTCCTCACACTCTCATGCACTATGAAAGTCTCCTTCTTGAGGTGGAGAAACCTCTTACAAGCTTGTTACAAAGATACAACAAGAACAAAAGCAAATACAAGATAAAATCTTACAAGATTTACAAATAAGCTCACACTTTGCTTTCCTTGCTATCTTCCAGCTTGTGATTGCCTCTTGGACCTTGGAAATGCAGCAGCAACGAGCTCCAAGGCTTCCCTTGAAATGGCAATGTAGTTGAAGAAGAAGAGGAGAAGTTCTGCAGCCACAAACCTGCGCGAAAGCCCTTATACTCGACACCTAGGGTTTCTGAATCGATTAGCCAATCGATTACCACGTAGGATTTAGCCGTTCAACGGCTAGTTTTCGAACTGTAATCGATTAGCCAATCGATTACCAGTTCCCTGAATCGATTACCCAATCGATTCAGAGCTTCTCTGTTCTCTCGCGCAACTGCCGTAATCGATTACCCAATCGATTACCAATACCCTGAATCGATTACCCAATCGATTCAGAACTCTTCTGCTCCCTCGCACAAACTGCTGTAATCGATCACCTGATCGATTGACTCAATCGATTACCCAATCGATTGAGTCCAACCCAACTTCTTTCCACAAGCCTAGGTTCCCCTACCAAGTGTCCGGTCAACCCCTTTGACCAACCTGGATTTCTACTGCCTAGCTCCCAGCTCGGACTTAACCTGATTCCCCACCAGGTTTGCCTAACACTCGAGTTAGGTCTAGTCTCTCGGTAGACTTCCACCTTGCCAGTATGTGATCTCCCCGATCCATCTGGACTTCACCTAGTCCCACTAGGTCTTCTCCCATGCCAGCGTGCGATCTCCCCGATCCACCTGGACTTCACCTAGTCCCACTAGGTGTGCCTAGTCCCACTAGGTCTTTTTCCATGCCAGCGTGCGATCTCCCCGATCCACCTGGACTTCACCTAGTCCCACTAGGTGTGCCTAGTCCCACTAGGTCTTTTTCCATGCCAGCGTGCGATCTCCCCGATCCACCTGGACTTCACCTAGTCCCACTAGGTGTGCCTAGTCCCACTAGGTCTTTTTCCATGCCAGCGTGCGATCTCCCCGATCCACCTGGACTTCACCTAGTCCCACTAGGTGTGCCTAGTCCCACTAGGTCTTTTCCCCTGCCAAGTGTCCGGTCAACCTTGACCCACTTGACACCATACGGCATTCAAACATCAATGTCAAACATCGAAACATACACCTCAAGCTCACCCGAGCTTGCTAGACTCAAGCTCACCCGAGCTTTGTCAAACTAGGTCAACCCTGACCTAACCAAGATTGCACCAACAATCTCCCCCTTTTTGATGTTTGACAATATGTTTGAGAAAGACTAAACCCTATTAGCCTTTCAATTTTCTCCCCCTTTGACACACATCAAACACTCTCCCTGAAAGTCTATATGGTCAAAGGTATACACAATGAAAATCCCATACTTTTCATTGAACCTATGCTCAACCTTGAGCATTCATCATAATAAAGATTTCCAATCTTCATCCTTTCATTTTACCAAAAATAAAAATACAACCACATGTTGTTAAGGAAGACCTCCCCCTCAAAACATGCTCTAAACCTCTATCATTGCACCAACAATGATTTTTGAGTTCCTAAAACCTTTAGGAAAACTCAACTTGAGGTGATTGAGATTTTGGGATTCAAAACTTGAACCAAAACCTCTCCTTAACCCTTAAATGTTCACCGAACCGTTTCCCTTTTTGATTTCACAATGAAATTTACCCAAATATACTTATAAAAGTAATTCTAGGGTTTAGGGATTGGTAGGTTACTCAAAAATGGGTTATTGGACTGAAAATAGACATTTTCAGTCTCACCAATCGATTGGTGTTGGGAACCAATCGATTAAACTAGCCTCAATCGATCAACGAATCGATTACGGCTGACTGTAATCGATCAAATGATCGATTACGCGAGCTTCTGTGCTCGCAAAAAGATCGACCAATCGATTAACCAATCGATTGGCTATGGTCCCAATCGATCACCTGATCGATTGGGAGTTTCTGAAATCTGAAAACAATTTCAGATCCGAAATTCAGAAACCCCTAAATAATTCTACAAAATTCGAAAAATTCTAAAATTTCGTGTAGACATTATTTATACCATATACTATCATGGAAAAATAGTTTTCTATGAAAATAACCTTCATTTCCAAAGATTGGCACAAAATTGGAAACCATTGAAATACTTCAATGTTTTACTCTCTTTTGTATCCAATTCATCAATGATGAGTGCTATCAAAAGATAGTCTTCACCAAGGTTTTCCAAGATAGTTTTAAAGTGTTTTTCAAAAACAATATCCAACCACGTTCCTTGGGCTAAATGCACATGACTTGTACATTAGCTTTCCCAATGATTGGAGTTCATTGAACTTCATGATTTGATGATACTAAAACTCAATAGGATGCATATAAATCAACACTTTGAGTTTTGTTCATCTTCCTAACATCTCACTTGTTTCTAATGTGTCTCAAAAATACACACAAGTCAACTTATGGTCTTAGTGAGATGTAAAAGTCATATTCTCCCTAAACTAAGGGTTCATGCATTTCTATCTAGACATTATAAGCTTTGATCATCCACCTAGGATGTCAATTAATGTCAATATCCTTAAGTTCAATAAAAATTGATTTATGCATGATTAATGACTATGACATGCATCATATTAGGATTTTCAAAAGAAATTATAACTAGATGATGCATGTATGACATGACATGTAATATTTTCATAATAAATATGAATGATGAAATATGATGTCATGGCATGTGATAGGGCATCCAAAACATGGCATATAAGCATAAAAGAAAATACCTAGATTTCCTATCTAAGTATCAATAACTCATCGCTAAGCCATTGATAATCCTAAATTTGCCCTAATTTCCAAGATAATGCCCAAAACTCCCCAACTTGGCTTATCTTTGGATTCTATCCTAGTTGTGCCAACTTTTATTAGATTCAATCTTCCAATAATATAGTTTGGCACCAATTTTACTCCTCCTAGAGTAAACACATGAATCCTTCATTTTCAAGGGTAGTAATTCCTTGAAAATGTCCCAAAGTGCCAACTTCATCAAGGTTGGGTTAACTACCCTTCCAATTAGAGTTGACACTCCCTAGACCTATCTAGGGTGTGGCGAACACACTCTTAGGAACCCAAAACCTATTGGTGCTCCTTGGGTGTTCTAGGTATTCACTAGGGATGACTTCCCTTGATACCTTCCTAAAGACTTTCTTAGGCTTCTCCGAAGCCTTAATCACCTTTGTCTTGTCTTGGTCAACTCTAGGGATGACTTCCCTTGTGACCTTGACTTGACTCCTAGACCTAGATTTAGTTCCATATTTATATGGAACTCTATGATAGGATGGACCATCATCCTTAGTCTTAGGTTTGTACCCCAAACCTTTCTTGCTCCTAGAAGGTCCTTGATTTCCTAAATCTAGGTTTTGATCCTTAGATCCCTTAAATAGATTTTCTATTCTTTTGAGGGATTTTTCTAATTTATCAAGTTTTGACCTCAAAACTTGATTTTCAATCATTACCTCCTCAAGGCTTGGTTTTCTAATATAGCCTTGGTGATTGTTTTTCTTAGCCTTGGATTGGGTAGGTCTACCTTGGAAATTTCTAATTTGTTCCCTATCCTTAGAGGTGGTAGTCCTAGCATGGAAAGCTCTATAGTTTTCCTTAGGGTTTTTATACCTCCTATTTTCATGATAAATAGCATTAAAATGATAATAGTTATCTCTAGCATGCATATTATCATGACTTAAGTAAGTACCATTACCTAATGGTACCTTAGTGTTATTCTTGGAGGCTCCCCCTTGACTTGAGCTCCTCCTTTTAGCCTTGGTGGAATTCTTCCCCTTTGGACATGGATTTCGATAATGTCCCTTTTCTTTGCATGAGAAGCACACAATGTGCTTCTTATCCTTCTTTGCCACGGGGCCGACCTCCTTTGGCTTCTCTTTGGTCTTGGGTGCCACTAGCACCTTCTTCTTGACCAATTTTGGACACTTACTCTTATAGTGTCCTCTTTCCCTACACTCAAAACAAATGATATGATTTTTATTCTTACAACTTGAAATTTTTATACCTTTGCTTGTAGGGGTATGGCATGACTCTTCACTTGATCCGGAAGTAGATACTTCTTCTTCTTCCGGAGTTAATGACCTTTGCTCCCCCTCAATCCTAGAGGTGGAGACTTCTTCTTTCTCCTCATTGACCTCGGATGATGATGTTGACGCTTTTCTTTGATCCGATGCCAATGGCACATCTTGCTCCTCTTCAACCCTTGAAGTGGAGACCTCTAGAGCTTCATCTTCGGATGTTGAGCATCTCTCAACTTCCGAATCTTCTTCCTCCGATGAAATTCCCTCTTCGGATTTGTCTTGATTTGGTATAGTGGAGGGGTCTTCATGAATCCTTGCCAATTTGCTCCATAGCTCTTTGGCATCTCCGAATTCTCCAATCTTGTCTAAGATGGTGCTTGGCAAAAGGTTGACCAATAGCTTGATCACTTTATAGTTGGCCTCGCATCTCTTGACTTGCTCCTCATTCCATTTGCTTTTCTTGAGGAGTTTTCCTTTTGAGCTTGTTGGAGCTTCAAAGCCCTCCATGAGAGCAAACCATTGCTCTATATCCATCATGAAATAATTCTCAATCTTTGACTTCCATAGATTGAAATTTTCTTTGTCGAATGGTGGAGGTGCCCTTGTGTCATAGCCAAACTCCATTCTTGAAGTTGAAACCTTTTGATGATGATTTCTTGAAATTAGGGTTTCTTCCAACTTCTTCTTCTTCCTCTAGCTCTTGCCCTCTTGGCGATGAGTCCAATGAAGAGCAACCTTGCTCTGATACCACTTGTTGGGACCGATTGGCGAGCTAGAGGGGGGGGTGATTAGCTCCGATTCGCTTGTAGATGATTTGTCGCGGCGGAAGACTTCAAGCAATCGCTAACACTTGGATTTTACTTGGTATCCACCCCGGTCGGGTGACTAATCCAAGGATCCACTCTCCTCACACTCTCATGCACTATGAAAGTCTCCTTCTTGAGGTGGAGAAACCTCTTACAAGCTTGTTACAAAGATACAACAAGAACAAAAGCAAATACAAGATAAAATCTTACAAGATTTACAAATAAGCTCACACTTTGCTTTCCTTGCTATCTTCCAGCTTGTGATTGCCTCTTGGACCTTGGAAATGCAGCAGCAACGAGCTCCAAGGCTTCCCTTGAAATGGCAATGTAGTTGAAGAAGAAGAGGAGAAGTTCTGCAGCCACAAACCTGCGCGAAAGCCCTTATACTCGACACCTAGGGTTTCTGAATCGATTAGCCAATCGATTACCACGTAGGATTTAGCCGTTCAACGGCTAGTTTTCGAACTGTAATCGATTAGCCAATCGATTACCAGTTCCCTGAATCGATTACCCAATCGATTCAGAGCTTCTCTGTTCTCTCGCGCAACTGCCGTAATCGATTACCCAATCGATTACCGATACCCTGAATCGATTACCCAATCGATTCAGAACTCTTCTGCTCCCTCGCACAAACTGCTGTAATCGATCACCTGATCGATTGACTCAATCGATTACCCAATCGATTGAGTCCAACCCAACTTCTTTCCACAAGCCTAGGTTCCCCTACCAAGTGTCCGATCAACCCCTTTGACCAACCTGGATTTCTACTGCCTAGCTCCCAGCTCGGACTTAACCTGATTCCCCACCAGGTTTGCCTAACACTCGAGTTAGGTCTAGTCTCTCGGTAGACTTCCACCTTGCCAGCATGTGATCTCCCCGATCCATCTGGACTTCACCTAGTCCCACTAGGTCTTCTCCCATGCCAGCGTGCGATCTCCCCGATCCACCTGGACTTCACCTAGTCCCACTAGGTGTGCCTAGTCCCACTAGGTCTTTTTCCATGCCAGCGTGCGATCTCCCCGATCCACCTGGACTTCACCTAGTCCCACTAGGTGTGCCTAGTCCCACTAGGTCTTTTTCCATGCCAGCGTGCGATCTCCCCGATCCACCTGGACTTCACCTAGTCCCACTAGGTGTGCCTAGTCCCACTAGGTCTTTTTCCATGCCAGCGTGCGATCTCCCCGATCCACCTGGACTTCACCTAGTCCCACTAGGTGTGCCTAGTCCCACTAGGTCTTTTCCCCTGCCAAGTGTCCGGTCAACCTTGACCCACTTGACACCATACGGCATTCAAACATCAATGTCAAACATCGAAACATACACCTCAAGCTCACCCGAGCTTGCTAGACTCAAGCTCACCTGAGCTTTGTCAAACTAGGTCAACCCTGACCTAACCAAGATTGCACCAACATCATGAAGCTCCATGGTTGAGAAAAACTCCTCTAGAGACGTTTTCTCTAGGTCCTTTGAGATGTAGTACGAATCCACCATTGAGCTCCAAGTGGATGTTCTTGGGAAGGCATTTAGGGCTTTCATCACAATGTCTCGGTTGGATAATCGTTCCCCTACACTTGTTAGCCCATTAAGAATTTCTTTAAATCTAGCATGTAAACTTGTTACCTTCTCCCCTTTGTCAAGCTTGATATTATTTAGATGGGACCGAAGAAGATCCCTTTTTGCCATCTTCGCCTCCGAAGTGCCTTCATGAAGTTCCACCAACTTGTCCCATAAGTCCTTGGCACTTGAGTAGTTTTCAATTTTTGTCACTTCTTGTTGAGGAAGAACAATAAGTAAATGATGCAAGGCTTTTGAGTTTGCTAAGTGATCATCCTTTTGCTTTTTGCTCCACCTTACTTTCTCAAGAATCTTGTTTTCTTGATCCCTAGGTATCTCAAAATCATTCTCCATGATTAGCACAATATCAAAGTCAGTGTTGAAAAATACCTCCATTCTCTTCTCCACCATGAAAATTCTCCCTCGAATTTCGATGGTTGAATATGCGAGCCGGCCATTTCAATGATTGCTCTTCTTGGCGGTTAGTCCGTTGAAGGCGTCCTTGCGCTCTGATACCAACTGTTAGGATCGATGGCTCGGCATGTAAACTTGTTACCTTCTCCCCTTTGTCAAGCTTGATATTATTTAGTTGGGACCGAAGAAGATCCCTTTTTGCCATCTTCGCCTCCGAAGTGCCTTCATGAAGTTCCACCAACTTGTCCCATAAGTCCTTGGCACTTGAGTAGTTTTCAATTTTTGTCACTTCTTGTTGAGGAAGAACAATAAGTAAATGATGCAAGGCTTTTGAGTTTGCTAAGTGATCATCCTTTTGCTTTTTGCTCCACCTTACTTTCTCAAGAATCTTATTTTCTTGATCCCTAGGTATCTCAAAACCATTCTCCATGATTAGCACAATATCAAAGTCAGTGTTGAAAAATACCTCCATTTTCTTCTTCCACCATGAAAATTCTCCCTCGAATTTCGATGGTTGAATATGCGAGCCGGCCATTTCAATGATTGCTCTTCTTGGCGGTTAGTCTGTTGAAGGAGTCCTTGCGCTCTGATACCAACTGTTAGGATCGATGGCTCGGCTTTTCACTACAAGATGGTTAGCACAATACAAGATATAGAATCAAATCAATGCTAACTCACAGTGTTTTACTTGGTATCCACCCCTAAGGGTGACTAATCCAAGGATCCGCACGAGTTCACCACCTCCACTATGAAACCCTCCTTAAGGTGGAGAAAACCTTTACAATCTTGTGCTCTTCCTCTTTACAAGATGCAAGTAATCACTAGAGGAAGGGCTGAGGACTCTTGGCACTAGCAGCACTTCGTTACACACAAGAACCGTCGTTTGCTTGAGCCAAACAGTCCTCCTTTTATAGGAGTAAAGGACAGCCTCGCATGTTGTCCAGCCTGCACCAGTCGACTGCCCCAAGGGCAGTCGACTGGCCCAGCATTAATTGCTGGCCAACGGCTAGCCAATGGCTAGTTTCGGGGTATACCAGTCGACTGCCCCAAGGCCAGTCGACTGGTCCGAGGCCGCAAACTTTCTGTGGGTTTTGGCAGTCGACTGTCCCAAGGTCAGTCGACTGCCCTGCCTTACAGCTCAGCTCCAACCACTCCGGACCTTCTCCTTCGCGTGTGCCTTCAGGTCTGCTCCCTTGGCTCGCCCCTTGAAGTCCTCTTCCTCAGGCTATCGTCCCTCGGATGCGCACGCAAGCCTTCCCTTGGCTTGCCTCCATGCCACCCTTCACGTGTGCCCTTGAAGTCCACTTTCCGGCTTGCCCTTGGAGCTCTCCTCCCTCGGCTCTCGTCCCTCGGATATGTCCACCAAGTGTGATTCTCCAAGTCCCGCATACTTAATCACACATATCAAATACAACCAACACCCTAACCTTAAACATATTGGCACACACATCAAAACCATGATCTTCCCGATCATTCTTGGGTCGATTGCCTCAACATGGTCCACAAACATCCGTATGTATCAATTTCAATACTTCTATAGCTCTATATACACCTTCTTTCTTTCTTTTGGTCTGTTTGCCCTTAATGCATTCAACACAAATGTCTAGGTCCGTAAAATCGATGGAATGTAAGATTCCATCTGATACAAGTCGTTCAACTCTATTTCTAGAGATGTGCCCTAAACGTTTGTACCATAATGCACCTGAGTTTTCAATATTAAATTTACGCTTAGTACCACATGATTCCACATTTAGGGTTTCAATATAAGAAGTATTTAAATCAAGCATATAGAGATTGTTATAAATGATAAGTGAACCGGTTCCAACAATAGTATAATCAATAGATAAACTGAACTGATTGTTTCCAAACGAACAATAATAACCCAATTTGTCCAAATGAGAAACAGAAACCAAATTCCGTCTAAAGGACGGGACAACAAAAGTATCTATTAAGTCTAAATAATAACCAGTGCTTAACAACAATCTAAAATGCCCTATGGCTTCCACTTCGACCGACTTGCCATCACCCACATAGATGCATCTTTCAGCATCACTTGGCTTTCGGTAGCTCAGGCAACCCTGCATTGAAGCACTGATGTTAGTAGTAGCACCGGAGTCTAACCACTAAGTGTTTCTAGGCACTGAAGTTAAATTTACTTCTGAACAAACCAAATTTAAAAATGTACCCTTTTTCACACGTCAGACATGATACTTAGGACATTCTTTCTTGACATGATCAGGCTTGTTACAGAAAAAAACAACCTTTCTTATTATTGTCTTGTTGTTATTTCTTCACATAAGGACCTTTAGTAGCCTCATTCTTTCTTTTCTTGCCCTTATCTTTAGGGGTGTTTGCCAAATAGGCACTTTCAACCTTATTTTGCTTCAACCTCTCTTCCTCTTGAACACAATATGAAATGAGCTCGTTAAGAACCCATTTATCCTTTTGACAGTTATAATTGATTTGAAACTGACTAAACTAAATTGGAAGAGAAATAAGCACTAAATGCACAAGCATGTCATCCGACAATTCAAGTTTAAGTGCCTTCAATTTTGATGCAAGGTGGAAAAACTCCATGATATATTCCCGAATATTTCCCTTGCCTTGATACTTCATGGAAATCAAGCATTTCAGAAGTGTGCTTGTTTCCGCCTTATCGCTATTGGCAAAGCGCTTCTCAATTTCATTAAGATATTCTTTAGCGTTAGTGATACTATTAGACACCGCACCCCTAAAAGCCTCCGGTATACCGCGTTTGATGATCATAAGACTCGTGAGATTAGAGCGTTCTCACTTCTCATATATATTTAGTCCTCTGTTCAGAAGAACTAGAATCCGTAGGAGTAGTAGGTTGCTCTGTCCTGAGCGCAAGATCTAGATCCATGCAGCCAAGAACAATAAGAATGTTCTCCTTCCAATCCTTAAAATTTGTACCATTAAGGATTGTCACTGAATTTAAGTTAGCAGAAATAGTAGCAACATTTGCTGAAAAGAGAACACAAGAATAATACATAAATAACATGCTCAATGTGAATAAATTAAAATAAATGGTAAATCTCATCTAAAGATACCTAGTGCAACAATAATATCAAGTCTTTGGACAGTAATATTATTTGCAAGTGGTGCTCTTGTTGTAATAATCAAACACTAACAATAATGCATGACAAATAATAAACCTATCTTTAGATCGATTTATTAAATTCATGAAAAATAACAATTGAAAACTTATAATTATTACGTGTTTATTATCACAAATAAATATATAATTTTGTTAAGTATAAATCTTCCTTTGGGCCGATTAATACTCACATAAATATATACATTTACACCTTAATTAATATCTGAATAATATCTCAATATTTCAAATAAAATTAAATTCAAATAATATAGGTCACTTTGGTAACATATCATTTAAATTTAACTTAATTTAAAATAATAGATATTAATGGACCCATATAATCCATTAAAAATTTAAATCTATATTATAAAAGAAGTTAATTAAATTATTTTATCCAAATAATTTAATTAAATTATGTTATCTAAATAATTAAATTTAATGGATTATTATGAAAGGGGATAAAATAATTATGCCACATGCATAGATAGGTTGTATATTGATACAACCTTTATTAAACTACATGTTGTGTCTGTTTGTTTGTTTTTTTTTTAAATCAAAATTATCAATTCGAAATGGACAGCACACAGACAACCACCGAAACGTGGACGTGGCCATTCCGGAACGTGGTGTCCATTGAAACCATGAATTTTCTAAAATCGTAATTTTCTGAAATTGACGTCTCAATCCCGCCGTCGTTCCTTCTGACCGAACCATTGTCATCCAACGGCAGTCCATAAAAAAATTATAATGATAAGTGAATGAAAATCGGAAAGTAAAAATTATAATATGATGTGGTATGACGTGGTACTTTATATGCACACGTTCGATTATCATTTAGATACCATCGGCGGTCTTGGCCGCCGCCCCGAATCAAACTATATCCTGGGGGGCACGGTGAACCTGTCGAAGATCGTGCATGCAAGATGTCACGTCATTCACTATGATTTTCACTCTCCCAATCATTATTCAAAAAAAATACCAACGCCGTTCCATTACAGCGACGATTTCCAGTCGTCACTGGATCATCATGATCACTAGATGCTACCGGAAATTGGCCAAAGATTTGGCCGATGTATACTATATTTCGGCAGCCCGACCAAATAAATAAACGAAAAAAGGAGTTCTTACGGAACTTAACAATCACCAGAATACATGATGAACAAGACGAGCAGACGAAATTGTAGACGTACGAGAATCAAAATAGAAAATTTTCTTAAGAATTGGAAATAGATTGCTCTGATATCAATTGTTATAAAAATCTTAAGTCGAGAGATCTTGATGAACAACCTTAATCTCTATTCTACTCTTAAGAAATAATAAACATGATAATTAACCAAAGTTGTGGAAGCGTATCGGAATCCATAGTTTGCAATCGATCCTCGGAGATGATCTTCAATCTGCAGAATTCCTTAGGTTTTCGAAGAGTTTTGTCGATGGGGAACAAAACAAAAACATCGTCTGCAAATTGGGACCATAACCTCCTATTTATAGAATCCAAAAGTTGTCTTTTTCGCCACCGGGGTTATGGTGCAGCGGTAGGGTGACTAGTCGCTATCCCAGGCATCCGCGGTTCGACTCACAGCTACGACGAATTTGTAGGAATTTTTCCTCCAAATGGGGCGCGAACCTTAGGACGCTGGGCTTCTAGACCGCCCATTGCGAGCGCTTCCCGATTTAGCGGCCGGGCCGGTCGCCCGAGGTTGGTTGAAAAAACCTCGTTAATCATTTTCCAAAGGTTGTCTTTTTCTAATTTGGCCCCTCAATAAATTAGAATTAGCATATGGTATTCATAATATTTTATTCATAACAATTAAGCTTTTAAGTCAAATTATATAATTCCAAAATTTAGATCATAATAATTTTGACTTATTTAATTGATGATATTAACACATTTATAATTACATTATGGCTCTAAATTCTTACAGTTCCTGCTTTGTTTCAATCTGTGTTTTGATGTGGTAATGGGAATTCTGTTGTTGGAATGTGAAGGTTGTGTCCCTATTTTAGATTAGTTGTGTTGTGCAGACCAAGATGTTCTAATCCTGTCGTGAGCTCTACGGTAATCTGGGTTAGGTATTTGGATTTGTTTTCCTCAGTTCTCCTTGATCTTGGCCGTGAGCCTTCCCTGGTTGATGGCCCTGATTTGGAGTTGGTTTTGCTTGGTGTACATAGATCAAATATGTGAAATTTGTGATTGAATGAGTACTAATCTGGTTGGAGTTTTTGTGAGTAAGCTTAGAATTGGATTTGGGTTGCACTTTCTTGATCGATCTGTTAATGTCCTGTTCATGGAGTTCTTCTACCGTCTGTCGGAATCCGAACCTTGATTGAGAGTTGTTTTGGCCCTTTTTTGTTCAGTGGTTGTAGCCTTGGGTTTTCGCTCATGTTGGGGTGGTTTTTGATGGATGTGATGACGGTACGATGTGGCTTTCAACTAAGGATTAGAATTGGGTTTAAAAGTTTCACCTTGCTCGAAGCTTGGAAGTTAATCTGATAGCTAAGTTGGGTCGAGGGTTAATTAAGTAGATGGTGTAATTAGATTTAATCCTAATTAAGTTTAATAGCTAGTTTAGCTAAATTATAATGGTATAAATAGTATAACTTGGTCTTTGATACAGGACGCTAGTTGATTGCGGATTATTTGGACTAGAGCTTCTTTCAGATACGCACTACATACAAGACGATCTGGTTGTTTGTGAAAAGAAAGCAAATCAGAAGATGGATCAAACACACGGTTTTCAGAACAAGCCTAGTAAGCATGGGACAACACCACAATAGCATCGGCAGTCCCCTATGCGGCTATGTTAATCAGAATTGAGTAGAGGCATCCAAAGTGGATGTGGATTCAAGTGTTCTACATGACTATTAATAAATAATTTTGCAATATGATTGATAAGGATATCGAATGCCCACTCGCATTGTTGGTGTTCAAGTGTAAGTATCTGACATGAGTATGGAGGAGGGAGATGAAGAAATTGCGGTTGATTTCAATATGCAAGATCAAGCGATAAATTCATGCAAAGAAAAAGTGACCTGACCTATTTGACAAGTCCATAACAGCTATAGGAACTGAAAAGATTGAGAGTAAAATAATTTGGCAGAGAAAGCAATGACCTTTATGATGATTGGAGGAATCATGGTACTTGTCTTCTTTTGGGAGTGGAAGCAGCTCGGAGTCTTTAATTGAATCTCTCCTGGCTGACACAGGAAGGCCACCTCCAACTGCGCCACTTTCATTTGGATAACGAACCACTACAACCGGGCATACACAATGCCACCTCCAGATGCATAACAATTCAAAGTAAGCATAGAAAACCACAATAGTAAATTCCATTAAGAACAGTCAACATGAATATACAAAAAAAAACGATGATATTCTCTTTCATCTTTACACTAAACTCTACGAGGATTGTAGATTAGAGCTGAGAAAACATTGGTAAAGGACTGGCAACTCCACCTATACAACTTCATATACAACTCTACGAAACTATCGAATCGAATGAAATTCCTTCAAACTAATACTGTCGAGTTTGAAAAAGATAATTCATCTCCCTTCAATAGTACTCATGGTCAACTCTGGTGGCTGGAAATGTGGGATTGGCACCAGTGTTGGTGAATCTATTGTGAAGGCATACGCAGGTTGTTGAGGCGATGGTAAAACAGGGTTCTTGTTTGCCAGCATGATGGCGATAGTGTCCATTGTTGGTCGGTCAGTGGACCTATCTTGAACACATAATAGGCCGAGTTGAATGCATTTCTCCACTTCAGAAACTGGGAATGAATCGATCAATTGTGGATCTACCAGTTCCCAACATCTTCCTTCCGCCCAAAGATGCCATGCCTATGAATTGTCAAGCCCAAAAAGAAATCAAATGTGCTAAATATCATCGTAAACCACTAAGCTAGATGTTATCTTTCAAGCTATTTATGTTGGTTGGTTCCTTGTAGATCAGAGGAAACCAACCAAGAATGATATTACGACAAAATAGGTTTGAGATAAGAATCTGATATCATGTTTTTTTGAAAGATATTCATTTCTCGTAAACATGTCTTTACTCTTTAAAGAAGATACAAATAACAAATGTTTTGCAAGTATATTTCGAATGGTTCTTTGATCATCTGATCAGTCATAACAATCAGGTTAAAGAATACAAATAGGTGGGATGATCTACTTACATATCCAAGAAGACTGAACGAATCGTTCATCGAGTATGAGCCAGTGTTTTTTTTACCAGAAATTATCTCAAGCAGAATCACCCCAAAGCTATATACATCAGACTTTTCTGAAAAACGACCATGCAAGCCATATTCTGGTGCCATGTAACCGCTGTTATATAACAAAGTTATCAGGAAACACACTAAACCATGCAATGCCTTTGTATTTGAATTGTGTTAAAATCAAGAAAAAAAGTCAATTGAGTTGAAAGATAATACTTACTATGTGCCTACTACTCTCATTGTGTTTTCTTCCATATGACTTTCTCCGAATATCCTTGCCAAACCAAAATCTGAAATTTTAGGATTCATATTTTCATCTAGTAGGATGTTACTTGTCTTCAAATCTCTATGAATGATGCGTGGTCTTGAATAGCGATGGAGGTAAAGAAGTCCTTGAGCAATGCCTTGTATTATACAAAATCTCTTATGCCAATTTAATTGCACTGAAAGGTTTGAATCTGCAAATATATGTGTGTCTTAATTATTCAAGAAGATCAGATTTACCAGCCTGACCTAAGATAAATGGAAATCATGAAATTAAATCAAATGAGTGAGAAAAATGGCCAAATGACTAACCGAATAAGTATTTATCCAAACTTTTGTTGGGCATATATTCATAGATGAGAATTTTCTCATTTTCATGAATGCACCAACCTAAAAGCCTAACAAGGTTAGTGTGTTGAAGTCTGGCAATTAGCATAACTTCATTATTCAACTCCTCGAAGCCTTGTTTGGAGTTCTCAGAGAGCCTCTTCACAGCTATATATTGACCATCTTCTAGTCTTCCCTAAAATAGATAGTTTTGTGTCAAATAAGATCCCATAAAGCTTAACAAAGAAGAATTCGTTTGTTCTTACCTTGTAGACAGAACCAAAACCACCTTCACCAAGCTTGTTTGTAACCACAAAGTCATCCGTTGCCTTACGAATACTGAAATAATCAACCAGGGGGACATTAATGGCTCCCTCATCAGATCCAATAGTATCATGAGCTCTTAACTCGCACAATCGTCTTGTTTTTCCTGCATTCAAGTAGACGACTTTATTCCTAGTGATGATTGTTTTTGTGAAGTTCTACAAAATATAGCATGATTATTAGAACCTCACCCAATTGCATATGCCTCAAATAGCATGTTGCTCCAAAGAGAAGCATTGCAGCAGTGCCTACTGTAATTGTAATAAGAAGTAAACGTTTTCTCTTATGCGAATTTCCATCATATTGAGAATTATTATCTGCATGAGACAGAGCAATTTTTAGTCAATTTATTCTCAACGGCTCCTTATACGCCTATGTACAACCATAATAATACAACATTGCAGTCTATCAAAATAAGCAAGCAGCATCGATATTTGCATTAATAAGCATGCAATCAAAGTCACATTTTTTTTTAGATAACTGCTATTTCAAAAGAGTTTTACTTCTATAAGAAATCATAATTTTACACTCAGAAAGAATGTAATTAAATGACAAAATGCTCAACATTCTTCAAATCGCAAATTAGACCAAGTATAAGCAACCAACAATTTTACCTTCTCAAGAAAAAGAAAAAATTTGTATAGTATTAATTCTTTAATACAATCATATCCACTCCATATGAAGAAGAAATAGAACTCTACCAAGATCAGCCGCAGAGACACGCACATGAAGTTTATCCATTTCAGAAGAATTTTGCACAAGATCAATCATGTCTCCAAACCAAACCAGACATCTAGTTGTGCTGCCAAAGCTCCTCATGCTGTCGAAAGAGTAAGCTGTGCAATTACAGGTAGCCGAACAATTGGCTTCGCACTCACTTTCACCAGCATCTCTTACTAGCAGCATGCCATCAGGCAACTTCATCTTGCTATAAGTTTTGTAGAATGCTCTCTTGCTGCAATCCCATCTAGTCTTTTTCACACAACCACCTGAGTAATTCCCAGCAACCCACTCGTTGGAGTTGTTTGGTGAAAACTCAGCGAAGCATTTGCACGAGCGTGTGGTGTTCCCTCCATCGCACACGCCATTTGGACCGCACTGGTTGTAGAGAACACAAGCCCCAGATTCCATGTTCGGTAATGAACCTCGAGTAACCCAGCTCCTGCTAGCCGTTTTCAAAATTAACATCCTGAAGTACCCTGTTTCCTCAATCACCAATCTCGTCATCGGGAAACCCTGCGATACCGTGTACATCAGGACATGTTCTGCTCGAACAACATAATGTAGAAACTGTTGTTGGATTCGTTGTCCACGCTCGCCGTGTAAATAATTGGCCCGTTCCATGCATTGCTTCTCCAGTAAGGTTCCGATCCGCGCCATATGAAAGCTTGCACGAAACTTCTCGGATCAATGCCATAGCTAAAAGTACCTGTGGCCGGGTCGCTCGATCTTTTCCACGACACGATCCTCGTGGCGACGCCGATCACGAGCCTCATGTTGGGAAGCAGGGTATCGGTGGGATGATCGAAGCTTTCCCAAATAATGGTATTGCCGCCGCCCGATCGCAAGACGAGGTTGCCAGAATCCAAGAGCACGGCCTCCGTGCCATTCGAAGTCGACGAGGTATTGGAAGACCAAATCTTGCTGCCGTCGCGGACGGATAGCACGAGATTCCCATCGAACTGCAAGGCCAGAACCGCAGCGGAGTCGGCGACGGGGTTGTCTCGGTTGGCCACCCACACCACCGCGTCGTCTCCGGCGTCGTTGTACCAAATAGCAAGGTAGGTTCTCGAGGGAGAGTGGCCGGGGGTGAAGAACCCTAGGGCGAACGTTCCGGCAGAAGAGACGATGGTCCGGTTGATGCCGATGGTGTCGCCGGGGCGGAGAGTGTTCCCCGCGGCAGCTGCCGTGTGGATTTGGGAAGACGAGGGGAGGAGGAGGAGGAGGAGGAGAAGCTGAGGAAGGCTGAAGAGTACCATGTTGGCTTAGTGATTAGAGAGAAGACTGAAGAGGAAAAGCACGCCACTGTAGAGACGGCGGCCATGGTGTCGTTATTTTGATGATTAATCAATGAGACAATTGTTCTTTTTTGTATGGATCATATTTACTTAACAAAAATTTTATGTATGGCGCCACTATAACCGAGGGCGACAATCGAATAAAGGAAGTTGGATTAACAAGGTAGTTGATTAAGTTGGAGGTTGTAAAAATAATATTTTTTTACAAAATATTTATTTATAAATAAATTATATTTCATCTGTACAAATCACGTGGAAATCATTAACTGAGCATGGGGCCTGGCCATCACAAGGATTCCTACATAGTGGTCATGTAAAACCACACGCAGTAGCAGACATACACGTGCTGCCAAAAGGCCATGTGCAAGTGGTGTGTACTATATCATATAGACACGAGTTCTTCATGTTAAAAGGCCAAGTTTTCATAAATTCAGGTTTTAACTTTTATGTTGCTGTCGAAAGTCCAACTTAAGGTCAACAGCCACCTCTATTTTGGTTAGCATGGGCAACGCTTGGGTTCACATAGCCCTGACTTATATGGGCCACCTACTACTGTATGGTTGTGATCTGCTACTACCTGATGTGGGTATCAAACTGAGAGCTAGTGTTGCAAGAGGTTGTGCATACAAGAAAATATTGAGTCGTCATGGTGGATAGTGAGGGGCTCATAATGACAAGTGGTGAAGAAAGGGGATAGTAGCCACACCTAGTCGTTGATGGCTCAAACAACTAGGAACAGCGAAAGACACAGATAGAGAGCTCCGGGAAGCATGTACAGTTTGACTGGACTAGGATTTGCAATGGAGACAAATGTGTACATGAAGGCAAAAGATCAAGAAGGTAATATCAGGTCAAATACAAGTAAAAAGCCCAATGGGGTTTTATAAGCAATGTGGCATAATAGGAAATGCTTAAAAAGATTTGGTCAATAGGTCTATGGTGTCCCAATGCAGATAGAAGACTATATGGTTGCTTGCGAAAAGAAAATCAACGAAGATCCTAGGAAGTATGGGACAACACCGCAATAGCATCACCAGTCACCTGTATGCGGCTATGTTAATCAGAGTCGGGTAGAAGTATCTACATCATTATAAATACTTATACAATATGATCAATAAGAATATTGAGTGTCCACTCACATTGTTGGTGTCACTGTGTCAGTATCTAACATAGACTATGGAGGAGGGAGATGAAGAGTTGAAGTTTGTGGTTGACTTCGATATGGAAGATCAAGCGGTATATGCAGCTACATATGCGGCCATATGTGAAAGCTAAAAAGAAAACTAAGGAAATTTCTTTGTAATCAAGATAATCATTGCCTAGTTGTAACATTTTGCATATAATTGATGCATGACAATGAAGACCTAAAAGGCTATCCGTATTTTCAGACGAGAATAAACAAAATATCTCCCTGGATTGTTTTCACACACCATTCAAAATGTCCAATACATTTAAACAATAAATCAGATTAGTAAGACCTTTTGCAAAGATATGTGAAAACTAATTATATTCAACTTCTGGTTCCGACATGATGAATCCATTATACAATTAGACAAGTTGAACCTACTGATGTTCGAAACCAAATTGTTAAAGGCTTTAACATAGTCAAAATAATATTCATAGAAACAATATCAACTTGCATAGTTAAGACAAAAGGTTTCTTGTTGAAATTCCATGCCTCATGTGATCAGAAACACATGCATGCTAGAGATAATAATGAGTGAATTATGGTCAATATTCTAACAATCATTCTGTGTTTCATTTGTGAGTAGCTGATGCAACAAACAGATAAGAGAGATTTTACTGGATTCTCTAAAAATGAGAAGCCTGACAGTGTGATTGCTGTAGCACAGCGAAGTACAGGTAATAATGATCATGGACATAGATAGGGAGCAAAAACAGAGTATCTTACGAAGGCTTAGTATCATCTATAAGTAGTATTGCGAAACTCCAGTACTTTCAACTCTCTTACTTACAAACAATTTAAACAAAAAACTAACACAAAGGTTCCAAAACACACGTCAATCATCTAGTATTTTGATATCCATCAAATTGAAATAGAACAAAAATCCTGCTTTAGCCTAGTTTCTACCAAAGCTTTTAAATTGGACTTCAAAGATAAATTCATGCAGAGAAAAAGTGATCCAAGTCCATAACAGCTAAAGGAACTGAAAAGATTGAGTAAAATAATTTTGCAGAGAAAGCAATGACCTTTATGCTGATTGGAGGCATCATGGTACTCGTCTTCTTCGGGGACTGGATGCAGCTCGGTGTCTGTCTAATGATCTCCTGGCTGCCACAGGACTGCTGCCCTCCGCAATGACGCCTCCAGCAGGATAATGAACCACCACAACTGTCAACCGGGCACACGCAATGCCACCTCCAGATGCATAGCAATTCAGAAGGAACCATAGAAAACTACAATAGTAATTCCTTTAAGCACAGTCACAACATGAATCTACAAAGAAAAACATATGATGATATTCTCTTTGATCTTTACACTACAATCTACAAGCATTGAAGATTAGAGGTAGAGAAAACATTGGTAAAGAACTGAGAACTCCACCTATATAACTTCATATGCAACTCTATGAAACTATCAAATTCAATGTAATTCCTTCAAATTAATACTACAGAGTTTGAAGAAGATAATTCATCTCCCTTCAATGGTACTCCTGGTCGATTCTGGTGCTAGGGAATATGGGATTGGCACATGTGTCGGTGAATCCATTGTGGTGGCATACGCAGGTAGCTGAGGCAATGGTAAAACTGGGTTCTTGTTCACAAGCATCATGGTGATAACGTCCATTGTTGGTCGGTCGGTGGCCCTATCTTGAATACATAACAAACCAAGTTGAATGCATTTCTCCACTTCCGAAACTGGGAATGAATCCATCAATTGCGGATCAACGAGTTCGCAACATCTTCCTTCCGCCCAAAGATGCCATGCCTATGAGATGTCAAGCGCAAAATGAAATCAATGAGCTAAATCACTTTGTAAACCACTGAGCTAGAAGTAATCTTTCAAGCTATTAGGTTGGTTGGTTCCTTGTGGATCAGAGGAAGCCAACCAAAAATGATATTATGACAAAATAGGTTTGAGATAGAATCTAATATCATGTTATTTTTGGAAGATATTTTTCTTCATTTCTTGTAAACATGTCTTTACTCTTTAAAAATGATTGGGAAATCATGTCTCTGTATTAGGGCTTATAAAGAAGATACGAATAACAAATGATCTGCAAGGATATTTGAAACGGTTCTTTGATCATCTGATCAATCATAACAATCAGGTTACATAATACAAATGGGTGGGATGATCTACTTACATATCCAAGAAGACTGAACGAATCGTTTATCGAATATGAGCCGGAGTTTTTTTTACCAGAAACTATCTCAAGCAGAATCACCCCAAAGCTGTACACATCAGACTTTTCAGAAAAACGACCATGCAAGCCATATTCTGGTGCCATGTAACCGCTGTTATATGACAAAGTTAGCAGGGAACACACAAAACATACAGTCCCTATTTCTTTTTTGTGTGTTACAAAAAAAATGTCAATTGAGTTAAAAGATAATACTTACTATGTGCCTACTACTCTCCTTGTGTTTTCTTCCATATGACTTTCTCCAAATATCCTTGCCAAACCAAAATCTGAAATTTTGGGATTCATATTTCCATCTAGTAGGATGTTGCTTGTCTTCAAATCTCTATGAATGATGCGTAGTCTTGAATAGCAATGGAGGTAAAGAAGTCCTTGAGCAATGCCTTGTATTATACAGAATCTCTTATGCCAGTCTAATTGCACTGAAAGGTTTGAATCTGAAAATGTATATGTGGCTTAATTACTCAAGACGATCAAATTTACCTGCCTGACCTAAGATAAATGGAACTCATGAAATTGAATCAAATGAGTGAGAAATATGGTAAGATGACTAACCGAATAAGTATTTATCCAAACTTTTGTTGGGCATATATTCATAGATGAGCATTTTCTCATTTCCATGAATGCACCAACCTAAAAGCTTGACAAGGTTAGTATGTTGAAGTCTGGCAATTAGCTTAACTTCATTTTCCAACTCCTCAAAGCCTTGTTTTGAGTTCTCAGATAGCCTTTTTACAGCTATATACTGACCATCTTCTAGTCTACCCTGAGATAGAAAGTTTTGTATCAAATAAGATCCCATAAACTTAACAAAGGATAATTCGCTTGTTCTTACCTTGTAGACAGAACCAAAACCACCTTCACCAAGCTTGTTTGTAACCGCAAAGTCATCTGTTGCCTTATGAATACTGAAAAAATCAACCAGGGGAACATTAATGGTTCCCTTATCAGATCCAATAGTATCAGGAACACTTAACTCGTACAATCTTGCTTTTCCTGCATTCAAGTAGACAACCTGATCCTAGTGATGATTGATTTTGTGAAGTTCTACAAAATATAGCACGACTATCATAACCTCACCCAATCGCATGCGCCTCACCCACATAAAATAGCATGATGTTCCGAAGAGAAGCATTGCAATAGCGCCTACTGTAAGTATAATAACAAGTAAAGGTTTTCTCTTATGCCAATGTCCATCATATTGAGAATTATTATCTGCATGAGCCAGAACAGTTTTTAGTCAATTGATTCACAATGGCTCCTTAGACACCTATATAAAACCATAATAAAACAACATTACAGAAAATCAAAATAAGCAAGCATTATCAATATATGCATTCATAGGCATGTAACGGGTTATATTAAAAGTGGTTTACTTCTATAAACAATCATAATTTTACACCCAAAAAGAATGCAACTAGACCAAGTATAAGCAACCAACAATATCCTACATGGTAAGAAATACTATAGTTTTACTTTCTTAATCAAAAGGAAAAAAAATTGTATTGTATTAATTCTTTAATGCAATCATATCTACTCCATATGCAGAAAAATTAGATCTCTACCAAGATCAGCCGCAGAGACACGCACACGAAGTTCATCCATTCCAGACAAATTTTGCACAAGATCAATCATGTCTCCAAACCAAACTAGGCATCTAGTTGTGCTGTCAATGTTCCCCTGCTATCGAAAGAGTAGGCTGTGCAATTGCAGGTAGCCGAACAATTGGCTTCACACTCACTTGCACCAGCGTCTCTTAGTAGCATCATGCCATCAGGCAACTTCATCTTGCTATAAGCCTTGTAGAATCCTCCCTTGCTGCAATCCCATCTAGTCTTTTTCACACAACCACCTGAGTAATTCCCAGTGGCCCACGCCGTCGAGTTGTTTGGTGAAAACTCAGCGAAGCATTTGCACGAGCTTGTAGTGCTCCCTCCATCGCACACACCATTTGGACCGCACTGGTTGTAGAGATCACAAGCCCCGGATTCCATGTTCGGGTATGATACTCGAGTAACCCAGCTCTTGCTGGCCGCTTGCCAAGTTAACAACCTGAGGAACCCTGTTTCCTCAATCACTAATCTCGTCGCCGGAAAACCCTGCGTTACGATGTACGACCAGGACAAATTCTGCTTGCCGCCGGAGAGTGACGCAATGTAGAAACTGGAGATGGATTCGTTGTCCACGTTCTCCGTGAGCAAAGCTGACGCGTTCCACGCATTGCTTCTCCAGTAAGGCTCCGATCCGCGCCATATGAAAGCTTGCATGAAAGTTCTCGGATCAATGCCCAAGCTAAAAGTTCCTGTGGCTGGGTCGCTCGATGTTTTCCACGACACGATCCTCCTAGCGACGCCGATCCCGAAGTAGGAAACGATCCTCATGTTGGGAAGCAGGGTATCGGTGGGATGATCGAAGCTTTCCCAAATAGTGGTATCGCCGTCACCCGATCGCAATACGAGGTTGCCAGAATCCATGAGCACGGCCTCCGTGCCATTCGAAGTCGACGAGGTATTGGAAGACCAAATATTGCTGCCGTCGCTGGCGGATAGCACGAGATTCCCATCCAACTGCAAGGCCAGAACCGCAGCGGGGTCGGCGCCGGGGGTGTCTCTGTTGGCCACCCACACCGCCACGTCGTCTCCGGCGTCGTTGTACCAAATAGCAAGGTAGAAGGAGTTCGAGGGAGAGTGGGCGGGGGTGAAGAACCCTAGGGCGAACGTTCCGGAAGAAGAGACGATGGTCCCGTTGATGCCGATGGTGTCGCCGGGGCGGAGAGTGTCCCTTGCAGCAGCTGCCGTGTGGATTTGGGAAGGCAAGAAGAAGAAGAAGAAGAAAGAAGGCTGAGGAAGGGTGGGGGACATGTTTGGTTACTGGTTTGTGCAGTGAGATGAGGCTGAAGGAAGGCAGGAGGAGAATCACGCCACTGTAGAGAGGCGAGAGACGGCGACATAGTTGACAATTGCCGGGTCGATCGTCCTGACTCTGTGCGACGTTGGACTTTTATATCCTATTTGAAAATGAATGGAATTTAATTCGTTCAGAAGTTGAAATTTAATTTCAACATTTGAAATATATTTTCAGTCGGGGAATGGATAAAGAATTGAAATTTAATTCCCTTCTAATCTTTCAAAATAAACCGATAAAGAAATTACTCTGACAAATAAAAATTATTAAATAGATCTTATTTCTTATTCAGCATAAAATGATAAAAATATAAAATTAATTAATTCTGATAAATTCCAAATCAAGAAATTCAATTCAATTTTATTATTTACTATCTCATTCCAAACATGAGAATTAAATTCAATTCTTGATGAAATTCAATTCAATTCTTTACTTAAAAAGTTGGATATCGATCATCCTCGGCTACAAAAGTTTTAGTGTGCGTAGATGGTGGGTGTACGTAATAATCAAATGTCGATTTTTACAGCAAAAAACTATACGTTCGCCTATCATCACCTCAACCTAATAAACTTTTAATTGGTAAAGAAATGATATATCAATAACAGTCGAATCTGAGATGAGTAGGGTAGAGCCAAGTTACTCGCGAGTAATTTAGGTTTCACTTTAAAAAAACGTTCGTTCGAGTTCGTTATTAAGTTAACGAGCCGAACTCAAATTTAATAGTATTAGTTTGCGAGCTCGCGAAGATATACGTTTAGAGACTCACGAACGTGTTAATTAAAATATATCTATAAAATTAAATATCACATAAGTATGATGATATATTATTAATTATTATAGTTAATTATTTTGAACTAGCTTGAACTAAGCTCGTTTAATTTTTGAACAAGCTTTTATCAGCTGAACTCAAGCCGAGCTCGAGTTATTTGATTTTATTATAATTCGAGCTCGAGCTTAAGAACTAAAACTCGAATCGAACGTAAGCCGAGCTCGAATTTAGAGATAACGAACCGAACCCGAACTCGAACCTCTTACTGTTAGAGACGACTGATCCAACCCCACGAAAATTTCTTACAGGCTATCAGGATAAATCGAAAAGCACTTACGATAAACGTTCCAGAAACTCATCATCTCATAATTACACTTCCCATTTGAATCAAAGATTGATTCTGATGGTAAAAGATGATTCGTTCGCCTCCAGCGCCTCCACCAATCCTGTAAGAAGTGGGGGTCGTGGCAGTGGCGTAGTCAGATTTTAAAATTATCTAGGGCTGACAGAATTGAAAACTTTAAAAGTTGAACTATAAAGAATTGTGAGCAAGCAAGAAAAATTAAGTAAGTGATCATCTTTGTATAAGATTTTCTATAGGATGAAAAAGAAATAGATTTGGTATATTAATTTATGTTAAATAAAATTATAATATATAATTTATATTTGCATACCTAGACTTATGTCACTCATTATCTGACAAAGCAGTGGTCACCTCACGTGCGACCACTCGCAAAGTGATTGCACGCGAAGTAGTTGCTAGTTGCCTAGGGAGGTAGCGTTCACCTCGCGTGCAGTCGCTTCGCGAGTGGTCGCACACGAAGCAATTCCTGATCGCTTGGCGAGGCAGTGTCCCCCTCACGAGCACCTTGTCAACCATTTCTTGAGTGGCCAACGTTTGTTGGCTCTTTGTCAACGACAGAATTAATATATTAGAGTAAAATTAAAGGAAAAGAAATAGTGTTGCGGAGAGGAAAAGAGACTTTTTACTATCGACAAATTCAGGATAAAAATATTAAATAAATTAGAATTAATATATTTATTAATTTATAAATATAATAATTTTTATAAAATTTATTATTCTTATTTGATATTTTATTTTTAATTTGATGTTTTACCCATTAATATATTTGTGTTTAACTAACCAAACAAATAAAAAAATATTCAAAATTATTAATTTTTTTCAAAAAAATGGGGTGGGGTTGGAGCCCACCCTAGCCCAAGGGTGGCTCCGCGCCCCTGGGTCGTGGGCAAACTCACGTTGTCCACTTCCCCACTTCTCTCCTAAACCCTTTACTATAAAATGGTAAGGAATGTGTCCAAGAGAAATGAAAGGAAGTCCAGGTGCTACAAAGTTTGGCACGCGAAAAACATCCAAAATAGGCAGTGGGATTTGGTTTGTGAAAAGTTGAAGGATTTTTGATCTGTAATCATTGTTCCGATAACAAATAAGAAGGAAAGAAGATTTTTGCGACAATGTAAGTAACTGTAACTTACAAAATTTTAGATTTGTTCTATCTTGTTTTTTCATGTTTTAGATTATCATTGTATCAGAGCCATGAGTAGCATGTTGAATGCATGAAATTTGCTTGGTTAAATGCATACTCGAATTCGTTGCTTGAAAAATTCTGCATGCATGTACAGTTAGGATGAATTCGAATAATCCAGAATTTTATTGCATGTTACCAGTGATCTAGTTCTAAATGCATAAAAAAAATCCATATGTGCTAAATCCCTCGATGTTGGATCAAATGTCGTCGCTAGTGAGATTGTAAATTTATTACGATCTGCTATCGATGTCGGCCCAAAACATAAGGCTGGAAGATACTAGTAGCCATGGAGGACAAGTCCCGGCATCCTCCCAGACTCAGCTAGTAGCACATCACGCGTAACTGTAGGAAAATCACACTGCGTGTCGCGATATCCTCCTGATCCTGACGGGTAGCGTAGCGATCGCGTGAGGACCACCACTGAGCAGGGGTTACCTCCTATGGCCGACAACTGCTTCATGGTAGGGGAGAGTCGGCGGTATTAACTGTTGTCGATGGATGGCAGAAGAGAGGAAGTGTGAGTGGTGGCGACGAAAGAAGAAGAAGAAGAAGAAGAGAACTAAAAAACAAGTTAGGTTTCGTTGGAGAAAAACAAAGTTTTATTTAAATAAATCAAAATGGAAAAAGGTTTTTTTTTTTTACTTTGGCAGAACAATAGTTGCAAAGAAAAAAAGAGCTTTTTTAATGTAATATCTTGCCATACTTAGGCTTAATTAGTTTACGATCTAAAAATTGATTAGAAATTGAATTTTATATTTTTAATATTCTAATTAATTAGATTAGTATAGATCATTAATTGGGTTTGAGCCTCATTTAGTTCAATGAGTCGGAATTCATTTGAACTAGACTTAGGTAGAATTTAAATCATTAGTTAATTTAATCAAATCAAGTTGATTTAACTAGATTGAGTTCAAACCATTAATTAGTCTAATCAGACCTAATCCGGTTCAAATCATTAGTTGGTTTAACCAGATCAATTTGATACAAACCAACATATTTGTTTGGTTTGGTCAATAAATTTGATTTTGAATTAAATAAGCTAAGGTTTAAACAAGAATAATTTAGATAAGTCATCCCTGTCTGATTAGATTAATTCTAATGAAGACAATGGCCCAGACTAAAGATTTAGTTTCCTAATCTAGTGGTCCAATGAATGTGAAGGCAGACATGGAGGTTCCTATTTCATTACATTTATTAATCACTTCACACGTTTTGGTCATGTATATTTGATTTCTCATAAATATGAAGCATTAGATTACTTCAAGCGTTATTTAAACGAAGTTAAGAATCAATTGGATCGTAAGGTAAAATCTTACACACTGACCGTGGAAGTGAATATTTGTCTGATCGTTCAAAACAACATGTAATGAGAAAGAGATTATTAAATAGCTAACGATCCCTAGAACTCCATAGCAAAATAGGATTGCTAAAAGAAGAAATGAACTCTTCTAAATATGGTTAGGTCTATGATGGCTCAAACTGATTTGTCAATTTCCTATTGGGGAGATGCATTATCAGCTGCTACCTATATATTAACCGAGTGTTTCTAAGTCTGTTCCATCTATTCCATATGACCGTTGGATAGGCAGAAAACCAAATTTAAGTAATCTAAGACCTTGGAGATCAGCTGCCTATGTTCATAATAAGACTCACAAATATGGAAAACTAGGACCAAAGGGTAAAAACTGTATCTTTGTAAGGTATTCTGATACTTCTAAGGGTTATGTATTCATTAATGAGCAACAAGATGAAATCATCTCTGAAATAAAGTCAAGAGATGTTATTTTTCTTGAAACTGACTTTCCAACAAGAGATAAAGTTGATAAATCAATTCCTTTATTTGCAATAGAGGAGGAGAATGTTGTTCCTTCATCAACAAATCAGGTATCACAAGAGAAACCTGAATCTAGTCAACCTAGTGGGAGTGATTTGCAAATGAATGAATCAGTTTCAATTTCTCAACAATCTGACCTACGAAGGAGTAGTCGCAATATTATTCCTCAGAGGAGGTTTGACATTGAGAATGAGATATTAATTATTCTCCCTGTTGATGATAAGGAACCTCGAACGGTTGAGGAAGCATTGAGATGCTCAGTTAGAGAAAAATGGTGAATTACAATGTATGAAGAAATTGAGTCTATGAAAAAGAATCAAGTTTATGATTTAGTCGATCTTCCTCTGGTCCGAAGGGCTATTGGGAATAAGTGAATTCTCAAAATCAAGAGGAAGACAGATGGATCGATTAATAGATACAGAGCTCGTCTAGTTTCAAAAGGATATACCCAAATGAAGGGTATTGATTTTGAAGAGACACTTTTCCCTATTGTGAAGTTTGTGTCAATACGCGTCATTTTAGCTATAGTAGCAAATTATGACTTGGAATTACATTAGATGGATGTAAAAATAGTTTTCCTTAATGGTAATCTTGACAAGAAAATATATATGACACAGTCAGAAGGTTATATTGCTAAAGGTCAAGAGGATAAAGTATATAAACTTAAAAAGTTTATATATGGGCTAAAACAAGCGCCAAGACAATGGAACATAAGATTCAATGAAGTCATTTTATCTTATGGTTTCGAAATGATCAATAAGGATCATTGTGTTTATCTCAGGGAGGATAAAGGAAAGATTGTCATCTTATCATTACATATTGATGATATGTTAATAGCTGGAAATGACATACAGTTTATGTTAGAAGTTAAATCACGGTTTTCATCACAATTTGACATAATAAATATAGGAGAAGCTAAGTAAATCTTAGGGGTGAAGATCATTAGAGATAGATGAAAAAGGCTTTTCGATTTGTCTCAAAAGGCTTATATTACTAAGATGTTACAATACTTCAGCATGTCAAATTGCAACATTGAACAAACTCCTATAGCGAAAGGTATTATTCTGAGCAAAAGTATGTATCTCAAGACTCCTAATGAGATAACCCACATGAAGAAAAAATCATATATCAATGTCATTGGTAGTTTAATGTACATTATGTTGTATACACGTCCTGATATCAGCTATGTTGTTGGCTTAGTTAGTTGTTCCAATCAAACCCAGGATCGAGACATTAGAAAGCAGTGAAAAGAATATTCAGATATCTCAAAGGAACATCAGATTATGTCTCTGCTTCCAAGGATCAAAGTTGAGCCTAAATGGCTATACAGATGTAGATTGAGCAGAAGACTTTGATGACAGAAAATCCACATCGGGTTATATTTTCTTGCTGAATGGTGGCATCATCTCATGAAACAACAAGAAACATGCTTGTGTAGCATTGTCGATAATGGAAGCTGAATATGTGACTTGTGCAACGGCTATACAAGAAATTGTCTGGCTAAGAAGGTTTCTGAAGCATTTGAAGATTGCTGAGATAGTAGGAGTCCTGTTATAATATATTGTGTCAAACAAGTTGCAATAGTTTTTTCTAAGGATCCTAAATATCACAGCAAAGGCAAGCATATAGAAATTAAGTATAATTAGGGATAGGGGTGAGTATTCGGTTAAAACTGAACCGAACCGAACCGAACCGAATAGACTGAAAATCGAATAAATCGATATTTTCCAAAATAACCGAACCGACCGAATTCCTTAATAAAAACCGAGAAAACCAAACCGATAAAATATCGATTAATTTGATTGTTAACCGAATTAACCGATTTAACCGAAATTTTAAAATTTTATTCTATTTTAATAAAAAAACAAGATTTATTTAATTTAATTATATTTTTAATAAAAAATAATTAAATTAATATTATTATTCGGTTTATTTGGTTTAACCGAATTATAAAATTCAAAACCGAACCGAATTAACCAAAAACCAAACCAAATTTTGAGAAAAAATCGAAAATCGAACTAACTGAACCGAATTTCAGAATTCGGCCGATTCGGTTCGGTTAATTCAGTTTTTTCGAATTTTTGCTCACCCCTAATTAGGGCTATTATGGGCAAGAGAAAGGTAGTCCTTGAGTATATTCCTACACGTGCTATGCTTGTAGATCTTTTTACTAAGTCATTGACTAAAAAGTCATTTCTTGGATATGTGAAGTCTTTAGAACTTCGTAAAATGTAACACATTGTAAATACAATCAAATATATGAAAGTTCTATGATTTATTCAGTGTATATATATTAGTGTTACATTTTCGATAAAGTCACATAAGCATATTGGTAGGTTGAGATTGGTTACTCACATGGACATTCATCTCTATATGTTGAGTATAAATAGAGGTAAGATCATTACTTATGGGAAATTTATATAGCTGTGAATGGAGACATACTCATAAGTTGAGGTCGCCTTGATTTTTATCAAATGAGATCATTTATGTAATGATCGGAGTAAATGAACCCATCATTTACTGAATCTGTTGAAAGCCAGATTGAAATTCATAAGTTGAATTCAAGATTAGACATTAGGTATGTCTAGATCAAAATCTATACGATTTTAATTTTGAAAAAAAAACATGTACTCTTTATTTGTTAAAGAGAAAAACATCGTAACATATGATTCATACTGTATATGTTATAGCGACAATAAGGGTAGTAGGATAATGGATCTCCGCTTCTTTATTATGCGAGACTTTGAGATTATAAGTTAAATCTCAATTTTACTCTAAGTGACTAGTTAGCTGTCTGCTTGAAATTTTAATCAGTGTCTGCTACCTTGGCATGTATTCTATTGGCTATAGATGATTCGATCTATGAAGCATAACTAGGAAATAATTATTAGAATGAATAATTCAAGCTAAATAGGAAGATTAAGAGAGATTTACATCTTTGACATTTATTCACTGGTCGACCAATTATATTTTTTGTTAAGTTCTTAAAATGTGATTGTGAATAACTGTATTGAATGGAAATACTGTACATGCTCTTGACTTAATTTCATCGTGAGAGATTAGAGAAGTTTATATTGATGTAAATGATTTAATCTGGGATAAAAGCAAGTTATGTCTTTGATTAATGTGATAGAGCGACTAAGTATAACAACTTTCTTAGTATTGATCGCTCAGAGAGCAGCTAAGTTAAGTGTAACGGTTTCCTTAGCATTAATTGCTCAGTATGTTTATGTCGCACGAAACATTTTCCCTAAGGTAAGAATTGGATGTTCTATTAGTCTGTGACTATATGATCTTTGTGACTATCTGATTTTTGTACGTAGTTTTTATATAATCTTTGTGACTTGATCCTTTATATAGTCTTTGTGACTTAACTTGGACGAGTGAGAGATGTAGGAAGTGAGGATCGTGGACAAACCTACGTTGCCCACTTCTTCACTTCTCCCCTAAACCCTTTACTATAAAAGGGGAGGGAGTGTGTCCAAGAGAAATGAAGAGGAGAGCTCAAGTGCTGCGAAGCTTGGGACAAGAAAACATCCAAAATAGGCAATGGAATTTGGTTTGTGAAAAGCTGAAGGACCTTATGATCCGTAATCATTCTTCTGACAACAAGTAAGAAGGAAGGAAGATTTGTGACGCTGTAAGTATCTGCAGCTTACAAATTTTTCAAATTTGTTCTACCTTTTTTTTCATGCTTTAGATCATCAAATTCGTCCAGGATTAATACGGAGAAGATAAATCACGGAAGCTACTAGCTTAGATGTTATGATTAACAACTGGGAGGGTGGGCAAACTAATTTTACTAAATTTTAACTTTTAAACTTTAAGATGATAATATTTATATATTAATCATTAATTCATCCCATAAAATCATCAATATAATTGATCCTTGACTCTATTGAAAAAGGCCGATTCTAGACCTTATTGAATATTAAATATTTATAGGATGTCTAACTTTTTTTTTTCCAAAAGGCCGTTAATTTTCTTTAGAAAGGATTACTACGCAAAAATAAATTATCTTTATAATTTACTTATTTTTATTTTATCTTGATCGACGATGATAAACCATCGAAAATTAAAAAAAAATCGTCTTTTATTTCAACTAAAATTTTATCCATTAAATCTAACAAACTTACATTTTTTATTGAAATTGTTAAAAATATTTTTTTATTTATTATCAAATATCTTTCATCCCATCTCAACCTATTTTTAATACTAAAAATAATCAGTATTAAATAAAAATAATATATATTTAAAATAATTTTTAATATGACATCTAACCAATAAAAAGTAATTTATTTTTACAAAAAAATTATTTATAAATAAATTATATTTCAAAAACTAGCAAATAAAATAATAGACATCTAACCAATAAAAAGTAATTATTTTTACAAAAAAATTATTTATAAATAAATTATATTTCAGCAAACAGCATTGTACATGCCACTGGAAGATCATTAACAGAGCATGGAGCCTGGAAACAAGGTAAGCGCACGACATAACGAATAACACGAACGATACAAGTCAGACATCGATTAACACAAACGATACCCGGGCATCACCCGGATTCCTAGATAGTTGGCATGTCAAACCAAAAGCAGTTGAAAAGTGATGAAACATACACCTCTGCTTCCTCAGTTGGATATAACCTCTTAGCACTGAGCTTCCAAGTCTACCAAAAGATACAACGGCAATCAGATATATGGCCGTGTTTGGTGTAGCAAAGCATTGAGGAAAGTATCAACCAACGAACAGCAAACAAACAAACTGATAGGATTTAATTATCGCTTTTCTCCAAAGAAAAAGAGAGGGAATGTGTAGCACGATACATAGCAAAGATGAGCTTATGAATAATATTTACTACCTGGATCTGGATGAGAGAGGGCTGCATCGGATATACTTAGTTACCTGCAAGTAACACAAGCATTCAACGCTCATCAGTTTGCTACAATATATGCCTTTATAGTTGCTTATTAGGTTGAGAGATTATTGAAATGCTAGAAAGCCTATCAGATTTTGTATTGCATGAGATTGGGAACTTAAAATTTGTAAGAGGAGCAAAACTCATAAGAGACAATTACATTCTCGATAAGAATGAAGGCAAATCCCAACCCCAAGGTGTAATTAATTAGAAGGAATGAAAATTTACAAAAGCTCAGAATGACAAACATCTATTAAAACACAAAAACACACAAACAATCTGAAGAAACAGTGATGTCGGTGGACAAAACTAGTGTTCAAAAACAATGGAATTAATGTATGATTAGAAGTGACATAAGTCTGAAGACAACCATTGTGGACAACTAAATCAACAAACTATCTATATGTGTTTGACAGTGCATTTGTCGTGCATATACTCATATCTTCTAGGAATGAGTTGTTCATGTTAAAAGGCCACGTTATCATAAATTCAGGTTCTAATTTTTATGGTGTCATCAAAAGAACAAACCATAACAAACATAAAAGGCAGTCCAATATTGCTTACTTAAGGTCAACAGCCACTGAGATTATGAGTAACACTTTCAAACATGGAGGATAGGCTTATTCAACCACAATAATAACAAAATATTCTTTCAAAGTTCAAGTATTACTCAACTAACAAAAGTCACAGAAGGAAATCAAAGGAGTCTCAATACATCATTGAACTAAATCCAAAGATCTCAATTTGATTGGAAGACTTGACTCTTGTACATGCACTAACAAGCTAAATGTATCATAAACTAGTCAGTATATAGAAGTCAATAGAAGCATCCATCTGTTCAGTTGAAAAGAATAGAGAAATTGCATTAATTGAAAACCAAAAGATTTCATCTAAATATAAGACTGCAATAAGATAACTAAACCTTAACAACTATGTATTCTATAACCCTCAAGATGAAGCATAACATCTACAGAAGTTCAGCATGTAACACAGAACAGAAAAATGAACGCCAATGAGAAAACAAACTCGGAGAAGCTTTACCATTGGAGGAGTTGTTGAGAGCTTTGAGTGTTTGATGATAAAGTAAGCATTTGAAATGTATTGTTTACGAATTCATATATCCCTCTCTATAAATAAGAAGAAAAAACAAAAGAACTGCACAACAGAGAGGTTAGAGTTCAATTGTTTGCTCTTGAAATAGAGGGAAAAAAAAGAGAGAAAAAGAGAGAACAGAGGTAAAGAGAACAAATAAAGTTTGATCCACTAAGAGAGACTATGATCTCATAGTAAAGAACAATAAAATTCCGGTGTTAAGAGGATAAAAAAAGTTATTAGAAGAGAAAGAATAAGTAATATTTCTTTTGAAGTTGCAAACAATGAAGAGACAACAACAACAACAACAACAACAAAGCCTTATCCCACTAGGTGGGGTCGGCTATATGGATCCTTTTACGCCATTGAGTTCTATCCCCTACTATATCATCATCTAGATTTAAATAAAATTTATCTTGTTTTATTGTTGCCAACCAAGTCTTTTTTGGTCTTCCTCTCCCTCTTTTAATGTGCGTATTTATCATAGTTTCACATCGTCTAACAGGGGCATTTATTGGTCTTCTAAGTACATGTCCGTACCATCTCAAACGTGTCTCCCGAAGTTTTTCTTCAATAGATGCAACTCCGACTTTCTCTCTAATACTCTCATTCCTTATTCTATCCATCCTCGTATGTCCACACATCCACCTTAACATCCTCATCTCTGCAACTTTCATCTTTTGCTCATGTGCTCGAGTCATAGCCCAACATTCAGCACCATATAACATAGCAGGTCTAACTGCCGTTTTGTAGAACTTCCCTTTAAGTTTTAGAGGTACTTTACGATCACATAAGACACCCGATGCTAATCTCCATTTCAACCATCCTGCTTGTATTCTATGTAAGACATCTCTCTCAATTCCTCCATCACTTTGCAAGAACGATCCTAAATACTTAAAGTTCTCGATTTTAGACAACTCATCATCTCCTATCTTAACAATTGTTTCACTACGTCTAGCATTGCTAAACTTAAATTCCATATATTCAGTCTTTACTCTACTAAGCCTAAAACCTTTCATTTCTAGAGTTTCCCGCCAAGATTCTAGTTTAGCATTTACTCCTTCACGTGTCTCATCTATCAAAACAATATCATCTGCAAACAACATGCACCATGGCACTGTATCTTGAATGTGCCTAGTGAGTTCATCCATGATTAGTGTAAAAAGATAGGGACTTAAAGCTGATCCTTGATGTAACCCTATCCTTATTGGAAATGCTTCAGTCAATCCACCTGAAGTCTTCACTCTAGTCGTTACATCTTCATACATATCTTTAATTAGGTCAATATATGTTACGCTAACGCCTCTCTTTTCTAGAATTCTCCATATAATTTCTCTTGGTACCCTATCATAAGCTTTTTCTAAATCAATAAATACCATGTGTAGATCTTTCTTTTGCTCCCGATATTTTTCAATTAATTGCCTAAGAAGATGTATAGCTTCTATTGTCGACCTTCCAGGCATGAACCCAAATTGATTTTCGGTTACCGTGGTCTCCTTCCTCAATCTTTTTTCTATTACTCTTTCCCAAAGTTTCATGGTATGACTCATTAATTTAATACCCCTATAGTTTGCACAATTTTGTATGTCTCCTTTGTTCTTATATAAGGGAACTAGACTACTTACCCTCCATTGATTAGGCATTTTTTTTGTTTTCAATATTAAATTAAATAATTTTGTAAGCCATTCAATACCTTTTTTCCCTAAACATTTCCATACCTCTATTGGGATATCATCCGGTCCCACGGCCTTTCCATTTTGCATCCCTTTCAAAGCTTGTTCTACTTCTGAAGTTTGAATTCTCCGATGAAAATTAAAATTTCTATACTCATTTGAAATACTTAAATTGCCTAAGTCAAGTTGGTCCCCTAAACTTTCATTAAAAAGTTGATGAAAGTAAATCTTCCACCGCTCTTTTATTTCGCTATCATTTACTAGTACTCTATCGCATTCATCTTTAATACATCTTATTTGACTAAGGTCTCTTGTTTTCCTTTCTCTTGCTTTAGCTATTTTATAAATGTCTCTTTCCCCTTCTTTTGTATCTAAATTTTGATATAATCGTTCAAAAGTTTTATTTTTTACTTCATTCACTGCTTTCTTAGCCTCTTTCTTGGCTATTGTATATTTTTTTAAGTTTTCCTCGTTCTTACAAATATATAATTCCTTATAAGCTATTCGTTTTTCTTTCACTTTCTCTTGTACTTTCTCATTCCACCACCAAGATTCCTTCCTTGGTGGTGCATGCCCCTTTGACTCACCGAGTACATCCTTAGCTACTATTTTCAACTTTGATACCATCTTATCCCATGTCGTATTAGAGTCGCTATATATTTCATCTAATGCTTGTATTCCTACCTTCTCCTTCAATATGTTTTGCTTCCCATCCTTTAACTTCCACCACTTAATTCTAGAAGTCGTGTATATTTTTCCTCTATTGATATTATAACTAAGGCGTATATCTAACACTACTAATCTATGTTGGGTAGTTAAGCTTTCTCCAGGGATAACCTTACAATCTTTACAAATCTTCCTATCTCTCTTCCTAACCATAAAATAATCAATTTGTGATTTATTATTCCCACTTTTGAATGTGATCAAGTGTTCTTCTTTTTTCTTAAAAAATGTATTAGCTAGTATAAGGTCATATGCTATCGCAAAATCCAATATAGTTTTTCCTTCTTCATTTCTTGTTCCAAACCCATAACCCCCATGTACTCTCTCATATTCTTCATTTTTCGCTCCGACATGTCCATTTAGATCGCCTCCTATTAAAATCATTTCATTTGGCGGAATGTTTTGTAATACCTCATCTAAATCGCTCCAAAATCTTGATTTAGTTTCTTCATCTAATCCTACTTGAGGTGCATATATGCTAATTACGTTCACAACTTCTTTCGCCACTACTATCTTGAGAGCTATAATTTTATCCCCCTTTCTAACTACACCAACAACTTCATCTTTTAAAGAACTATCTACAAAAATACCCACTCCATTTCTTGTTTTACTCTTTCCTGTATACCATAACTTAAAACCCGAGTTCTCTATCATTTTTGCCTTCTCACCTACCCATTTTGTCTCTTGCACACACAAAATACTAATTTTTCTCCTAATCATTGTATCTACTACCTCCATTGTTTTACCAGTGAGAGTTCCTATATTCCATGTTCCAAATCTGAGACTATTACTTTTCTTATAATGTTTATTCTTAGTCCACCTATGGTGTGAGAACTCTTGCCTATTTAACACTACACCCAAGTTCTCATGGAGATGTAGCGGTCCTTGCCGAGACGTTACAGTCGGACCCTGCAACGCGAACCCTTGCATATTTAGCACTACACCCGGGTTCTGGAGATGTAGCGGTCCTTGCCGAGACGTTACAGTCGGACCCTGCAACGCGTTCCTTCCGGGGAACATCCTAGCATTAGCATAATACTTTAATGGATCCATTCATTGAGTATTTGCCATAGTTTTTTTACGCTGGCTGGCAACCTAACGCAACCCTCCTCCTTTATCCGGGCTTGGGACCGGCCATGACTAGGTCGTCACAGGCGGAGTTATAAGTTTATATCATATTCTCTCTAAGAAGAGAAATGGAAAGAGAATAAGTAAGGGGGTGTTTGGTTTGCTTGTTTTCCATTTTCATTTTCCATAGAAAATGCAGTTTTCTGGAAAACGTGTTTGGTTTGTATTTTCTAGTCTTGTTTTTCAGAAAAAGATATAACGTTTTCTGGAAAACTAGAAAATGAAATAAAGTCATTTCCAGAAAATGAGAAAATGCAGCTTTCTGGAAAATGAAAATAGAAAATGGAGTAAACCAAACGCCCCCTAAATTTTTAAGTATTTTACTTTGATAGAGGAAGAAGATTCTAGGAAGAGAATTAGAAGTCTTTCTTTGACTCCGATAGAAGAAAGGAATGTTAGAAGAGAAATGAAATTAACTAATATCTATGAAATCTTGCAATCAATAGAAAGAAGATGAATGCAAAAGAAGAGTGATCTTATTAGGAATCTAGTGATACTTCAACTTGAAGGGAAGGGAAGAGAGAGGAAGAAATTTAGCTTCAAAACTTAAATAGTTGCTAATGATGGAATTTATTATCTACAGGAGAAAATGTCCTCATCAGAAATTGTGTATAACACATAGTTCCCTGGCGAAAATTTGCAACAAAAACATACAATGCTTCAAGATTATTTTTGTATTCTTCTTTAGAATTTTTTTCCTTGTTAAATTTTTTGTCTTATTTATCTACCATATTATTTGTTAAAATTACTCCGACCCCTATTTTGGCTAGCATGGGCAACACCTTGGTTCACCTAAGCCTTGACTTATATGGGCCACCTACTGCTGTTTGGTTGTGATCTGCTACTACCTGATGTGGGTATCAAACTGAGAGCTAGTGTTGAAAGAGGTTGTGCATACAAGATAGAAAAACATTGAGTCATCATGGTGGCTAGTGAGGGGCTCATAGCAACAAGTGATGAAGCAAGGGGATAGTTGCTACATCTAGTCTTTGATGGCTCAAATAACTAGGAACAGCAAAAGACGCAGATAGAGCAAAGGGAAGCATGTACAGTTTCACTGGAGTAGGATTTGCAATGAAGACAAGTGCGTATATGAAGGCAAAAGATAAAGAAGGTAATATAAGGTCAAATATAAGTCAAAGCTCGTTGTGGTTTTATAAGCTACGTAGCATAATAGGAAATGCTTAAAAAGATTTGGGTAATAGATCTAGGGTATCCCAGTGCAGATAGAAGACTAAATGGTTGCTTGTGAAAAGAAAATCAACTCCTATAAAGGTCACGCAGCATAGTATTAGAAGATAGGTCAAACACGTGGTTTTGAGAACAAGCCTAGGATGCATGGGACCACACCGCAATAGCATCACCAGTCCCCTATATGCAGCTATGTTAATCAGAGTTGGGTAGAAGTATCCAAAGTGGGTGTGGATTCAAGTGTTCTACATTATTAATAAATACTTTCACAATATGATCAATAAGGATACTGAGTGTCCACTCAAATTGTTGGTGTCAGTGTTTCCGTATCTGACATGAGTATGGAGGAGGGAGATGAAAAGTTGACGTTTAAGGGTGACTTCAATATGCAAGATCAAGCGGTATATGCAGCTACATATGCGGCCATATGTGAGCTAAAAAGGAAACTAAGAAGGAAATTTCTTTGTAATCATGATATTCATTGCCTAATTGTAAAATTTTGTATATAATTGATACAAGGCAATGAAGACCTAAAAGGCTATCCGTATTTTCAGGCATGAATAAACAAAATCTCTCCCTGGATTGTTTCCGCACCATTCAAAATGTCAAATAGATTTAAACAATAAATCAGATTAGTAAGACCTTTTAGCAAAGATATGTGGAAACTAATTATATTCAACATTTTCCAATATGATGAATCGACTATACAATTTGACAAGTTGAACCTATTGATGTCCAAGACCAAATTGTTAGAAAGCTTTAACATAGTGAAAATAATTATAGTAACAATATCAACATGGATAGATAGTACAAATGGTCTTGTTGTAATTCTATGCTTCATGTGATGGGAGAAATGTTAACTACGGCAAATCGGAAAGGAAAATGTCCCGAAGGTTAGGGTTCAGATCCATGGAACGAAGTTTAAAGAGGTAAAATAGAATAAACCGATAGTTGAAGGGGGAAGGGGGCGTTGGTTTAAAATTTTGAAACTAGGGATGAGATTGTAATAACACGAACTACCAGGGCTATAGTGCAAAAGACCATCACATAAAGACCCATTAAGGTTCGGTGTCTTCGCAGCCAAGGTAGTTAAAATCGGGATTTTAACTTGAATCGGAAGGGGTACTTAAAATCGTAAATCTTTAAATCGTAAATCGTATCGTAAGATTTTATAAAATTCCTATATATATGCATATAAAATTATAAAGTCATATATATGGATGTCAAATAGCATAAATAATAAAAAAAACTTTTGTAGTACTACCTTCAACTGAAATCCCATACTTCCATCCCACATCATTCCTACTTCCACGAGCAGTTCGAGAGGGTAATTTAGAAGCCACAGTTGCAGAGCAACTAGCACTAGAGCTGCCTGCCCTAGAACTACCAGATGGAGCAGCAGGTGGAGCAGCAACACCACTTGAGCTTTGACCGCAAGGGCCACAATTAACACCTTTAGAAGCCATCAACGAAATATAGCAGACAGAGGAAACTGAGTGCAGCAGGAGGTCGAGGAAGCTTCACAAATCACAATCGCAGCAATGGAACAAGCAGCAAATCACATCCAGAACTAGAAGAACAACAGCAATGGAACTATGGAGGTCGAAGTGGACACGCACCAGAGATGCTGAAAACCCGCAGCAGGGACGCGAGCTCGCGAGTAGAGACGCGAGCTCGCGAGCAGGGACGACGCGAGCAGGGACGCAAGCTCGCGAGCAGGGACAACGCGAGAAGGGACGCAACCAAGGACATCGCGACACCGCGAGCAGGGAAGACGCGAGTAAGTGGAAAAACGAGAAAAGGAAGATGAGAAGGCACGACGAGATTAGCCGATTAGGGCACGCACGCGACTTTGAAAGCGGGTTTTTTCAGATTGAACCGATTTTTTTTAAATGAACTGGGTTCAATGGAAAAAAGAGATTTTTCTTTAAAATCGTATTTAAATCGTAAAATCGCGATTTTAAGGGTTAAAATCGCGATTTCAAAGGGATTTTAACAAATTACGATTTTAACTCCGATTTAAATCGTTCGGAGGTCAAAAATCGTAAAATCGTAGGATTTTAAGATTAAAATCGGGATTTTAACTACCATGTTTGCAGTACACCCTTTCCTCCCGATCGAACAGAAGCCACCCATCTCCTTCGCCTCACGCGTACGCACTCCTCGATCCACACCGGCATCAAACCTCGCCTCTGTCTGGCCGATCTTTTCCTCTGATCTGTCGCTATTCTCCTTCTTCTCTTCGATCCAGCGGTGTTCGCTCACTTCGATCTTCCAGGGGGCTCTTCTTCCTAGGATCAATCAAGAGAGTGTCGACTGCTTACGGGGAGCGCCAAATCGCCGCCGGAGGTTAGCCACGGTAGCTGTTGTGCTCCAACCAGGTAAGAGGTAAGCCATTACCCGCTTAAGTTCCCTCGCTGTTGTCCCTTGGAATTGCAGTGGATGAGCTCGAATCAGGGCTGACCTCCTCTCTGTTGATCCGTTGTTGTGCCAGCGGTGGGAGCGAGCCCGAGAACGGATTATCGGATCGAGAACACCCAACGGCAGATCCCATCCTGTTGGAAGCTAATGGGATTTCGTGAGGTAAGATCTTCCCCATACATATCATGATTTTGGTTAAGCTCTGGTATTCGATTTGACCTGTGATCTTTGAGTTCATGGGAATTCTATTTGTGGATTTGGTTCAGTTCTAATCTGGATTTCGCTCCATGGTCTGGTGATGGTTTCTGTGGGATTTTGATTCTGCTTCTGTGATGGCTATTGAATTCAGATAGAAGTAATTGCTACTTTCTCCTGATTAGTTTAGGTTTTAGCGTTCTTGGATAGAGTTCATTTCTTTCGGATCGCAGAGGTCATGCTTGCTGATTTTGTGAGTTCTAAGAGAGCTCTGTGTGAGTTGTGTGGTGTGATAGAACTTTGTCCTGATGAAACTGTGATCTGTATTTTGGTGTGATACCGTGATGTAGGTGCTAGCTCAGAATTGTCTTTGGGGATTAGGTGTTGACTTACTAATCTGATTGGTTGGGTGAGCTTTTGGTTGGGTTGAGCTTAGGTTAATTTCAGATTTAAACCTAATAACCTAAACTCGATGAATTTGAATTCGAAGTAAACTTGAAATGAACCTAATTTTAATTACGCGGGGTGATTAGGAATCTTTCGTTTAATTAGATGTAATTAAATGAAAAGGAAATGATTAGGTTAACCCTAATACGGTCTAGGGACTTATTAGCTAGTTACTATCTTTTTGTAATAGCTATTTAAATATGTCTTTGATACAGGGCCTTGATTGGGATTTATTGTTGCGGATTATTTGACAGGTGGTTCTCTACACATACGGATCTCTTCCATATGGAGGCGGATACTTCTTGCTTGTTTCTGTAGTTCCACTTTTACCTTTATGCATGACTGTTTATTTATATGCAGTAGGTTTTATTTACCTTAAATCTGCTACCGTTGTTATCCTGCTAGATACTTGCTGCTTGATCTTGGATATGATCTAATTTCCTTCTATACAGTCTCGTTTATTGTTATCTGATTCTATATAGTATTTGTACGAGCATGTGTACGTAGACATAATAACATGTCACTGTATGGTTCATTGATTGATTCTAGTTATACTTGCATGTGTATCTAGATATATGATGATTTGGTTATGATACATATATTCGACCTTGCATGTTAGGTTGAGTTATGTATTGATAACCTGGTAGAAGTTGCATGTGTTAAAGTCATGCATCATCCCTCCATTGTTGCATGCCGACAATCAACGACTCCCTTGTGGTTGAGCCTGATGTCTACTACATGATATGCACACACGGTCACTTATGGGTTAGTGGATACCGTTGGGTGTGTGCATTTGCTCTGTAATACTCCGCTCGGCCGCTCATGGGTAGTGGTTCCGGAGCGTAGTAACAGGCAGGGATCCCTCCTCTTCCCATAGACCAAGGAGATGAGAGAGATATCTCCCTCATATGTACATCAGGTGGAGCGATAACTCCACCAGCATCCTGTCCACTCGGTCACTCAGAAGCAGTGATGGCAGAGTGCGTACGGTGTCACAGCTCTACCCACTCGGCCAACACATATGACATGTCTCGGTGGCTTGACTGGCGTCAGGGATGACCATGTATTGCATCATATGCATATGATCATTGTGCATTTGATTGTGATTGTTGCATATGTTTGACATGCACATACAGGAGATATTATGTGTTTGTTTGATGACCCTACACCTGCTCGTATGATACGAGCCTTATATGCTTCAGATTGGCTGATTTATGATATGTACATTCATTTGGTACTTTCAGTTATGCATATTCTGATATTCCCTGTGAGACTGTATCCGATTGTTTCTTTATAGCTCGTTCAGCTATTTATACCGCCATGCATATCTTTCTCTATACCTGCTAAGTCCACTTGGACTCACCACCCGTCACAATGTTTTTGTTTTCACGTTGATAGGTCAGCAGGGGAGCCCAGTTGCCAGTCCCAGATCCCTACGACTCCAGCTTTGGTGCTTCTATCGTTTTTGTACCTTTACAGTATACCTATAGTCTTGTATTGTCTTTTTCTGTCGTGGACTTGTATTCGTGTTGCATTTGCTGCAGTATTGTATTTTTGAGTCCTCTATTGGACTTTATGGGTATTATTTTGTTGCACGCCTGCCCAGAGGGCAGCTCAGGTGAGTTTTACGATTTTATTGCTGAGATGCATTTATTGTCCTTTATTATATCTCTTGTTTTGAGACCGGAGCCATTATTATATTACGTGTGTTGTATTATGTATGTTCTAAATTGTCCGTCGTGCAGGGGAGATGTTGTCCAATGTTATATTAGATCAGCGGCTCCTCGGGTCTCGGGCGTGACAAGAAACACATGCATAGTAGAGAAATAATAAGTGAATGAAAGTGGTCAATATTCTAACAATCACCTGTGTTTCATTTGTGAGTAGCTGATGCAACGAGAAGATAAGAGAGACTTTACTGGATTCTCTAAAAAGAGAAGGCTGACAGTGTGATTGCTGTAGCACAGCAAAGTTACAGGTAATAATGATCGTGGACATAGATATGGAGCAATAACAAAGTACCTTACGAAGGCTTGGAATCGTCTATAAGCAGTACTTCAAAACCCCACTACTTACTACTCTGTTACTTTCAAACAATTTTACAAAAAAAAAAAAAAATCTAATGCGAAGGTTCCAAAAAACACGTCAATCATCTAGTATTTTGATAGTATCAACTTGATATATACAAAAAAAAAAATCTGTTTTAGCCTAGTTTCTACCACCTTTTAAATAGGACTTCAAAAATAAATTCATGCAGAGAAAAAGTGATCTGACGACTTGCCTAGTCCATATCAGCTATAGGAACTGAAAAATAGTATGGTAGAGAAAGCAATGACCTTTATGCTGATTCGAGGCATCATGGTACTCGTCTTCTTCTGGGACCGGTTGCAGCTCGGTGTCTTTATCTGAAGATCTCCTGGCTGCCACAGGACTGCCGCCCTCCGCAATGCCTCCAGCTGCGCCACCTTCATCCGGATAACGAACCACCACAACCGGGCACACGCAATGGCGAACACAGTAGTCACTGACGCTTCCAAGCCTCCCCTTGCTGGTTCTCCTTGAGGCTCCGAATCCCCTGCTGCCCATGATCACGGCGCTGAGCCCAAGCCTCTCCACCTCTAGGCAAAGCCGCTCCTTCATGTCGTGGTCCTTCACAATGTGAATCTTAAAGGGGATATGAGCTTCGACAAGAGGCTGGGCGAGATCCTCCGCCTTGGTGGTCATGAAGGCATCGAAGTCACTCTCCAGCTTCTGCTGCGACTCCTCGGAGCCGGCTTCCTCCGCGTCCGCTTCTGCGGAGACGGAAAGGTCGATAGCACCCCAGTCAGCGCCGTACAAGACGGAAGTGGGGCGGACGTGGAGGAGGATGACTGCATCCCCAGGGCGGAGGTAGTTCTGCACGGCCCACTTAACGGCGTAGGCGCTCTCGTCGCTGAGGTCGACAGCTATGGCGATCCGGCGATGAGATCCAGCGGAGGGGTTAGCGGCGGCGGCGGCGGAGAAGAAAAAGCTTGGAGAGGACGGCTGGATCGCGGCATGCTTGGCCGCCGTGAGGGCCCTCACACTCACCGGAGGGGGATCGGCCTGCAAGTCCGATTCCGTCGGGATCTTGCTCGGGATCATCGCGCGAATGCTAGGGTTTCTTGTTGACTCCACAGCACAAATTTGGAGCTTCAGCGGCAGAACTGGGGAGGGTAAAGCGAAGACGACCAGCTTGTAATGACTAAAATACCCATATAATTTCAAATTTAATAAAAACTTAGGAGGCGTTTGGTTTGAGTCATTTTTATTTTCATTTTTCAAAAACCGTATTTTCTAATTTTCTGAAAAATAATTTTTTTTATTCTTAGTTTTCCAGAAAACGTTATATTTTTTTCTGGAAAACAAAGTTGGAAAATTCAAACCAAATATGTTTTCAGAAAACCGTATTTTCTAAAAAAAATGAAAATAGAAAACAGACTGGAAAATGCAAACCAAACGCCCCCTAAATCTCGCAACCGACCGGATGAAGGGACCCGACCAAACCTGTGAAACTGATTCAATAGGCCGATAAGGCGATAACCCGGTTCAATGAGTCAATTCAAATCAGCTCGTCTTGATTTAAGGTCAGGCATGTTAAAATTTGATTTGCTCGCCACCAGTGTAACATTGTATATGATCTATAATAGACGAGTGATTAATTATCGTTTTAAATATTTACGATTTAATTTTTAATTATGTTACATTTTATAGAAATATTTTCTTTTAATAGGATATGAACTCTGAGATGTTAATTTTGAACCGTCAGTCGAACTTTTGAATCGTCAGTCGTGAGCACTTCCCAATTATCACTAAAAAACTTGAGTTCAAGCTACAAAGCTGATGGGGCATAAATTCTTGTGCTTTATGTAAAAAATCTCTCTCTCAATCTCTTGTCTTCTTAATCATCATGATTTATCTCCTCCGTATTAACGGATTGACGGGGCAATGAGACTAATATTGTCACATACCGGAGAGTCGGGCCACAAATGAAATAACGCATTGAAGGTTTGAACTATGAATTCGATGATTAACTATCAATTCATTGATATTTATTTTAAAATAATATTTTTAGAAATTTATTTTAAAATTTTTTAATAAGTTACTATTTAATAATATTTATAATATTAATAATATAATTGAATATAATTTTTTTATTTTCATATTTATAATTTTTAAAAATAAAAATCTATAATATTTTTGAATCGTCATAAACCGTAAATCATACATATTAAGAATCATAAATCATACCCAGATTGGTTATTTGAAGGTTAAAATTAAGAGTCGATTGTTTTTAAACGACCGGACCATTGATTTTGAACCGGGTCAGATCTCTTTAATAATTTACCTCAAACAATTTTTAAAAACAAACACGCATTATAAAATTTTATAAAAAAAATAAAAGGACATCTTAATTTTTTTATTATAGTAAAAAATGCAATCTATATTTAAAATATATATTTTTTATTTTATTTTTCATCCTAACACTTTTATTTTGAAATTATTGTAATTATTTTGATTATAATCTATAATGATCCCGTCAGTAATTTTAATAAAATCTGTTACAATATATAGTATTTTTATCGCGATATTACAATAATTCTAATCAGTTGAAAAAGAATATTATGACATAGTAAAAATTATTTCACTTTCAATGTAAAAGTTTGATAAGTTTAAAATACTTTCATTCCCATTCCACGTTATAAAATTTAGCTATTTTTAATAATATTAAAATTAAGATATTTTAGAAATAAAAAATAGAATGAGATAATTGTATATATTTTTATTTCAAAATAAAAAAAAACTTTTTTCTCAAATTTTTAAATAATATTTTTATTAATTTTTAAAAATCTAATTTACTCATCACTAAATTATTAACCATTACCATACAAATAGGGATGGAAATAGGTCAGGCGGCCTGTCAGGGGCCTGTGGCCTGGCCTGTATTTGGCCTGGCCTGTTAAAAAATACAATAATAATTATGCTCTTTTGAAAGTCTATTTTTTTTATCAGGCCAGGCACAGGTTCAATATAAAGCTTATGAAGCCTGACAGGCCGACTTGGGCCTATTAAAATTACATTATATAAATTGTCAAATGTCAAAATAGAGTGTAAAAGTAGAGTTTTGATCCCTAGACTTCTGCCCGAAAAAACATTTATCTACACCCTACTAGCCAATAAACCACAAATCTGTTTTCGTTATATTATACATTATTTATAATATCTTTAGCTAATTTGTTAAATTAGTATTTCGGATAACCGAATATTCGAATTGAATTATTATATTTTATATATTAGAAGTATTTTGGAAAATCAAATTAACTTACAGGCTTTGTAAACAGGCCAGGCCAGACTATTGAACAAGTCAGGCTCAGGCCTAGAACAAAGCCTATAACAAGCCACAGGCCAAGCTCAGGCCAGTTTGCTATTATACAGGCCTGGCCTGTTAAGGTAAAAGTCTGGTCTGGCCTGGCCTGGCCTGTTTCCATCCCTACATACAAATCTAAAGAATAGGATGGATGCCCGCGAATAAAATAGCAAAAATTGATCCACTCATCTTTGATAGCCTTGTCAATTTTTATTTTAGGATAATATGGAAGAGGTAAATTACAGAGACTACTAACCAGGATAGTGACTAACGCATTGAGGAGGGCATCCACTGGCTTCGCTAAGATTTAACTCCAACCTCATGACGGCAGCGCCTCATGCGTTAACCATCAGTTTATCCCGTAATGACTGGATACCCCTAAATAAAAAAAATATTGAATCAGATAGTAGACGAATCTGGGGTGACCGGTTCACCCACAGAAGTTTTCCACCGGTTATCAAGGAAAATTGGGAAGCGCTTGTCGATGGACGGTCTAGAAGCTCAGCGTCCCAGGATTCGCGTCCCATTTGGAGAAAAAATTCGTATAAAATACGTCATAACTAAGGATCGAACTGTAAATATTTAGGAATAGTGACTAGTCGTCCTACTGTTATACCATAACTCCGGAGATTAGATACCCTTAAACAAAATACAATAGCAAAGTGTTTGATGGATTCGTAGAGTATGATGATTTAAGTGGAAAACCGGTTGTTGAGTGATATGGGGATTATGGTGGGCCTTTCCGGGTGGGTAAAAATCAAGATCACCCATTAACGTGGAGGTAAAAGTCATGGACGGTCTATCCAAATGACCGCCTCATCTCACCCCTCGACTCTGATCGGACTGGTCGATCGAACATTAATGGGACTCACTCTCAGGTCCAATCGGACATCAAGGGGAGAAGCCTCGGACGAACACCAACGGACACCTTGTCTGCCCAAGTCCGATTGGACAAGTCCGGTCGGACATCAATGGAGCACCAACTTGCCATAATTCCCTACAGGGCGTAGTGTCATAAGGTTGCGTTTGGTACAGAATAATATAATCGAGTCTGTAATATAATCAAATTTGTAATATAATGTAATGTAATCAAGATTACATTAATATGTTTCGTAACGAGTTGTATATAATCTTTGATAATCATAGATTATGTTTGGTGAATGATAATCCATCCTGTAATGTAATCAAAGATTGGCGGCCGACGACCGACGACCATGGTTGACGACGACCGACGGCCGGTGATCGACGGGCCGGCGACCGGCGACCGACGCTGCCCGATCAATAATTTTACAAGCTGTAATGTAATCGGATTACATCGATTTTGTTTTGTAATCGAAATTACAAATCTTGAGCCAGTTTTGTAATCGAGATTCTATTACATTACAATTTTAAAAATCAACTTGTAATGTAATCTTGATTATATTATAGGATGAATTATCTCCTATCAAATGCAACCTAAATTCATGTAGATTAGATTAACGTAACAGGACTGCAAAGCCAACCTTGTGACTCCTACTTGGGCAAAATTGATTAGAGCATATGAATTTAATCATCAAACTAAACAGTATCCTCTAAATCCAAGTGGGCATCCTCTAGAGCCTAGTAGGCCCACCAGCTGACAAACCCATCGGGTTGGCTGGCTTGCAAACCCATCTGGAGTACAATGCCCATAACAAAGCATATGGTATTATATCTTGCTTAGATACGTATTAAATATACTGCAATTGTTATACCTACTATTGACATGATCGCTTAATATCATCAACATACGGCAAATAGACATCTCCATTTATTATTACTGCTCTCCATTTATTATTACTGCAGAAATTATTATAGTGTGATGAATAAGGATCCGTGGCGCAGGTAAGATTTTCTATGTTTTTCTACCTCTTCTCTTGATACCATATAATTTCAACTAATTTGAACGTCAAAGTGAATTTCCCTTGGTCTACTTGCCAAGGCTCATTTTCCTTACGTGCTCCAGGTTCACAATTAATCTTCCAACTAATTCACCAGTATTCCATCTTTATCACTCTCAAACAAAATTGTTGAGATAATTAACCAGGTTCACAATTAATCTTCCAACTAATTCACTAGTATTCCATCTTTATCACTCCCAAACAAAATTGTTGAGGTAATTAACCAGGTTCACAATTAATCTTCCAACTAATTCACCAGTATTCCATCTTTATCACTCTCAAACAAAATTGTTGAGGTAATCACATGAGCGTTTTTGAAATTATCTCATGAAAAATGATATGCAACATAAATGTATAGCATAAAATTCAACATGAATGACGTGACATTCTGATTATAGTGATCCCCGATTGGTTCACTATGCCCCCCAGGATATAGTTTGGTTCGGGATGACGGCCGAAGGCCACCGTTGATATTCAAGTAACAATCGGATGTATATATAAAAAGTCTCATATCATTTTTTGTTAAGTTTCGTATTATAAATCCATACTGTATTTCATTGCTCTTACCTCTTACATGAATGAGGAGGCCATTGAGTGTCAGATTAATTTCCTCTATATGAGGGTCTAAATACTCAGATTAAAAAAATAAAATAAATAATAATAGGGATTACTGATCATTATTAATTGACTAAAAGTGCATCAGATATAGTTAAATTGATTATCGAATAATAGATTTATGAAATTGCGCAAGAATAAATTCACGATGAAGTTGAAAAATAATACTCTCTCATATACTGATTTATTCGATTCCTAAATTATCTCTCTTAAAATAATTTTGGAACTTTGGCTAAAAGCTTTGTTTTTCTCTGCAAGAAGCCTTCAAAGTATACGAACCACTTCTTCTCCGCCGCCGCGTTTGCCCACCCTGGCCGGAGCTCCGCCGTCCGGCGCATACACCTCTTCCTCATTCTGTGCCGGATCTTCGAGGACGCAGCACAAGCACGCCGCCACGAAAAGCAACGACGAGGTCCACGCGATCGCACAAACCCGACCGCAGAGCACCACGACTGACAAGCTCACAACGAGCAGAAGAATCCCAATTGGAGCTGCCCAAGAACCAGGAGGAGGAGTCTTCAATTCCTCCGCAGCTGACATAGGCGGAGACCGCTTCGTCCAGGGGTTGTTCGGATCCTCTGGCTCCCGGAGCGCCGTCACCGACGCCGAAGGAAAGCGCGAGGGCGAGACGGCGGAGGAGGATGAAGAGGAAGAAGAAGAGGTCGAGGAAGAGAAGACAGAGGCCGCCTTCCGGTCATGTTCTTCTCGCCCCAAATCTATCCCCTTCCGCGGCGCCACCGATCGCCTCGATTCCTTGTTCTCGCATCGGTTCTGAAACCAAATTCCACTCGCCCCGTAGAACACACCGATCAAAATCCAATTTTTACTCCAAATTCGAACCGAAACACGCAATAAATGATGGATACCGGAGCCAGGCAAGGGGAGATCGCCGGAAACCTAAAGACCTTAGCCAGCAAGCGACGCCGCAAATGGAAGTGGGGCGATGCCGCAGTGATAGCGCCGCCGCCCCTCCGCGCCTTCACTTCTCCCTCGGAACCATCGGCACCGAAGCAGAAGCTGACGCCGCTTCGCTTCCTGATCTGCCACTCTACCATGGCGATCGTCGATCGAGATAAGACGTTAGCGATCGCCGATCGGGATCGGGATCGGGATCGGTAGTTATATAAGATATGCATGGTATCAGTCTCAGGGGACGCAAACAATAGCACGGCGATGAAGTCGATGTGCCGCAAACAAATAAATTGACTAGGGAGTAGATTAATCTAGGTGATTCGTTCGGTCACATAAAATTTTTTATTGATCATCAGGATAAATCAGAAAACGCTCATTAAAACGCTCACAGTGAGATGTCTAGAAGTGCCAGCGTCCTAAGATTCACGTCTATTTGGAGAAAAATTTATATAAATATGTCGTAGCTAGAAATCAAATCGCGGATATTTAGAATAGCGACAAGTCATTCTGCTGTACCATAATCCCGGGAGCCATAAATATAGAGAGAGAGACAGAGATGAGGAAATCAAGAGGAAACTAATTCAAGATAAAACAAAATCCTTAACAAAAGGCTATGCCGGCCGAATATGGTTGATAAATTATTATTTTTAATAATTTTTGAAAATTTTAATATTTAGAGTATCCCTATCTCTTATAAGTTGTTTTAGGTATGATCTGTCTTATCGATTAAAACATTCTGTTTTTCGGTAAAATCTAGAGATAGAGTATTTCTTAGGTTTTTTAATTTCCGATGTCTTGTTTGTTCTCACAATTTTTCTTTAACTTGTCACAAAATAATTGTTATGAGTGATGCTAAATAGTCAGATTTTGACTGGCCAAAAAAATAAAAAAATTAAAAATTTTAGTTTAATATCCTTTTCTAATTTCAATTTTTCTTATTTATTTTCCTATTAAATTATATCATTTTTTATTTATTTTCATATTTAATTGTACTTATTTTTATATTAAATTAATTTTTTAACTTACAAAAAATATATAAATTTTTTATAATTTTTAATATGATTATTAAAAGTATTTAATCTTAATTATATTTTTTCTTTTTTATTACATACTAAATTATATTTTTTTCATATTAATTTTTTATTAAATTATTTTTTATTTATTTACTGAATTGTTATTATGTCTAATGTATAAGAGGAAAGAAAATGTTATTGTGTCCGATATTAGATTGATCTATCGGTAGATTATCCAGTCTCTATAAGATGAACTGATGATTAATGTATGAGTGTTGCCAACATGAGATCTGTGATTAAAATCTGACAAAATAAGTGTGTCTATCCTTCCCACGCACTAATCACAATATTCGGACTAGTAATCTCCGTAATTTATCTTCTCTGTGTTAGTTTGGGACGGATTAGCAGGGGCGCTGGAACGAGCGAATCGCCTTTTTATGTCAACATATGTGTAGATTATCCATCATTTCGCTAATGAATTCGCGGATAGATATTAGATATATCGTGATCTCTAACAAACAATGAATCCGTGGAGGGATTATCCATCCTTTCACTAATTTTCTGTCTAGTAAACAAAAGAAAATGTTTTGATTCTCATGCAATTCGCTCCCGTTGCCTCCGTTAGGACTTACGTGAATGTCGCGATCTATCCCTCACTAAGAACATAATGATTTGACAAAATTTAAGCAAACTTTGTGCCGGTTACGAGGGCCAGCTAGCTTGAAATTGAAATGAACAAATAGAAAAAGACAGAACTAAAAATATTTTTGCCCTACACTTTAAAGTTAACCACAAAATTACAGTATTTGTATTCGTATCCAATCAAGTTCTTTATTTTCTAGCGCGAAGGGTCGTTTCGTGACGATATGTCTAATAAGCAAAAAAACATCTTTGAATAAGTTTTCTTCGTTTATTCGATGTAAAATTAGAGAAAGGGTGGATTCAATATCAAGAATAATAACTTTTCTTTCATCAAGCGATCGAGCTAACTCTCTACCTGTTAGTTAAGGTATATTACTTTATCTTGTTTTCATCCCTTCTACATAGATGATCGATGATCCAAGCCTCTCAAGAAGTAGATTAGTTGAATTTGGTTTGGTTCGGTTCAAGCATTAAACAAGTGTTGCCCTTGAACCTGTAGCTGTGTTGAGAAGACAGTCAACTTAACCTCTAAATTGAATTATGGGGTCGGAAGAATACGGGGGAATAGGTGTAAATTGGATTGAGCTATCTGTGGTACAGTCTGGCCCAAAGTTAGACTCAAGTGGCGCTGATCCCGACCTAGCTCGCATGTGACTTGGTCGGCCAGCCTGGCACCACATAAGGTTATGACAGGTCCGCCGGGTGTGAGCTGACCAGTCTTGCTGCAAAACGGTAAGCCCATGGCCCACTTGGCCCGGATGTCCTGAGTAAGTGAGCAGTCGGACGTACGCCAACCCGATCCTCCGGGGAGAGGGCCGAGAACCCGACTTCGTCCCTCATCCAGAGAACCTACTATGTTAGCCCCCGAATGGCATATCAACCGTCGGAGAGTGCCCGACCCGCGCCCGAGTGGTTCTCGGTCAGCATTCTTCCTTTGCCATAACCACCTGACCTAGAAACACAGCCGATATGCAGTACCCGAGCGTCCATCAACTCGGGAGTATTCTGCTTCACTCGGAAGGATGCCGGGCACATGACCCGACCCTACTCGAGGCGGTCGGTTGACATGACGACTTGGTATATCGATCCACACAGGTTAATATCCACTCCTTGACTCCTTACGGTTCAGAACTGTGCAGAAGGCGGCGCAGGTCGGCTTCGGCCTGATGTCATCCCTACCCGAATCGTGGATATCCCGCCGACACAGTATGACCATCTGAGACAGTATGATACTATGACACAGTACCTTCCTGCCATCCCCTTATATCCCGTACTACGGTATCTCACTTTTGGTCAGACTGAGCGGTGCCGGACGGTGTCAGTCGGCAAATTGACAGCGCCCTCATCCTGCCCCGCATACGATACCTCACCCTGCCCCGCATACGACGCCTTACCCTGCCCCACAGAAGACAAGAGGTGGCAAGAGGGCAGAAGGGCAGAAGCTGTGAGTTCCCTCGACTATATAAGCCCCTCCCCTCCTCTTTCACAGGTACGCGCGAGAGTCTCTTATTCTATTGTTCTATTGCCTTCGTTTTCTTGCTCTTTCACCACCGGGGACTTACTTGAACGTCGGAGGGCCTTGCCGGGGACTTTTCCCTGCGGGTTTGCTAACGATTATTCTCTTGCAGATCGGAACCAGCATCAATAGCTCGTGGCACTTGAGGGATCACTCCATTCTTGAGAGTCCACCTTACTCTGCGACAGGATCAAACGCGATGCCAGACTAGCCGTGCACACACACAGCAAGTCTGGGCCAGCTATTCGGGTCGTGGCCAACAAGCTCGAGCCCAACATAGTTGCGATGTGAATTTGGCCAACCACCTGGGTCCTTGTGGCAAGCCAGCTCCATCGACCTCAAACAAACCCAAATTTACACATGGTACTCGCATACGGCGGCGAAAGGCAATTCACTCGTTATCTTCCTAGACGAATGAATTCATTTCATGGGCTTAATAGGTTTGCATTTAGATTTTGACAAACTAATTTTAAAGATAGACAATTTTTCTCATAATTTGTCTATCAAATAAATTTAAAATATAATTTATACACATTTAAAAATATCATAATTCAATTTTTTTTAATAATTTATGTATTGAGATTTCACCTGATTATTTTTGAAGTTAGACGGTTCTTTTCCTAATCATTTACTTAATAAATTCTAAGCAACATAGTAGACTTCAATAAATCCGAAGCATAATTTATACACATTCAAGGTGGATCATAGCTCATTTTTTTAAAAAATATAATCTAATTGTTAAAGCCTTAAAGCGCCTAAGTTCAATAGATTAATTTTAAAAATATTTTTTTAAAAAAAAATACTTATTAAATAAATTTGAAATAGAATACTTCCAAACAGCCCTCTAAAATATTCTTTTCTCTGAATGCTTAATCTGCAATTTTCTCTATATCCTTTGAGACATTATCGCAAACACCTTCGCTGCACACCAACAAACAACGACTTGCCCCTGCTGTAAATCACAAAAAAGCTGCCAATCAACCGATTCGGCTGCGACGGACTGAGACTTTTGAGCTTTATCTCCCATCGTACGTACATCGGAACAACAGAGGTGGCAGTGCAGTGGGGCGTTTGACTGGCAGAGCGAACTGTGTTTGTAGATGGTCAGAGCAATACCTACGCCTGCCTTACTCACTGCGCGCACTGTCACCGCGGATCTCATATCTTCAAGCCAGTCCATGTCCTCTCATACGGACTTCACTTGCTCCCTCCGTCCTGCTTGTAAAATGATTCTTTCGTTTTTAACATTTTCATCCTTAAAATTAATATGAAAACATAAATTATGATAATTATTAATTCAGATAATAATTTACCTATAAGAGAATTGATCCCGATCTTGCCTATGGATAAGCCGGCCTGTTCAGCCAGCCAGCTTGGCACTACGACGGCCCATCAAAGGGTTCGGTAGAGACGTCACCCGGGGGGACCTCAAGCCCGGAAGACCTCAGGACATTATTCGACCAGCAACGAACAGGGTCGGTCAGGCCGACTCCTAGCCTCTCCTGATCTGGTCACGTCGACCCATTTCCCGACCTAAATCTAGGTCGTGCGCTCCAGCCGGGCGCGTGGCGACCCATGCTCCTATCACACCACCTTAATCGGATACCTGACAGAGTCAGCTAGGCATGTCCCGGTAAACCCCCCACTCAAGGCATATTCTGCGTCTCAACACTCTCAGTCGGACGCGTGGCTACCCACGCTCCCTGGCCAATACCCGACCTGGTCCTTGACACCCGGACTTGTCGGTCGGCGCTCAAGGCCCGGACTATTTCGTCCCTAAGCCCCCTATATCATCATAACCAGGGTATGACCATGATGTCGGGATACCGCACGCCTTACTCTGCTCTGACACATCTTGCGGCCAGTCTGCCAAATCAGTACTATCGTACTGCCTGAGCACCCCGCACCCTGTCGCGCGACTCCTTAATACTCTCGTACGGGCTGACAGGTATCACATCATTGTCTCGTCAATCACGAACAAGGGATGTCAATCCTCCCCGGCTATATAAACTCTTCACTACCTTTACCGCAAGTATGCGCGCGCGAGCTCTCTCATCTAATACTACATTTCAATTCAACTCCCATATACTTCCTGCGGATACTGACTTAACTGTCTGAGTGTCTAACCAGGGAAATCCCCGGCGGGTTTACTGACGGACGCTGTTTTGCAGAACTAAGCCGGAGCGCCGCCAGCTCATTGCCACCTCCATAGCCGCTCGTGCCACGGGAGAAGTCGTTCCGGTCTTAGGGATCGCCACCTCACTTCGCGACGGGATCCAGAATAAAAACATCTGACTTCGACCTCAAGATAATAACACAATAACACTTTATACGTTAACCGTCAATCAATGGAGTAAAAATTTATTCAAAGTCTCCTGCATCATCTACTATTCCTTCATGCTGCGTTTTTAATTCTTATATTTAGTAGAGCAATTCTTAAAAAAATATTCTCATTCAAAAAATATAAAGTAATGTAAAATAGTTTTTCTATCGGAACTGGAGCGACTAGGAATGGTAAAAAAAATTCACGGCCACTGGTCGCAGCCTCTTGACCATCCAATCACGACCAAGAGGCGCCGCAACCAACAACCAGAACAACCTCTCCTCCATCGCGCGAGGCCACAAGAATACAGCCGTTGTCGGTTGCAACCGTTTTTTTTTAGCCACGACCAAGCGCGTGCGACTGTGTTTTTGACATCGCAAGGACGGATTTGAAAAAAACGAAAATTTTGATTTATTAATCTATATCTAATGATTTTTGCTCAGACCATCATAATTTTTTTTATATATTTTTTACAAAAGAATAGTATTTAAAATAGCCTCCATATTTTAAAAAATTGAATGAGCTCTTAAATAGTTTAATCTGCCTTGAAAAACCACTACTCTCTGCCATGCCTTAGGAAATGAGAACTAAAACTGCACCTTCCGACCGTCGCAGCGCCCCGGCCACACGCATCGTTCCCCCACTTCTTTTCTGAATATTTATCCGCGAAGAACCAGTAAATGGATTAGATTATTTATATATTTTCAATTTCTACGAAATTTGATTATAATTTAGATAGATAAACCGCGATTTATTCTCCCTAAAAAAGAGATTTTTTTTTCACTATTGATTTCCTCAGAATATGAATCCTCGTCGCTATCCGCAGCCGGAGCCGCAGGCGGCGTGGCCGGGGAGAACCGACGCTTCTTCATCTCTCGGCCGACGTCTGGGGAGGATCCGACGACGGGCTCGCTCTCGGAGCTGGAGCAGAGGTGGCCGAAGACGGTCACCGGCGTGTCTGAGGCCGGAGCGTCGCAGACGTCCAGCGCGAGGTTGCTCATCGAACGACTGCATTCCCACAGCTCGTCCTGTTTATGTTTCAGAATCCAAAATGGAAACTTTTAGGGAGAAATTCATGGCGAGAAGATTGGATGATGAATTGGGGGAAAGAATCTTTCGATCGGCTATTACTTCATTTACAAATTTGCAGGAGTAGACGGCGGCGCGGAAAGTGGGGAACTGGGCGGGGAAGAGCTCGTAGGTCGCGGCGAGCAACGCGGCTGCCGCCACCACCGAAGGTTTGAACCTTAGCATCTTCACCTCTGCGGCAATTTTCGGACTAATTGAGGAAAAGAACGATTTTGGGGGCATTTAGGGTTGGAAAATTTGATTACCGCTTTGGGATTTCAGGATGATCAGCGAGGCGTGGGACTTGAGGGCTCGGAGCAGAGGTGCCGGAGCAGGGGCGAAGAAGGAGACGAAGAGTCGGAGGAAGGAGAACGGGGTGATCGATCGCATTCTCCAATCCAACGCCGCGAGCACTAGCAGCTCCATCCGCCGAACTGCTTGGGCGTCGAAGACGATTCCTCCATCCCCCTGCGTTACCAAATAGAACAGCGAGTGAGACCGATCGATCCAACTCCGAAAATCTCGCAAGGACGAAAGAGGATTTAGGGCACTTGGAGATCCGCGAGAACCGATCTGCTCTTCTTCATCTTCGAGGCGAGCGAGATGCACGAGACGGAGAGCAGACGAACGATCCATGGCTTCTCCTGCTGCAACAGAAACAGGATAAGCAAACTGCATCGAGATCAAAAAAAAAAAAAACCCCAAATTGCATCCGCCCTACCGAGATTTCGCGCCTGCAAAGGAACCGATCGATGTAGTTGATCGCGAGGTACGCGACGAGAGGGTCGAGAGTGCGGCCTAACTGCAGGACCAGAGCGACGGCGTCCCTCCGGGCGGTAATGTCGACGGCGACGCCGACGGAGGAGACCATGTGGTCGGACTCCGCGGCGAATAGCGCCGCGACGGAGACGGAGCGCTGCTGCTGCTCGTCATCTGAACTGATCAGCGGGTTCTCCAGATCGAACTCCATTCTTGTCCCCGGCTACAGTTGGATAAAGGTGGGATTTTTAAGTGGAGAAGGTTAGAGAAGCATCCGTGGGAGATCGGTAAAGGAGAAATGGAACAGAAACGGGACCGGAATATGGCAATCTAATGGCGCGTTGAATGGAGGTGATGTTGAAGAAGAAGAAGAAGAAGAAGAAGGAAACTGGAAAGGGAAGAGGCAATGAGAGGTGTCGGACAAGTGAGCAGGTGTCGCTGTCGCATAGGGGGACAGGACGGAGTAGCCGCAGAAGACAGACTGCAGAGTCGCAGTTGAATTTTTCATTAATTCAGTTCAGTCCGTTTTTAAGCCTTTTTGCATTGTAAATTTATTTAATAAGATAAACTCAATCGGACTTAAAATAAATTAAATTATTCAAATATTTAAATTAATTTTTTTTATGAAATTAACATGATTAATTTGCTTAGATGTAAATTTTGATTTTTTTTTGATTTTTTGAAAATTTATATTTTAAATTTATTTGATTAATTATTGAATTGGAAAATAAAATTTATTTTTTCATTTAAAAAATTATTTAATGATCATTTTGATAAGGTTTACAAAGGGATGACCATTTTTTCGTAATCGTACGGAGAATTCGATGTTGGATATAAATGAATAGAGATTCGGAGAGATTTTTAGATCCATTAAATAGTCAAATTAGCAAGTATGAATATTAGAGCAATCGAATATGAAAGTGGGTCTAATAAAATTATATTCATACAAGATTTAAATACAATTAATTTATATATACACAATTAAATATATATATATATATATATATATATATATATATATATATATATATATATATATATATATAAGTTTTGGTATGTTATGCGACACCCTATTCTAATGGATTCACCAATCGATTGAAGGGTCAATCGATTGAGAGTTTTCATGATCGAGGAGCTTGTGCGCGTCTGGCCGCCCAACGTTGATGGCCTTCGGCCACCTGGTCCCAACTCAAATTATAACCCGGAGAGATTAGTGAACTCAGGAGGGAAAGGATTGGATTCCCGTTGGATTACAGTTGAAATCCAACCAATTAATCGGACGTTGCGTCTCGAATCCATTCAGGAATCGATTTGATGTGTCGCAACGTGTCTCAATCGACCTTAATCGATTTGGCAGTAGGCAAAGATTGAGGCATGCGCCCAATCCCAATCGATGTGCCAATTGATTCGTCCTCCCAATCGATTCACCAATCGATTAGGAGACGATCGGTATGATACGCAGGATAAGATGCGTAGTATATAATTTTTTTTATATAAAAAGAATATTATTTTGCACATCTATTGGTAAGCATCCTATCAATATTTATTAATATTTTTTTAAATTTAAGATTTAGTGTTTAATCTATTGTATTTAAGTTGAACAAAATATTTTTTTAAAATAATACTAGATGTTCATAGTGTGCTCACTGATGGATATATAATATATCATATCTATGTAAATATATTTAAATTATTTATTAAATTTGACGAGTTATTTAAATTTATTCATTTATTTAATTTAATAAATAATTTAAATGAGTTTATTTAATTGAATGAATATAAATAAATATTTATCAAATTATACATCAAATATACTTACAAATTTTTTATTATTTATGCTCCTACTCCTATTGTATGGTTTGGATTTTGTAAACTTCAGTCATATTTTATTTGAAATTTTACTTTGAGAAATGGATTTTGACTTGCGTCCAGAGTTGTATGGTCTATTAGGTGAGATTGGTAATCTAGCTCAATCTACTTTGGAACTTTTTTTTTAATTGTATGCAAAAAGATGAAAGATACAGATCTACAAAATCTTATTCCCACTGATAAAAAATATACATCTAACTCAGGATTTTTCTTTGCATGTAATTTCTTCTATGACATTTTTTTCACCGAGGTATAGATTCATCGAATAAGAGATAATTCTAATCTTCTTCTTCGACTTTCTTTTTCATCCTATAACATATAATACTAGACATAAATCCACTGAGCCCGTAAGGTGTGCGATCCCTAATCCGTCGGTAGATGATTCCCCGGAGCACATCCGGCTAGATCGTGCAGCTCCTTGTAGGTGGAGAAACCTCTCCACAACCTCTGGACACTATCTGAGCACAACATGCTACTAACTCACTCTATCCAAATAAGTTTCGCCAAGAAAGAAAAGCATGGAACGAGATCCTTTAAATATAGCTCGAGTCTGAAATGACAGCTACCAGTCGACTGGTCCCACTCAGATTCGGCCGTTACAGCCAACGTTCAAATCACCAGCCATTACCAATCGACTGTCCCTGGGACAGTCGACTGGTCCTTCCCTAAGCCTAGGGTTACCCTTCTCGAGTACATTTCTCTCTGCACTCGAACCCTCTAGGCTTAGTTCCCGAGTACAAACACTCACACTCGGACCCTCACGACCTGGTCGACTCTTCACCAGCGGCCTCGACTGTTGCATTCACGCCCTCTTCGTCTTTGACCCTCGTCCCTCAGATACGCACACAAGCCTCCAGCTTGTCTCCATGTCATCCTTCACTTACGCCTCGAAGTCCGCGTCCCTCGGCTCATCATCCCTGCTATCCACGGTCCCTCGGATGTGCACACAAGCCTCCAGCTTGCCTCCATGCCACCCTTCACCTGAAGACATCAACCAAGTCTATGTGTACCTGCAAACCTGCACACTCACATACATATATTAGTCCAACAACAGACCCTAACTTAATCATATTGATCACACAAATCAAAACCGTGATCCTCCATATCATACTTGGGCCGATTGCCCCAACAATCATTCCCTTTTTGATGTGCGACAATATGTTTAAGTTAGGTAAACAAAAACAACAATATCAATAACAATTGAAAATTAAAGCATAGCAAACAAGAGGCAACCTTCCACTTAACCTATGCCCTCTCACAATTTTCAATTCTTACCACAACACCCAGTTAAGTTATAACCAACTTAACACTACAAGTTTCCCATGTCAAGTTAAACCTAACTTAACAGCACACTTTCTCCCCATTTGACATCATCAAAAAGATTGCCCTAAATAATCCTACCCTTAGTGCCAAAATGAACTCAACCTATGTCTGAAAAACTCCTCAGAAATCAACATTCAGCCTTGGCAGTTGACAGCCCTATGTTATTCTCAACACACAGAAACATCAGTCGACTGCCCCCAGGGTAGTCGACTGATACAGTCAATTCCGAAATTCCCGTCCAATTTCAGAAACTTCTAGAAAATTCTAAAAAATCCAGAAAAATCTAAAAATTTGCAAGTACGTTTGTTAGGATATACTCTACCTTAGAAAAATATAGTTTTATGAAAAATATCAAATGTGCTTGACTTTTGGTACAAACTCAAATTTTCTCAAAACATGACATTTTGTATCAACTTTGAAATCTATACATAATTTCATGTGTTTGCCAACTTCATTCATTAACATTTCACATATATAATTGCCCTCAACTCTCCCTTTTTTCTTATGTATTCTTAATTGAAATCTTCTTGATGAAGTTTGATGAAGATCGGTTTGAAGGAAGAAGCTTTACTAACCCTAGTTGTAGATCCGAGATAGGAGAAGGCTAGGAGGATGTTTCTAGGACGTGGGAGGACCTTAGATCGCAAGGAGAGGTTGGGAGGAGACGAAGGCTCGCAGGGGTGGCACGCAAAACCCTAGGTTTTGGCCACCCCGCGGTCTGTTTCTTATTAAAACCCGCGGATCAGTCGATTGCCCCTGGGGCAGTCGATTGGGAAAACGAACAGAAGGTTCTCAGTTTCGAATTCACTTAGACCAGTCGACTGATTCTGAACCAGTCGACTGGTACATGAATTTCAGTTTTTCAGCCTAATTTCAGAAATGCCTAATTAATTCCACAAATTTTCAAAAAATCTGAAATTTCGTGAAGAGATTTGTCAAGCACATGTCTTCTTGGGAAAAATATGTTTTCCAACAAAACTACTTCGAATCCCAAGATTGGAACGAATTCAACCCTTCCTAAATTGTATCATTGAAACTTATCCAAAAGTTCTAATTTTAGCCTCTCCTTGATGTATCTTCTCATACCTGACCATAATACATTTCTAGCACTGAGTTATATGACATTTACACATTAAACCGTAATTTTTATCAAATATAATCTCATTTTCATCTTTTTCTCCATAAATCTCCTTTTATTGTGCCAATTCCCTAGGATTAAGACTCACCTTAGTCTTCCAAACCCTTTGACACATTCCATAGTCCACTTGATCCCCTAGGAGAAATCCTCCCGAGATCCATTGACCATGAATCTTATTTTGGCTTCTAAAGCTCCCCCTCGAGCTCTTAATCCTAGCTACCTCCCTAGGTGACTCATTCACAAATGCAAGACCACACCGGTGCTCCTCTTGTGCTTCTTGACCTTCAACTATCACTCTCTTAACTTTGTATACCTTCTTCTTGGTTAAATCTTTCTTTTCTCTTTTAAATGACTTTTCCTTACCATTTTGACCTTCCCTCTACCATAGTCATAGGGCATCCTAGAATATGACTTTTTACTAACATTTGACTCCCTAAAATGGTATCCTAGTCCCGGCCTACCATTTCTAAGGTGTTGGTCATTTGGCCTCATGCTTACTCTCTTGGATCCCCTAATAAGTCTATCTAGGTTCTTTTCTAATTTATCATATTTTGCTCTTAAAACTTGATTTTCTTCTCTAAATTCCTAACCTTAGTATTACTATGTATATTTTGATCATTCCTAGATCTATCCATTTTTCTAGGCATGTGCCTCCCTTTCTTAGGGTTAATGCCATGATCCTTAGGTCTAGTAACCCTAGATTTATTATGAAACATAGGTTCTTTGATATTTTGGCATGAAATAGTATTTCTATTTCTATCATAATACTTGAATCCAAAAGTATGCATAGACACACAATCAATATTAATTCTAGCATTCATAAAAGCATTTAGAGCATAAGTAAAGTTAGGGTTTACCTCCCTTACCCTTGTAGCTCCCCCTTGATATGAGCTTCTTTTCTTCTCAACTTTTTTCCATCTTCTTAAATGCTCCATCTTCTTGAGCTCTCCTTTTCTTGGACATTGAGTATGATAATGTCCTAGCTCCCCGCAAGTATAGCACCTAATGTGTTTCTTTTTTTTCTTTTCCCTACAACCCACATTAGATTTAAATGAATAAATTTGGGTTTAAGGATTACCTCCTTTTTACCTAATGGACACTTGTCCTTGTAGTGCCCCTTCTTGTTGCATCCAAAGCATATGATGTACTCTTTTGATTTGGCTTTGGTGGAGGTTGGAGCTTTTTCTTGCTCTTGTATGGATAAGGGTCTCTCCTCCCCCTCAATTCTTGAAGTTGACACCTCTTCTTCTTCTCTTGATGAAGTGGATGATCTTTCACTTGATTGTACCACTTCAATCGATGAGGTTGACAATTCTTCTTCATTTTGGTCTTCTTGAACCATGGAACTTATCTCTTTGGGCTCTTCCACTATTTGAGCTCGGGTAGGATTTTCATGAAATTCTTCCAACTTGTTCCACAACTCATGTGCACTCTTATACTCATCTACACCACTCAAAACATTATTAGGTAAAATAGTTACTAATATATCAATTACCTTCTCATTTACCCTAGAATGTGCTTGTTGCTCCTTAGTCTAATATCTAGGTCGGAGCTTCTTTCCGTGCTTGTCCTTTGGAATTTCGAATGGTTCCTCTAGCACCACCATGCACTCCCAATCCATCCCAAGCCAAGTTTTCATTCTTGTCTTCTAATAATCAAAGTCTTCATGATCGTAGGATAGTGGAGTGTTGATATCATCCCCTAACTTGTTTTCCATCATTCTTCCCTCTAGCTTGTGCTCTTTTGGCGATTATTCCTACAAGAGCGGACCTTCGCTCTGATACCACTTGTTAGATCGTTGTTGTCTTGCTAGAGGGGGTGAATAGCAACTTTCGAATTTCTCTACCTACAACGTTAGCAAGCGCAAGCGGAAATCTAATAAAATAAATGAAAACAATGCTAACACACCTATTTACGTGGTTCGTAGATAAAAACTCCTACTCCACGGCTGCCCGAAAGGTGGGGGATCCCTAATCCGTCGGTGGATGATTCCCCGGAGCACCTCCGGCTAGATCGCGTAGCTCCTTGTGGGTGGAGAAACCTCTCCACAACCTCTGGATACTATCTGAGCACAACAGGCTGCTTACTCACTCTATGCAAGCAAGTTTCGCCGAGAAAGAAAAGTATGAAATGAGTTCCTTAAAATATAGCTCGAGTCTGAAATGACCGCTACTAGTCGACTAGTCCCACTCAGATTCGACCGTTACAGCCAACGTTCGAATCACCAGTTATTCCCAGTCGACTGCCCCTAGTCCTTCTCTAAGTCTAGGGTTACCCTTTCCGAGTACATTTCTCTCCGCACTCGAACCCTCCCGGCTTAGTTCCCCGAGTACAAACACTCACACTCGGACCCTCACGACCTGGTCGACTCTTCACCAGCAGCCTTGACTGTTACTTTCACACCCTCTTCGTCTTTGATCCTCGTCCCTCAGATGCGCACATATGTTTTCAGCTTGCCTCCATGCCATCCTTCACGTACGCCTCGATGTTCGTGCCCCTCGGCTCATCGGCCATGCTATCCACGGTCCCTCGGATGCGCACACAAGCCTCCAGCTTACCTCCATGCCACCCTTCACCTGAAGACATCAACTAAGTCTATGTGTACCTGCAAATATGCACACTCACATACACATATTAGTCCAACAATAGACTCTAACTTAATCATATTGACCACACAAATCAAAACCGTGATCCTCCAGATCATACTTGGGCCGATTGCCCCAACAATAACCAGTGTTTGAAAAACATCTTGTAGGTTTAGTTCGGGTACAAATTTGATATTTTGTCCGACAAAAATTTATTTATGATCATTTAATAAACGGTAATTTACCAAAGGGCGCACCATGGTTTCTATTTTACCAAAGGGCGCAACCCTTTAAGTGAACTTCCTATTATGCCCTTGGCGCCACAAAATACCTTTTCCATTCACAATTTCGAGACATCCGAACCACTTTAGCAGTAAAATAAAAATTTGTGGTTCGGATGGCCAGCGTTTAGAATTGTTGTCCATTCTCTCTCAGCGCAACAACGTAAATGATATTGTCGAAGGAGGACATTGTGCGTGCCCTAGTTGTGCTTTGTGCTTTAGTCGCAAGCTAATCCCTCGAATCCCTCCGGGCAGCCAAAACCTAGGCAAGTATCGAAAGTGTTAGTGTGTGATCCTGAGGCGGGGGTGCAGACTGCTCGGCACTATCAAAGTAGGATTTAGGGTTTCTGTAGGGTTGATTTTTATGATAATGGCAGGAAAAAGGTCTGTGGGTGGTTCATCGTCTTCTTCATTGGCATTAATCACTAAGGTATGTTAGCGATAGGCTTAGGTAAGAACAACATAGTTTGTGAAAATGTTTATACTTATTTTTTGCTGAATAAATTTGTAATGTATAAAAACTGTAGGGTTTAGATGAGTTTGGGAGGAAATTACATTGCCATTCCCTTGCCATTCCCTTGTCCTTAGTTAAGACCTTTTCCTTTCCTTTTGATGGCATTCCCTTGCCATTCTTGCACTCCCCCTTCTTGCCATAATCATATGCTACCCTAGCATATCTCTTTTCCTTGGCATGGGAGACCCTAGATCGGTATCCTAGACCCGATCTATCATTGTTGGGTTTTAGACCACCCAACACCATATCCAAACCCTTAGATCCAATAGTGAATCTCTCTAGGGTTTTCTCTAACCTCTCAAGCTTTTCCCTTAAAGCTTGATTTTCCCTTTCTAGGTTCCTAAACCTAGAATCCACATGTCCACTTTGGACATTCCTAGAACTACCCATTTTCTTAGGTACATTCCTTTCTTTCTTGGGATTAGTGTCATGATATTTAGGTCTAGAGGTCTTGGGTTGATCATGATGCATGCTTTTGTTAATGTTTTGACCTACCTTGTTATCCCTATTCCTAACATTATATTTGAAACCATGATTATGCACAAGTAAGCAACTTTCATGTATTCTAGCATGCATGGATGGACAATTAACATGATTTTTAACATGGAAAGAGGAACTTGAGATAGAATTTCTTTTTAGCCTAGGGTTAGGAATTACCTCCCTTACCCTTGGAGTTCCTCCTTGTTGTAAGCTTCTCTTCTTCCTTTGCTCTTTCTCCCATCTCCTCAAGTGCTCCATCTTCTTGAGCTCTCCTCTCTTTGAGCACTTGGTGTGGTAATGCCCAAGCTCACCACACGTGAAGCATCTAATTCTTTTCTTCTTCTCTTGGGCTTCTCCAATCCTACACTTCATGTTAGAATTTAAATGAATTGAAATATGTTTAGTTTTTACCTCCATTTTACCTTTCGGGTACTTGTCCTTGTAGTGCCCCTTCTTGTTGCAACCAAAGCATGTAATGTGGTCCTTGGCTCTTGCTTTAGTGGAGGTAGAGGTGAAGGCTAGGTTGACTTCTTCTTCAATCTTGGATGATGTGGATGCCTCCTCTTGTTCCGGTATTGACGAGGGTCTCTCCTCCCCCTCAATTCTTGAGATGGTGACCTCCTCCTCTTCTCTAGATGAGGTAGATGACCTCTCACTTTCTTCTTCCACTTCACTTGATGAGATGGTCAATTCTTCTCCTTTTTCTTCTTCTTGACCCATTTGACTCATCTCTTTGGATTCTTGAGATTGCGTAGGTTTCTCATGAATTTCTTTCAATTTGCTCCACAATTCATATGCATTTTGATATTTACCTATACAATTCAAAACATTAGTAGGCAAGATATTGATCAAAATATTTATTACCTTCTCATTGGCCCTAGCGTGTTCTTGTTGTCCACTTGTCCAATATCTAGGGCGGAGCTTCTTTCCATGCTTGTCTCTTGGAATTTCAAATGGTTCTTCAAGCACCATCATGCACTCCCACTCCATCATCAGCCACATCTCCATTCTTGACTTCCAACGCCCGAAGTCTTCAAGGTCGTAGACCGGTGGAGTGTATATATCGTCCCCAAGTTTGTCATCCATGATTTTCTTCCTCTAGCGGTTGCTCCCTCGGCGGTTAGTCCGATCAAGAGCGGTCCTTCGCTCTGATACCAATTGTTGGGTCGTTGCCGGTCCGCTAGAGGGGGTGAATAGCGTTTCTTTGATTCTTTCAACCTACGTTGTTAGTTTGCACAGCGGAAATACAAGATAATAAAGCTAAAAACAAAGAACAAACGCTAACAAACCATATTTAGTTGGTATCCATCCCGGTCGGGTGACTAATCCAACAATCCTTCGGCGGATCAAACCCCGGATAACCTCCGGCTATCACGTGTCGCTCCTTGTGGGTGGAGAAACCTCACCACAACACCAAACAAAGCTCTGGACACGAAGACTACTAACTTGCCCTTAACCAAGACAAGTTTCGTCAAGAAACCCCAGCCCGATCGAGTCCCCCTTTAAATAGACTCGGGCTGGAAATCACGCCACCAGTCGACTGCTCCAGGGGCAGTCGACTGGTACCACTAAAATCCGACCGTTACACCCCAACGTTCGAATTCTTAGCTGTTTCCAGACTTCACCAGTCGACTGCCCCCCTAGGGGCAGTCGACTGCACTAGTCGACTGCCCCAGTGGCAGTCGACTGATCTAAAGGAAAAACCTTCTGTGAGTCCACGCAGTCGACTGCCCAACCTGGCAGTCGACTGCCCTGCTTTCCAGCCTAGGGTTTTGCCTCCCCGAGTACATTCCACTCAGCACTCGACCCGTAGGACTTCCCGAGTACATTCACACATCACTTGTACCCTTACGACTCGACTGACTCCTCCTCCGCAGCCTCGACTGTTGCCTTCGCGCCCTCTTCATCTTTGGCCCTCGTCCCTCGGATGCGCACACAAACCTCCAGTTTGCCTCCATGCCACCCTTCACGTACGCCTCGAAGTCCGCGCCCATCAGCTCATCGTCCCTGCTCTCCAAGGTCCCTCGGATGCGCACGCAAGCCTCCAGCTTGCCTCCATGCCATCCTTCACCGTACTGAGGCCGTCCAGTCAAGTCCATATGTGTAACCTGTACAACCTGCACACTCAACATACACATATAAGAATACAAGGGAAAACCTAACTTAAACCCTTTGCCCAAACATCAAAACTCATGGTCACACCGGACCATCTTAGGGCCGATTGCTCCAACAGTTGATTCACATCGAGTTGCTGCAATGTAGTGTAACAACTGATACGGTAAGAAAACATAACTCATAATGATTTGGACTAAGTTTGCCCACCAGAAATAATATCTCTTTGGTTAACTATAACTAGTGATATATATCCAAGTATTGAAAGTCCATCAGTGGGTTTCTGATACATAATTTGAAAATATGACTTAATGGTTTCGAATTGAAATTTGGTATGCATTCTATATTTAGTTAGTAAGATGGATTATCTCTACCATAAATATAAAAAACTAGTTTCAAATTCTAAAAATTAATAATTAAATAAAATTACAGGATTTGGTCACATCTTATAGATAAATATAGAATATTATTCTATAAATCATTATTTTATTTAATGCCCAAGGTGAGAATGAACTTAACTGATTTCAGGCCAACCGTGGGCCTGAAATAAAATGATTTCAGGCCCACGCTGGGCCTGAAATCAATAATTTCAAGCCCACGGTGAGCCTGAAATAAATTGAATTTAGGCCCACCGTGGGCCTGAAATCACTTTAATTCAGGTCCAGTCCTGAATAGCTACATTTCAGGCCCAACTTGGGCCTCACCTAAATTGATTTCAGGCCCAGGGTGGGCCTGAAATCAAGTGACTTCAGGCCCACCGTGTGTCTCAACTGGGAAAATTTGAGGGTATCTGTTAACCATAAAATCCTTCTGATTTATGTTGGTGGATAATAAATTTGTAGTTGTGTAGGTGTATAAATTTGACACCATCTTTCTGATTTATGTTGGTGGATTTCAGAATTTCAGATAGGGTAGGTCCATCAGTGAGTTTTGCTCAAAACTCACTGATACACCTAAACTACTGCTATAGCAATGGTGATACATCAAGATTAGAGGTTGGGACCCAAAAAATTTCATCTCCTAGCTCAACCCTCTCTACTGATATATGGATTTCAGAATTTCAGATAGGGTAGGTCCATCAGTGAGTTTTGCTCAAAACTCCCTGATACACCTCAACTACTGCTTTAGCAATGGTTATACATCAAGATTAGAGGTTGAGACCCCAAAAATTTCATCTCCTAGCTCAACCCTCTCTACTGATATATGGATTTCAGAATTTCAGATAGGGTAGGTCCATCAGTGAGTTTTGCTCAAAACTCATTGATACACCTAAACTACTGCTATAGCAATGGTAATACATCAAGATTAGAGGTTGGGACCCAAAAAATTTCATCTCCTAGCTCAACCCTCTCTACTGATATATGGATTTCAGAATTTCAGATAGGGTAGGTCCATCAGTGAGTTTTGCTCAAAACTCACTGATACACCTCAACTACTGCTATAGCAATGGTGATACATCAAGATTAGAGGTTGGGACCCCAAAAATTTCATCTCCTAGCTCAACCCTCTCTACTGATATATGGATTTCAGAATTTCAGATAGGGTAGGTACATCAGTGAGATTTGCTCAAAACTCACTGATACACCTCAACTACTGCTATAACAATGGTGATATATCAAGATTAGAGGTTGGGACCCCAAAAATTTCATCTCCTAGCTCAACCCTCTCTACTGATATATGGATTTCAGAATTTCAGATAGGGTAAGTCCATCAGTGAGTTTTGCTCAAAACTCATTGATACACCTAAACTACTGCTATAGCAATGGTGATACATCAAGATTAGAGGTTGGGACCCTAAAAATTTCATCTCCTAGCTCAACCCTCTCTACTGATATATGGATTTCAGAATTTCAGATAGGGTAGGTCCATCAGTGAGTTTTGCTCAAAACTCACTGATACACCTCAACTACTGCTATAGCAATGGTGATACATCAAGATTAGAGGTTGGGACCCCAAAAATTTCATCTCCTAGCTCAACCCTCTCTACTGATATATGGATTTCAGAATTTCAGATAGGGTAGGTCCATCAGTGAGTTTTGCTCAAAACTCACTGATACACCTCAACTACTACTATAGCAATGGTGATACATCAAGATTAGAGGTTGAGACCCCAAAAATTTCATCTCCTAGCTCAACCCTCTCTACTGATATATGGATTTCAGAATTTCAGATAGGGTAGGTCCATCAGTGAGTTTTGCTCAAAACTCACTGATACACCTAAACTACTGCTATAGCAATGGTGATATATCAAGATTAGAGGTTGGGACCCCAAAAATTTAATCTCCTAGCTTAACCCTCTCTACTGATATATGGATTTCAGAATTTCAGATAGGGTAGGTCTATCAGTGAGTTTTGCTCAAAACTCACAGATACACCTCAACTACTGCTATAGCAATGGTGATACATCAAGATTAGAGGTTGGGACCCCAAAAATTTCATCTACTAGCTCAACCCTCTCTACTGATATATGGATTTCAGAATTTCAGATAGGGTAGGTCCATCAGTGAGTTTTGCTCAAAACTCACTGATACACCACCTCAACTACTGCTATAGCAATGGTGGTACATCAAGATTAGAGGTTTGGATCCCAAAAATATTATCTCCTAGCTCAACCCACTCTACTGATATAGCGTTTTCACAATTCCAGATATGATTGAGCTAGGATCAACCATTTTATTTCAGGCCCACCGTGGGCCTGAATCATTTTATTTCAGGCCCACCATGGGCCTGAATCAAATCTTTCAAGCCCATGGTGGGCCTGAAATAATTTTATTTCAGGCCCACATTGGGCCTGAATTATTTTATTTCAGGCCCACCGTGGGCTTGAAATAATTATATTTATAATAAAATATAATTATTATCATTTTATTCTATATGTGAATTTTATAGCCTTGAAAATTAAATATAAATACATAATCAATAAAATCCACATGATGAATCAGAACAGAGTTTTGATATATAACAACTTAGTTTGATTTTTATAAATAAAAATAGATATTACCTAAATTATATTTATAATACATATAAAGAAAAAAGGGTCGGCTAGGGCCTGAAATCCTTTTATATCAGGCCCAGCAGTCACTCAGCTTTATAGTGTTGCTTAGAGGCTAGTGATCAACAATCGTCTTCTAGCTCCAGATTTGTTACGATTTCAAGGTAGCGTGCTTGTCTTCATTGGAGTAGTTGTCGGCGACATCCTTGTCATCGCACTAGTCGAATTGTACGTACCCTAATTTGTAGTTTGTGATTTCAGTTCTTGCTTTTCACCTAGGGTTAGCTAGCGATAGTTTTCAGTAAATGGCTGAACTTGAGGAGGCCCGTTTATGAACGAATTCTAAGTGTCAAAACTGTTTGTGTAAAATAATTATTTGTTTGATGGTTGCTAAGTTCGGTATGGGTCAAAAAATATCATCTTCAAAGAAAGTTGCTCCCACCAAATCTAAGAAACAGCAAGTCCCTGGGGGAAGTCATGGGAAAAAACCGCTGCCACAACGAAAAATCAAATTGCCTACCGAGTATACAAGTTTTGCCAACAGAGGTCGAAGTAAACGAATGAACTGGAAAAGTAGCCTTTGTCATTTCAAAAATTTTATTGAATCTGTTCCACCCACACCAGCACAAGAACAATTGCTTCGAGAAACACCCTTTTCTTGGGTCCTCGACCTTCCTACTAGTTCTTGTGTAAGACCCCAGGTTCAGAACATGTTTGATAATTGAGATGAAGAAGAACAGAGCTTTGTATTCCATGGGAAAAAACTAAATTTCACAACGGTTGATATATCAGTTATTTTAGGGCTACCTGACCATGGAGATATAGTCAAACTTGATTTGAGCCCACTGTACAAGGAGTATTTTGAAGATTCCAGTTGTTCTGCACGGCATTTGGAGAAACTGCTAATAAAGTCTACATCCAATGACAAGCTGTACTGTCAGTTGTATATATTCTATTTTTTTGTACAGTGCTATTTTGTGGTAGTAGCAGCATACTTGCCATTCCTGCCCTGTCACTTATTGATTGCGTAGATGATTTTGACAATCTACCAAATTACAATTGGTGCAATGCCGTGTACAATTTCATGACTCCTCAGTTGGGAGCCATTGGAAAGGAGGTGACATTGAGACATAGACCACATGTAGGTGATTCAACCCAACCGGCCAAGGCTCCCTTGCTCAAGGGATTTCCAAATATTTTGGCTGTAAGTGAGAGCACATATACCTGCTAATATAATTTCATGATGGATATTATTTACTGATTATAATGATGTTGCAGGTGTGGGTTAATGAAAATATTAGTATTGCTGCTCCTGAACATCCTCATAGATTGCTAAGAATACTTCGCTGGACTTGGCCTAAAGCCCATGTTGACACTATCAAGAGGATGATAGACCGTGTGGCCCCAAATTTAATTATTGTTGATTTAATTCCAATTGATATAGAGCATGATTTGGTACTTGACTACTCTCCTCCAACTCAACCACTTGAGGTAGAATGTGAGGTATTACAGCAGGCACCAGAAGGAAGCCAGGCAGCACAAGGAAGGCTACAACCCTTACAAATGGAAGCTTGCAATATATGTATACAAAAACAAGAACAAATTGAAACCTTACAGCAACAATTAAATATAGCAATTAAAAGTATGGAGGAAGCTAAAAGTGAGACGGCATCAGCCATCAGTGCTAAGGATCAAATTATTGCTCAGCAAGAAACAATAATTGCAGAGAAGGAGTCCCAGCTGAAACAAAAAGATGACATCATTGTTGAAAAGGATAAAATAATTGGTGACAAAGATTCACAGCTTAAACAACAAGAGGAGCTAAATGATAAAAGGGTAGCTGTAAGAGAGAAGATCATACTTCAGTCTAATCAAAAAATCAAACAGCTGCATGAATAATTGCAAAGCAAAGGGTCAGATGAAGGTGAGCCGCTTGCCAAAAAAAGGAAAATAACTCAGGCAAGACAAGACTACCAGCCCAAAGGCAAGGGCAAACAAGTTGTTCAGGATGAGGATGAGGATGATGATGAAGATGATGATGAAGATGACGAGGCTCCTGCCCCATCAATCTCAGATACTACAACGTAAACAACAAAATCTGAGACCTCCACCCAAACAAACATATCTGAACATCATGCAGCTAAAGCTAAATAATTTCTAAAGGTCAAAAGCAAAATCTTGATGAATTCCGGGATATTTTTTAAGAAGAAGCCTAAAGATGCAGAGATTGCTGAAACATTATTAAAGCTTAGTAAATTAAAGTGAGTTAGTTGCTATTGCGTTTGGAAAAATATTGTAAAACATTGATGATTATTGACATTCATTAATAAAATTTAATCATTCACATTGTTATTAAGTTGCTTATCTTATTTGCATGTAGGTATGAGTTGAATCCAGTATGGTCCAATGAGACCTTTACATTAGATATGCTATCTTTTTTGACAATATTTGATTGGAATGACTACACCACTGAGGATTGCATCAATACATACTGGACTATTCTTGGAAATGAAGCAAAAGCCTGTAACTCACCATACCTGCCGTCCATATTCTGTGGGGTGGGGTTTGATGTAAGTCTAGCTACTAAATCATTATTGTTTTTTTCTATGATTTAGTCCACTGACACTTTCTTTTAAATAACCATAGGAACATTTTGAGGCAATTCACGCTCAGGCTTTTGAACAAACTATTGCTACTGATACGGATAAACCAATTAGATATATCATCTGTCCTCTAAATAATGCAGATGATCATTGACATCTAATAGTTATTGACCTCGTGGAAGGTAGTATCCATCATTATAATTCTCTCGGTGCTACAGAAGGGTACACTGCCAAATTTGAAATATAAGGATCTTCAGCTAATGGACCATCTAATATAAAATATAAGGATCTTCAGCTGATGCAAGCAATCGAGAACAATGATGCAAGCAATCGAGAATTTAAAATATAAGGATCTTCAGCTAATGGAAACTCCTCCTCTAAGTCACTTTACTCATCTGGGGGGAATTCATATTCCTCAATCTGCTTATCATCGGCTTGGAATTCTAGTACACTTGTAATGGGTTCTAATTCATCTGCATTCCGGATTTCAATTCCTTCCTCCCCACTCCAGGTTGGCTCAAAGAATTCAACAACTTTTGTAGAACAATTCAAACCCTCACCTTCTATATTAGTTGCTTCTTCATTTAGATCAATTGTCAAATTCCTTGTAATTTTTGATCCATTCCCCGTGACAATATTATCATCAAGAGTATTCCATATTTCGGATAGAATTTCGTCAACAACATTATCATCCCTGAAAAAAAATTATAATTACATTTTACAAACTTTGAAAATCATAATCAAGGACCTAGGAAGGCCTGAGGACCTGAAATATTTTGATTTCAGGCCCTCACAGGGCTTGAAATCATTATATTTCAGGTCCTATGAGGGCCTGAATATAATGATTTTAGGCCCTACGAGGGCCTGAAATCTTTTGATTTCAGGCCCTCACAGGGCCTGAAATCATATTATTTCAGGCCCTTGGAGGGCCTGAATCTTTTTATTTCAGGCCCTCACAGGGCCTGAAATCAGTATATTTCAAGCCCTTGGAGAGCCTGACTTATATTGATTCAGGCCCTCCCAGGCCCTCAAATCCAATGATTTCAGCCCCTGTAAGGGCCTGAAATCTTTTTATTTCAGGCCCTGGGAGGATCTGAATTCCTTTTATTTCAGGCCCTCTCAGTGCCTGAAAACAACATATTTCAGTCCCTCCTAGGGCCTGAAATCTAATGATATCATGCACTCCCAGGGACTGAATTCCTTTAATTTCTGGCCCTTATAGGGCCTGATATGGTAATATATCACCCCTAGGTCGAATTCAAGCATTTATTTATCTTAAGTTTAACAATTTCAGAGAGCTCTTATTATGTAATGCATATCACCCTTAGACTCCTCCAAACATAAAAATTGTAGCAAGAGTTGATAAATATAAAACTAGGTCTGATACCATATCAAAGATGACAATTATACGTACATTACTATTTGTATTTGTTACCAATCTGTTGCTTGCTTTTTCTCCTTCAACACCTATCTTCCTCAACTGCCTTGATGAATTGAGTTGTGCAAGGTCGAAATATATACGTACCCTCGTCATGAATCGACTTGTGCAAGGTAGTAATATATATATATAGGCTGAGAAAATTTTCACTACCTGGCCATCTGAACCACAAATTATTATTTTACTGCTAAAGTGGTTCGGATGTCTCGAAATTGTGAATGGAAAAGGTATTTTATGGCGCCAAGGGTATAATAGGAAGTTCACTTAAAGGGTTGCGCCCTTTGATAAAATAGAAACTATGGTGCGCCCTTTGGTAATTTCGGATTGTCACGTACGCCCTTTGGTAAATTGCCGTTTAATAAATAACTAATTAAATGAATAAATTTAAACAATTTATTAAATTAAATAAAAAAATCTTAAACACATATATATATTCATGAATAATATTCAGATAAAATTTATAAATTATATTAATCAATAAAATTCTTATTGATGATAAATAGATAAATAGGCTCTTAAATGAATACACAAACTTACAGCATCAAACTCACTATTAATTAACTAATTTTTAAATTATAAAATTTCAACCATCAAACAAATTTAAAAGTTCAATAATATATCAAACAAATTTGAAAGTTCAATAATATTTAAATGAATCAAACTCAAATTCATAAATAATAATAATCAAACTTAAACATTTAAATAACTTAGTTAATTTTAGATTTAACTACCTACTGTATCAAACATCGTCAACAATATAAAATTTAGCTCAATTTACTTTTCAGCTCAAGGGTTGTGTTTGGTTCGACTCGATCTAATCTCTTGCTGAGCCCCAACTAGGTTAGGTTCGTGCCGTCGTAAGTGGGCTAGTAGTCATGGGTTGTTGGGCCAAGGCCCATGGACTGTGGTCGGTGGTACCAGTGTGGCTTCCTCAGCAGATGAGAGGAGGAGGAGGTTTGAAGACCACCCAAACATGTGGCCGGATGAAGCCAGTCTCTTCCCATCAACCAATACCACGCCACCTTATCTCTTTCCCTCTTCTTCCCGGCCTCGCAGATAACAAACGACGCCAGCGATATAAACAGCAAATCGGAGGAATTGCAGGGAAGCCAAGTAGCAGCTCCCCATGGCCTCCACCACTCTCTCCACCGCCTCCGCCCCATCTCAGGTAACCTACACCTCGACCCCATCCTCTTCCCTTCTAAAAGTAGCGATTTGCAGGGGACGAACACTTAAAGCTCACATTTGGGCTTTACGCAGCTCTCCTCGGCTAAAAATGGCATCTTTGCGCCGTCGCAGTCGCTCCTGAGCAAGCGGGCGCTCCCCAGTCCGGGGAAGGAGCGGAGGGGGAAGATCACCTGCCAGGCGACCAGTATCTCCGCCGACAGAGTGCCGGACATGGGCAAGAGGCAGCTCATGAACCTTCTTCTCCTCGGCGCCATTTCGCTGCCCACCGCGACGATGCTGGTTCCCTACGCCGCCTTCTTCGTGCCCCCGGGGTAAGGTCAAGAAGCAGACTGTACACACCTGAAACCCTAAACTTCTCTATTTCATGCTTAAGCTTTGTGGAATCGTATTCTACAGTTCAGGAGGATCTGGCAGCGGAACTGTAGCTAAAGATGCACTTGGAAACGATGTTCTTGCGTCCGCGTGGGTCAAAACGCATGGCCCTGGTGATAGAACCCTAACTCAGGGTTTAAAGGTTGTCTTCTATGCCTTAACTATACTGTCCTGCAAGGGAAGTGCTGTTTGTGTGTTGAAGATTTAATTAACTACTTAGAAAAAGGGAGCCTTGGTGCAACAATTTAAATTGTTGCCGTGTGATCTCCAATTTGAATCACAGAAATCTAGGGTCTAGATCCGCATTGGCAGGAGCTTCATGCACCAACTACTCTTTTAACTACTTAGAAAAAGTTATGATGTGTAGTAGTATGGTTTGATTACTGCATTTTTCATGCTTCATGGCCGTCTATACACAGTTAATTTCTCACCTAACAAAGGGCAGTCCGGTGCACGAACTCCCTCTAATGCGAGGTCTGAGGAAGGGTCGGATCACATCGAGTCTATTGTATGCAATCTTATCTTGCATTGTAAGAGGCTGTTTTCGCGACTCGACCCCGCGACCACAAGGTCGCACAATAATAACTTTACCATTGCGACAAGACTCCCTTTCAAATTTCCCACCTAACAGAAGTTAGAGAAGTAAGCCACTTTTGTTGTTCTTGGGTTAGAACATCTGTTTTTAGGCTCTAGTTTCTATTCTAGTCACAAGTCTACTAGAAACCTTCAACAGTCTGAGACTTTGATTTGTTCGACTAATGGCATAAGGAAATGACTAATGACATATAGATATGGTTCGACGACTGTCTTTTGTCGAGAGCATCTGTATGTAGGATCAAGTTACTATTCTAGTTGCAAATCTTCTCTGTAGGAACCTTCAACAATCTGAAACTTTGATTTGTTATTTTGAAAGAAAAAAGCAGCCAGATTTTCAGCACAGTCTTGACTCACTAGTTTTGCAGGGAGACCCGACTTATCTTGTTGTGGAGGATAACAAAACTATTGCAACCTTTGGCATTAATGGTGTATGCACCCATCTTGGTTGTGTTGTTCCATGGAATTCTGCCGAGAAGAAATTCGTTTGCCCTTGCCATGGATCACAGTACAACGGCCAAGGCAAAGTCGTGAGAGGACCTGCGCCTTTGGTGAGTATACATGCCTCTTATTCTTCACTATGTTCATTTCTTTTGTATGCTAAGTAGGTATAAAGTGGAGTACACCATTACATTATAGCATAATCTACATGAGAAGATAACAAATCATCGATGCGCCAAATAAACTACATTCCCTACTTTTAGTATTGGAAGGTTAGGTTTTACTTGAACAAACCTGCAATTAACTGAGTACTTAGTTTTATTAATAAGTGATCATATAGGGATATCTAATCTTAACCAGTAGAGTAGTAAGTTTGAGCCATGATTGTTTTTCATGGCGGTATTTAGCTCCACTATCAGTGCTTGGTTCTCAAAATTATATGGTTTAGTTGAGGATGATAAAAGGAACGTAGACAGTTTGTCGGTAAATTGGCTAACAACTGTTTTTCGCACCTTTTTCTGTTTCATCCAACAAGAGTTTGTGCTTGATTGTCTATTATAAGATGCATCTTTCAATAGCTTTTGCTGCATAGTGAATTCTATTTTCTGGCAAAAATGGCAGTCATTGGCTTTGGCCCATGTTGATATCGACGACGATAAGGTTATCTTCGTACCATGGGTGGAAACAGACTTTAGAACTGGGGAAGATCCATGGTGGGCTTAAGATGTCATTGTCACTGTCAGCTATGTCTATATGCAACTTAAGGGTATCCAATTTCGCATACTATTTTGAAGATTTATTATGCTTTTCTCACAAGGACTTGTGACATTAGCACAAATGCTGTAACATCTAATACTAAACATGCCTTTCTGCATTATATAGGCGTGTTTTCTTCAAAATGCGTGTTTGGATTTGGATACCGAACTGTCAGTACATGTCGGTGGCGATGCCTTGTAAGGCTTTTAGAGTTCCATCGAGGTGGATTGGACTTGGTCTAGGTGGTTGTAGTGTTTAGGGGACAAGTTTGCCTTGCCTAACAAGAGGACCTGGTTTGTTTAGGTGAAGGTCGAAAGCTCTGAAAACTTTGATATTCAACACATTCAACAGAAAACTTAAAAAAATGATAATGGTCCTGTGACTCCTCGCGTCGCAAACCATGGAACTAATAGAATTCTTAGTACATCTTATTAAACAACAAGAACAATACAGCTTAAATAGGCACCAGAGTAGTCTCCTAAACTTAGCAATAATGAATAGAAGCATTTACCAACCTTTGCCGATCAGCCATAACCAATCAAGCACAACCCCAGCAAAAATGCCGGCAAGGAGAAATACTACAAGCAAGTTTCCCAAAGCATTCTGCTCTGGACCCTGCACAAACAAATTTCATTTAGTGTCTTCAAAAGAATAGGAAGAAACAAGGAAATTGACATGTAACCTTGTATCCTTTTGGTGCGGCAGTAAAGACACAGACAGTAAGGTAGCCATTGCTTAGTCCTAAGAATGAGGTCAACATGATCATCCATCCTTGGTCCCCGTACTTGGCGGTGAAGTAGAAGGCTGGAATGAGTAGGAATCGCGAGAGAATTGCAGCCATTACACCTTTCCTTGATGATATCAACAATGGCTTAAGAAGAGGAATGTATCTTCCGATGAGATCCCACACATTATACATGGCGATTAGCACAAGTGCATACCTGAAGCAAATTCAAAGGCAACTGCTGCTGAAAACATCTAAATGTATTACAATTGCAATGTCAAAGCCATTTGCATATTCGAGTTATGAGAATCCTTACCATGAGCCCAAGCTGTGGGAGCCTGTGTCCTCAGCCAAGAATCCAGGGAATATTGACAATGTCAAAACATAGATAAGAAATAAGTCGATCGCATAGTCAATATTCTCTAAGAGCAACTGTTTGTTGCTCAAGCGTTCGTTAAGTTTTGGATCCTCAACCTGCAAAGGCCAAATTAGTTCGAAGGATAGTATGTCTTGCACTGGTAGACTAGAGCTCTGCGACGGAACCTTACCTCTTGGACATGGTGTTTTTGCATTCCTCCAGCAGCAAGGTCGGCAGAAACAGTCATTGAGCCTTCAGAAGCAGCCTTTTCACGGTAGTACTTCACGATCGGCAATTTGGGGAATACGAATGCATAAAGAAGAACACACACAAGCTCAAAGAAACATGAAATTGAGAAAAACATCACTGCAAGAAGAAGCACAAATGAAACTTCAGCACATCCTATAAGATCCTCAACTTCTTATTTACTAGAATAAGGAGATTATATAAGGAGAAATAATTGACGATAATATGTGGATTCAATGCTTCAGGTATAGAGGAAGAAACTATGAATTTGTCATTGTCCCTATTATATCTAATGATGATAAGCAGAACAATAATCAGAGACGAAAGCGAAATAAAAGTATATAATTGTTAAACCTGACATATCTAACAATAATTTTACTATAAATTTATGCAAAATTGGCTAATAAAAAAATTTAGTAGTTGATCATGATGATCAAACCTGTACTGTAATTCAAGTAGATGCAGAAGTGAGGAGAAATAGAATAACAAAGCCAACTAGAATGAAAAACCAAGGTTATGAAGACTCAAACTTACTGAGATTAAAAAACTAACAATAGTCCATAAATTTCCATTGCATTCAAATATTACTAAGTACTCATTACTTTGGATTGTAATTCCATATTTATTTAAAATAAAAATGGTTTATTAGTCGAAATTGAACATCTTACATACTTGCTCCCTTCCGAAAACCATTTTGGGAGTTCTCAAAAGCTGCTTTTGTGATTAACCTCAAAGCAGATGTTAGAGCCCCTGAAGCTGCTAGCCCAGCCAAGAAGGACTGCATTCACAAGAAATTCTGTCTGATTGCTTTCGCTAACCTTAAATTAGTTTGATTGACACTAATATCTTACTTGTATAAGCTCTGGGCTCATTAAAGAAAGATCACCAACCATCCCCCCTTGTACATGTGCATCAGCAATTCCAAATGCCCCACTTACAATGCATACACCTATAAATTCTCCAATGCCACCTTTTCCAGAAGTTGCAACATCCAACTATAGTGGAGAAACTTGCTTTGGCAATCAAGAACTTGGGTGCTAATGAAAATACAAAAAATAAACTTGATTCTTACCACAATTAGAGCTAATAAACTCAAGAAAAATAGAGTGTATCCAGCTATGTTGCGATTTCTGGTGTTAATCTTTGCTTCACGATATGCAAGTATAGCAATTGTTCCGAGGGCAAAAGGTTGGTAAACAAGAATAAATATTCTAGTTGGGTGGTAGTCCTGCAACAATGTAGTGAAATAAGTTGATCAATTGTAAAACTAATTATTTCTTTGTCAAGTTTCATCTACACAACAGCATGTGAGTCGTAAGAACAAGTGTGTACCAAGTCTCTCACAACTCCAGCTGCAAATACTGTCTCGCTGATAGCAAATAACACAAGGAGTTCACAAAAAAAAAATAATTGTTCAACCGACAGCTCAACATGCCACTGGTACAGACTAGGATTTTGTCTATAAAGTTATAAACGCTCACTTAAAATTTCATGGCATTCATAGGGACTTCTTCAGTAGTGCACTTCAATAAATTTGAAAGTGAAGATAAAGGAAAAAGATCCTTAATAACTCACTTGCAGAACTGAGTAGTCTTCTTCATTTCCAAGTAAGGCAAGAGAAATTGTATATGTAAGAGTAATTCAATAGAGGAAAAAAAAACAAGCAACATTATCAGAGTTGATTTAAAAGAAAAAAAATACATACTGGAAATAGGTAAGTATAGTAATCTTCAATTGTCAGCAAACTGTTCATTGAGAAAAGGCATCCATTTCCTAGTAGCCAGCAGACTAAAATTGCTAAAAACCTTCCCTGTCCATTAACAAAGCAGAATACGAAGACAATTAGAAGAGCAAGGATAATTTGGCTAAGTGCAAGCAACTAGGCTATGTTTGATTAAGGATAATGTAATGAATTTAAAATATAATTGATTATATGTTGTTGACCTTGTAATTCATATTACAAAACTTTATTATATTTTTTAATTCAGATTACATTACATTATATTACAGTTTTAAAATTGTACCAAACAAAATAATCAATTTTGTGATGTAATCTTCATTACATTACAAGATTAATTACCCTTTATCAAATATAACCTAATTAGTTGAGAACTAAAAAAGAACTAACCTCATTTATAATAGGAACTCCTTCAGTAGAGGAACTCATTCTTAATTCTGTGTCTATTACTTCTCCCGATTAACTGTCATTAGCAATACCTATTTGCTGGGTTAACAATTATAATTTATAGCTCTTAATTAATAAGATATAATATTAGAAACAAAATTTACCCAACCAGGTAATCATAGTAGGAAAAACAAACAGCAATGAAAAGTGTCTGTCCAAGAGAACAATGCTTGAAGTTTTTTTTTTTAATTTTTATAATCCAGGTGTCCAGTGTTCTTAGAGTTGCTGTCCCATTGGAAGAAAATTTCTGCAATGCTAGAATTCGACCCTTAGATGTCTGATTAATCATTTGAGAGTCTAACCATCACGAGAACATTTTAAGTTCTCGACTATAATTGTTATAGGAGAAAACTTTGTTATATGTTACATAATACGGTAATCAGAAAATGAATCCACACAAATATCCACAAGTTATGAAGACGAAAACTCAATAAAAGTGTGTTATTTCCAAGAAGCTAGTATATTTTTATCAAAGACATTAATTGATGGTGTACTTCAAAAGGAGAATTCATAGCATCCTAAATAAGGTATAAACTCATTTTAGACAAATCGAAGTCTTTCCTTTTAGGGATAATCAGAAGGCACCAAGGTATTTAAATTGCGAGAGATTATTTTCCCAATGAAAGTATTAAGATACATCGAAACGAAACAATATGATGCATCGACAATATCTTATTATCATCATTCTTATGGCTAATCGCATATCAAAACAACGACGAAACTGAAGGGCTGACCTGAGTCTAGAGCCAATGTCATTGTCACTTGCTTGTCCCTCTAGGAAGTTATTGCAAATGTAGTGAGTCTTCTGCGGGAGTTGAGTGACAACCAGAAACAATACAATGTGTTCCAGAAGCGAACGACGTGAATAGCAAGTCCGGGTGGTGTAGCCTTGGATGAAGATGAGGGGCGCCTAAGCTTGCGAGATTAACACGAGCATTAAAAGGACACATCGGAAGGAGTTCTGGCGGAGCCCTCTCCGACACTAAAGTCAAAAGCCCTTCAAAATAGGAGAGAAGTAAGGAAGTAAATTATTTAGAGTTAAGAGAATTTGACCCTCTTACCTAGGTGTCTCAACACCTTATATAGTCGTTATCCCTCTCCTTCGAGCACTAACGCGTTATTGTCCCCACCTCCCATGTTTCCATGCGTTACTGGTCGTAACCGCCTGCCAGCTGTCATACGACAGGGGGTTGCTGGTAATTCCCGCCACGCATATTAAGTTCACTATTATCATCATGCGCTATGAGTCCTAACCACTTGCGAGTTGTTATATGAAGGGGGGTGCTGGTACATGCCGCCGCGCATATTATCATTCCAGGTTCTTTCATTACTAATGCTCTGTAGTACTCCAAAGGTGCTTAAGGACTTCATGAATAAGATAACGAGTGATAGGCCAACTAAGGGTTAGCGCAGATTGAGCTTCTTTCATAGATGTACTCGGGCCCTTCTCTTCCCGAGCTGGCCTCGGGCGCTACTCTACCAAGATGGCCTCGGGTGCTCTTCCCCAAGATAGCCTCGGGCGCAACTCTCCCGAGATGGCCTCTGGCGCTCTTCTCCCAAGATGACCTTCGGGGCTCCACCCCAAGATAGCCTCGGGCGCTACTCTACTGAGATGGCCTCGGGCACTCTTCCCCAAGATAGCCTTGGGCTCTACTCTCCCGAGATGGCCTCGAGCGCTGTTCTCCCGAGATGACCTCGGGTGCTCCACCTCGAGATAGCCTCGGGCGCTACTCTCCTGAGATGACCTTGGACGCTCTTCTCCCGAGATAGCCTCGGGCGCCACTCTCCCGAGGTGGTCTCGGGCCCTTCTCTTTCCGCCATTATAGTCATGTCATGTAGCATCTGCGCGCCACGTGTCTATAATCATTCTTATAGCTAATTGCATATCAAAACAATGACGAAAGTGAAGGGTTGACCCGAGTCCAAAGCCAATGTCATTGCCTCTTGCTTGTTGCTCTATGAAGTTCTTGCAAATGTAGCGGAGAGTCTTCTGCAAGAGCTGAGCGACAACCGGAGTCCTCGTCTCAATGGAAAAGAGAAGTGAGGAAGAAGAAGAGTAAACTATTTAGTTACATTCTCAATTGAATTTTGACTTTCTCCATGTATACTAGCCCATTCTGCAAGGATCATCCATCATAAGGTCTATAACCCTTTAACAATCCATTAATATTAATGATGGTAATCGGATTTACCCCGAGCAATATGAGAAGTGCTGGGAGTTCTGCTGAGCGATAGGATGACGTAATGAGCTCCTCCGAGCAATCCATTTGACGATTAACCAAGTACCGACAAATATCTTTATCAATTCACCAAGAATAAGGCCGTGAAGTTTCTTCGTCGAGGGATATCATGAAAGCCTACAATAATACTCTAGTTAACCGATCAATATTATCAACATGACTGTAATTAGCCGAGCAATGAGGATACAAGATATGTTGAATAAAAAGGGATTGGAACACCTAGGTTTTACCTAAACAAACAACACAATCATTCAAAATTTTCCGAGTCAGGTCTACAATCATATCACAGATTTTAATTTCATACACGGTATAGTAGCACAATCAGTTGCAGCTAAGACCAAAAAAAAAAAAAAGGAAGTGCTATGAACTATCATGGAACCATGATCATACTTAAAACGTTCCGTTCTGAATACCAGAGAAAGCTCAAGATCGATTCATTTCCAAAAATTCCACGAAAAAAATAATAAAGAATATTTACTTTATATATGTATTTATTTGTTTCCTAGTTTATATATTTATTTGTTTCTTAGTATTTTAAGTGTTTTCCTATTTTATATTTGTAATGGTATTATATATACCACACATTATCATTAATAAAATTGTATGTATTCAACTCTCAACATGATATCAGAGCAATAAGCTTAACAATTTTTTTTTCCTTTTTCCTTCTCTCTACAAACCCTAGTTAGCGCCCACAATGGTGGCCACCGCCGCCGCCGACATCACCAGTCGGCATCCTCCCGCGAAAGCTTCTGATTCGTCATCCGGTCTTATGGTTCTCAACGTTAATGCTCAGGCACCATTAAAACTCACCACCTCCAATTATTCTGCCTGACACTTGCACTTCACATCTCTTCTATTTAGGTATGACTTATTGAGATTTGTTGATAGCTTACGTCCATGCCTCCTGTGCAGATAACGCCTATAAACACCACGCTCCCTCAGACGAATTTTGATCATATTCTCTGGCTTCGTCTGGATCAACTTCTCCTCAATGTTATTATTGGATCGATGTCACCTACTCTTGTGCAGTTTATTTTTGCATCCACTTCGTCGAGAGACGGGTGGTAGACGCCGGAGAGAACCTACGCTGCTCCCTCGCGTGGCAAGATTATGACTCATCGTCAAATCCTTGCTAGCCCTCACTAGGGTAAGAGATCTATCAATGATTATATGCAAGACATCAAAAGAAATATTGATGCTCTTGCGCTTATGAATGTCAAAGTTGATTTTAATGAGCTATCTATTCGCGTCCTGAAAGGTTTTAGCCAAGACTACTGTAATATCTCACATGCCTTGCAAGTTCGTGATATTCTTGTCACCTTCGACGAGTTCTTCGAGCAACTCTTCAGTTATGAGTCTCAGTTAAAAATTTCACCACCTTCTCCATCTTCGGCGCTAGTGACTGCTCTTGCGGCTCTAACAGGGAATTCACGTACTTGATATTCAAACTCTCGCGGTGGTCGTCAATATACTCCTAATTCAAACTTTTCACAGTCACAGACATGGCAGATTCCAGTGATGTCTTATCAACCACGCCCGCCTACCCAGTGCTTCTTACACGCTCTCTTGCGCAGTCGACTGCACCTGGTCCTAAACGCTATCTTGGGCATTGTCAGATCTGTGGTGTCACAGGTCACGCTGCTCGCAGGGCGGTCATATGTCTGTCTCAATGCTAGCCTTGCTTTCGTCGGCTCCGCCGTGTGCTCCGCGTCTCACATACAATGCACCGTTTGCTCACACTGCCATTCATTCTATCCCTCGGTATGATCCTCGAGAATCGATGGTTGACTCTGGCACCTCTCATAATGTCACTACTGATCTTACTACTCTTTCGTTACATAAGCCTTAGTCTAGGAATGATAGCGTCTTTATTGGCGATGATTTTAGACTGCCTATTACCCACACTGGTTCTTTTTCATTCTCCACTTCATCTTTGCCTTTAGTTTTCTCTAATGTTTTATATGTGCTAGCTATGTCAAAAAACTTGATTTTTGTTGCTATGCGTTGTTCTATTAATCTCATTACATTTCTTTTCTTTGATTCCTATTTACAGGTTTTGGATCATTGTACGGGAGCAATACTAGTCTGCGGGGTTCGTAGAGATGTATATTACTAGTCGAAATCTACGTTTAAGCTATCGTCTTCTTTTGTCCTTTCTATTTCTGTCTCGTCATCTGTGTCCTTGTGACATAGTTGTTTAGGTTATCCGTCGTTAGGTGTTTTGTGACGATTTTTGACCTCCTTGTGTCGTTCGTTCCCTGCGAATATCTTATTTACTTTTTCTTGCACTTCGTGCAATATCAATAAAAATCATAAATTGCCTTTTCATAAATCTAGTATTTCGTCACGCACTCCTTTGGATATTATCTTTTCTGATGTCTGAACGTCTCTTATATCAATATTTAACGGGCTAAAATATTATGTTATCTTCGTTGATCATTTTACGAAGTATATATGGTGTTATCCTTTACGTAAAAAATCAGATGTATACTCTACTTTTATTGCATTCAAATCTCTTGTTGAAAATCAATTCTCAATGATTATCAAAACACTCTTTACTGACAATGGAAGTGAATTCTTAGCTATTCGCTCTTTTTTAATTGCTCACGGTATCAATCACTTTACCACCCCTCCGCATACCCCTGAACACAATGGATATTCTTAACGACGTCACCATTATATAGTTGAAACTGGTCTTGCTCTATTACAAATAGCGTCTATTCTACTCACTTTTTGGCCTTATGCTTTTGCTGCGACAGTCTATTTGATTAACCGTATGCCTAAGGCTAACCATTCCCACGTGTCCTCCTTTGAAAAATTGTTCACCATCGCCTCTGATCTTTCAAAACTTCATGTCTTCGAGTGTATGTGCTTTCCATGGTTATGCTCCTACTTCAGACACAAACTTGATCCCAAGTCAATCTCCTGTGACTTTCTTGGCTATTCTCTCACTCAAAGTGTCTTCCTGTACTATGATCTCACTCTCAAAAAGTCTTTGTATCTCGTCATGTTAAGTTTATGGGGGCATGATTTCCATTTATTGTTGTTGGGGCAATCTATGGTCCGGAGTGACCATGTGTTTTGATGTTTGAGCAAAAGATTTAAGTTAGGTCACCTTGTGTTTAATATGTGTATTTGAGTGTGCAGGTCTTGCAGGATACACATGGACTCAATTGGACGGCTTCGGGTACGGTGAAAGATGGCATAGAGACAAGTCGTGGGCTTGTGTGCGCATCCGAGGGACCATGGATATAGCAGGGATGATAGCCGAAGGAAACGGACTTCGAGGCGTATGTGAAGGATGGCATGGAGGCAAGATGAGGGCTTGTGTGCGCATCTAAGGGACGAGGACCAAAGTTGGAAGGCAACAGTCGAGGCTGCTGGAGCAGGGACGATGAGCCGAGGGACGCGAACTTCGAGGCATGCGTGAAGGATGGCATGAAGACAAGCCGAGAGCTTGTGTGCGCATCTGAGGGATGGGGGCCAAAAACGAAGAGGGCACGAAGGCAACAGATCGAGGCTGCTGGTGAAGAGTCAATTGAGTCGTGAGGGTTCGAGTGCTGAGGGAATTGTACTCGGAAAATTCTAGGGTTGAGTGCGGAGAGAAATGTACACAGGAAGGGGAAACCTTAGGTGTGGGAGTGGACCAGTCGACTCGCCTTGGGGCAGTCGACTGGTAAATGCCACAGAAATATCAATCGACTGCTAATGGGGCAGTCGACTGGTGGTGGCTGAAAATTCGAACGTTAGGCTTGCAACGGTCGAATTTAGGTGGGATCAGTCGACTGGTAATGGACCAGTCGACTGGTGGCGAGTTTCTCAGCCTTAAGCACTATTTAAAGGGGCTTGGTTTTGGCTGAGAAGCTTGACGAATTTGGCTTTGGTTAAAGGTCAAATAGTAATCTAAGAGCTCAGAAGTGAAGTTTGGTTTGTGGCGAGGTTTCTCCACCCACAAGGAGCTACACGAGCTAGCCGGAGAGCATCCGGGGAGCCATCCACCGACGGATCGGAATCGTCCACCTTACGGACAACCGTGGAGTAGGAGCATCATCTCCGAACCACGTAAAGGTGATGTGTTAGCGTTTGTTTGAGTTTGATTATTATTGTTTCCGCTTGCACACGCTAACATCATAGGAAGAACGAATCGAGAAAAGCTATTCACCCCCCCCCCCCTCTAGCTTGACGGCACGATCCTAACAATTGTCAACTCTGTTGGGACCTTGATCGACCCGGTTAGAAGGGGGTGAATAGCCGATCACTCACTTGTTTTGCGGTTCTCCCTACACATTGTTAATGCACAACGGAATACAAAATAAACTAAACTAACAAAGAGGAAATCAAACCGCAAACACAACGATTTACGTAGTTCGGAGATGACACTCCTACTCCATGGCTATCCGTAAGGAGGATGATCTCGATCCGTCGGTGGATGACTCCCTAAAAAGTCTCCGGCTAGCACGTGTAGCTCCTTGTGGGTGGAGAAACCTCGCCACAAACTTGCAACAGCTCCTGAGCACTTGTAGACTACTACTAATAAGCTTTACCCAAGCTTATTTCGTCAACCTTTACTAAGTCAAACTGAGTTCTCTTAAATATAGCTCGTCCCTGATCCAGTCGTTACCAGTCGACTGAAGCCAACACCAGTCGACTGTCAACTGTCGAATTCGAATGTTACAACCCAACATTCGAATTCAGCCGACACTAATCGACTGCACAGAAGATCAGTCGATTGATCATTCTGTGACCTCTATTAGTCGACTACTCCCAGCAGCAGTCAACTGCCCAAGCCCTAAACCTAAGGTTTTAGCCTCGAGTACATTTCACTCAGTACTCGCCTCGCACGACCAACATAGACTTAGCCTTTTAACCTCCTCCATCAACCTGACGTCCCTCGAATGTCTTTCCATCTTTTACGACTTGCCTTCTGGAGCTTCCTTCGGCATCAGTCCTTGTTGTCGAGTCTTCTTTATTTGTCAAGATCACACTTGGACTTTCCTTGTTGTACCTGTGTCCTGCATACTCACGATGCATATCAAATACAACGATAAATCTAACTCAAACCTTTGCTCAAACATCAAAACCTAGGATACTAAGATTGCTCCAACAAACTCCTCCTTGGGTTCCATAGTAATAGACACTAACTCTGAGCTCTCTGTCGTACCAATCCTCTCGTGAGATCCTTTGGCACCAGTGGCTCAACCTGCAACTACTTGTAGCCGCCCACAGCTGACTCCTTCAATGTCGATATCTCCGTCGCTTGCTATCAAGTCATCCACGCTGCCTGGTGGCGCTTAATCTTCTAGCCCATCGCTTCTCTCTCTTCCCTCACCCTTCCCTAAACAAGCATTTTATGCAAACTCGCTCTAAAAATGTTATCTACAAACCCAACCTAAAGTATATCTTTTATACTAGCCTTTTATAACCTTGTGAATAATCATCTGTCACGTAGGCGCTTAAAGATCCGAACTGGGTAAAGATCATGCATGAAGAGTATGATGCTCTTCTCCGTAGGCTTGTAAACAAGCCGAGTTGAGCCGAATCGAATTTTGGGGTGTTCAAGCTTTTTTGATAAGGTAACCGAGCCGAGCCGAGCTTAAAATGAACCAAACCTTTAAAATGATTGTTCAAGATTGATTTAGTTTATTTTTTATGAGCTTGAACTTGTTTGAAGCTTGACTTGAGTTTGGTTTGTTTAGATGTTATCGAACTCTAAATTCAAGCTTGGCTTGAGCTTGGTTCGTTTAAATATTATCAATCTCTCAATTCAAGCTTATTTGATTGTTTGAAACTTTTGCTTGTTTGGTTATTGAGCTTGATAATTCAAACTTATTTGTTTATTTTATTTTATTTATTTTATTTATTTATCATTTTAATAAGAGTTTTTTTAATGAACATAATTTGTGAATATTGTACACGAACGTTGTTCACGAACATTAACGAGCTAAATACATGTGTGTTCAATATTGTTTGTTTAGTTTAACAAGTTGTTCAAACTTGTTTATTTAATTGATCTTGTGTATATTGAACGAATATAAAGAAGCTCCTACAAAGCTGAACTCCAAGCTTGTTCATGAACGTTTGGTTCATTTACAACCCTACTTCTCCGTAATCAAACTTAGACTCTTATCCCGCCTTTGCCAGACCAGAATCTTATGGGTAACAGGTGAGTGTTTCACATTAAGCACAATCCTAATGGCTCTATTTATCAGTATAAAGCTCGCCTTGTTGCCAAGGGCTTTCATCAGCGTCTCAGTGTTGACTTTCAGGATACATTCAGTCATGTTATTAACCCGATAACCATTCGTATTGTTCATAGTTTGGCTGTGAATTCGGGATGGTGTCTTCGCTAACTTAATGTCAACAATGCATTTCTCAAAGACATCTTACAAAAGAGGTTTTATGACGCAACCTTCAAGTATGCGTAGTGCTGAATTCCCAGATCATGTATTTTGTCTGCATAAGGCGTTTTATGGCCTGATGCAGGCTCCGTGCGCTTGGTATTTGGAGTTTCGCGTCTTCTTTGTCTCTCTTGGCTTTATCGTTTCCAAGGATACCTCCTTATTTGTTTATCGTCAGAATAACACTGTTATCCATTTCCTTATATATGTTGATGATCTAATCATTATAGGTAGTGATGCTTCTGTTGTTGACAACATAGTATACAAACTTAATGTAAAATTTGCAACTAAGGATCTTGGGACTCTTTTCTTCTTCTGTGGGATTGAGATTCGCACAATTTCTAATGATTTTCTTTTGTCACAGCAAAACTATGTCATTAATATTCTCTCCAAACACAACATGCTTGACTCCAAGCTAGTTTCCACTCCTAATGTTGCTGGCTCTCCTCTTATTTTGCATGATGGTTCTCCGTCTTTTGATGCAACTAAGTTTAGTCAGTTGGTTGGTTGTTTACAACATCACCGTATGACCCGTCGTGATATTTCCTTTGCAGTCAATAAGCTTTCACAGTTTATGCATGCATCTTCAGAGACACACTGGGGTTTTATAAAGCGTCTACTTCGGTATCTCAATGTTACTAGAGATCTTGGTATTCATCTACTACTTGCAGATACACCTCTCACTCTTCATGATTTTGTTAGATCATGTAGAGCGATAGAGAGGGGGGGGGGGTGCATAGCGCTCTTTCAAAAATTATAGAAATAAAGAGTACACAGCAGAAATAATGTAAAAGGAAAAATAAACAATGCTAACACAGTTTCTTTTTACTTGGTTCGGAGTTTGTGACGAGTCCTACTCCAAGGCCCACGATCCTTGACCACTTTGGGCAATCCATTATCAGCTCGAAAAATGATTACAATGCAGAAGTTAAGTACAATGAAAGTTACAATTATACCAACGACAGAAGAGTAGATGGTTGATGCGTCGTTGTTGGAGTTACGTTTCGGCATTGTTGAGCAACTTCTGACGCAGCACACAAGAGCAAAAGATGTTGGAATTTTGATGCTAATGCATTGGTCGAAGGCCCCTTATATAGCTGATCTCGAGCGCCTATGTTGCGATGACATGACAGTCGATCATCGAAACTTCATCCTGAAGTTCTAACCATTCTCGGGTGCCTGTATTAACCTGGGCGCCTGTGTGGTGACGTGGGTCAACCACTGTGCATGCGCCAGATCAACCAAGCCTTGGTTGATTCGCAAGGTCTCAAGCATCTGAAAGCCACCCGCGCCCGAAGCTCCGGGTGCCTGTGTCCTTGCGGGGACCTGGCTCCTGGGCACTTGGAAGCCTTCTAGCCCCTTGGAGCCATTCTTCTAGCTTTCAGTTTTTCTGCACCCATCAAGTTAGTATAAGCATAATAATAATATAATGAATGAGATGCATCAGACAGTTCGGGTTCTCCGGTCCTGACTTTTAGATTTCGACCGAAACCCTAGGTCGGACCAATATTCCCTCTTCCAGAGAACACGTCCACACCTACTCTCAGGAAAGTTTACTTGTTGCCAATCCACGATTGGACTTTTGCTCAGCCTTCGATCTCGGCTCTGGAACTCGCGACGTCCGATCCTCGACCCATCTCGACTCCTGTCCGTTATTCTCGATCAACCAAGTCTTTTGCCCAATCCTTTAGATCAAGACTTCGGTGCCCAGCTCTCGGCTAGGTCTTAGTGCTCAACCCCCGGTCAGGTTTTCGTTGCCCAGTCCTCGACCAGGACTTAGTGTCCAATCCTCAGTCAGGTCTTCGTTGCCCAGTCCTCGACCAAGATTTAGTGCCTAATCCTCGGTTAAGTTTTCGTTGTCCAGCCCTCAACCAGAACTTAGTGCCTAACCCTCGGTTAGATCTTCATTGTCTAGCCCTCGACCAGGACTTAGTACCTAGCTCAACTCGGACTTTCCCACACACTTAGAGTAATATTGTTAGATCACAATTAACACTTAACTTTGAATCCTTTGCCAATATCAAAATAAGGTTCGATCAGTGCTTTCAGCACCAACAGGTTTTTCCGATGCGGACTTGGCAGGAGATCCGGATGATCGGTGTTCTACAGGTGCGTTTGTTATTTTTCTGGATGGTAATCCGATTTCTTGGAAATCTACCTAGTAGCGTATGATTGCACGTTGTTCAACTAAGGCTAAATATCGCGCCACTACCTTTGCGACATTGGAGCTTCAACGGATTAAGTGACTTTTGATAGAACTATTTTTATCGATTATCACATCTGCTGTGCTCTTCACCGATAATTTGAGTGTCATCTATCTTTCGGCTAATCATGTTTTCACACTCGGATGAAACATCTGACTATTGATTATCACTTTGTTTGTTATCTGATACAGCACTCCGAACTAGAGTTACTCATGTTTCTACTGTCAATCAGTTGATTGATGTACTCACTATGTTGTTTTCTCGAATTTGACGGTTTGCTATCTGCACAAGATTAATATAATCTCTGAAATACTATCTTGAGGGGTATATTAGAGAATATTTAATTTATCTATATATTTCCTAATATTTTAGATATTTTCTTATTTTATATTTATGATGATGATTTATATATACACCATACATTATCATTAATAAAACTTTGGATTGAACTTTAAAAAAAAAAGACGCACAAAATATCGAAGCTCCCCCACGAAGCCCCAAAACGCCAATATTAAATCGAAAGATAAAAAAAAAACAAAAGGCGAAAAAGGAGATAAAAACGATCTCACATCGCTGGTTGAAGTGGATCTCTCCCACTGAATGAAGACACTTTCACGAGCTACGAGATCTTCCGACAGCCGACCGACGAGAAGAAGCGATCACAGTCTCTTATAACAAGCGATCGGGAGCGAGAGGAGTAAAAACAACGGCGACGGCTGGCGTTTCTATTTCAAGCTTCGTCGAACTTTAGTCAATGCCGCTAGTTAAACGCCCAACCCCGTTACCCTCTACCTTACCCTCTGGGTGACTCAGCGTGGAGTTGGAGAGTCGACCTGCGATAGGAATGGGATAGATGTAGGGTGGAGCAGGTTTGCCGAAAATTTGTCCTCTGCGTCCCAGTGGAGTGGAGATTTATATTTTTCAATAAAAATATGTTCGTAGCAACTGGATTTGGGAGGATCGATTTGGTTCCCATAGAAATTTCTTATCGGTCACTAAGATAAATTGGAAAATGATCATGACAAACGGTCTAAAAGTCCAGCATCCCAGGGTTCGTGCCCCATTTCAAAGAAAAATTCTACAAAATACGTCATAACTAGGGATCAACCGCGAATGTCTGAGATAGCGACTACCCTACCACTGTATCATAGCCCGGGAGCTAAAACTGTCCGGATAAACTTTTTATAGTGACCGGTGCCACCGTCGAAACGACCCATATTCAGAAACCTCATAAGAGATATTTGGAGGCACGATTTCACTGTGATGAGAAGAAGTTTCATTGTCACAACACCTCAATCAATAAATCCCTCAAAGGAGAGATTTATTTGTTGCTAAGACGACTCAAATCTGAAACCTCATACAATATATATTTCATACTTACATTTAAGATAATCACTTAGACTTTATTTGTTGCAAACCTAAACATCTAAATTATGCATGATTAATCTTGACGATTGATGATTTACGCATCGATTTTTTATCATGCCTCTTATTTTTAATTATTATTTTTCTATATTGAAATATATATATATAAGTTATTCGTTCTAATTTTTTATTTTAAAAATATCATTTTTTTTATTAGACTAGTTAGACATTAAAAAAATAGTTTTGGTCACTCTTCAACTTTAATTAAGATTACTTTCTATGGATCACCCAAACTGTTTTAATATTGTTATAATAATTTTGATCAAAATTAGTATAACAATGTTGATCAAAACTAGCCCAATATGAGTCACCAACTGCTTCAATTTTAATCAAAATTACTTCAACGCATGCCAACTTGTAGGCTCTAGTTTCTATTCGAGTTGCAAGTCTCTAGTAGACACCTTCAGTAGTCTGAGACTCCGTCTGTTTTGACTAATGTTGTATTGATACGACTAGCGACATATCGATACGGTTCAACGACGTATGTCTTTCACCTAAAGCATCTGTTCATCAATCTTGACTCGATAATTTTACGGGGAGACCCGACTTACCTTGTCGCGGTGGATGACAAAACCATTGCAACCTTGCCACGGCTCACAGTACAACAAGCCAAGGCAAGATCATGAGAGGATCTGTGCCTTTAGTGAGTATACATTCCTCTAATCCTTGGCTATGTTCATTTCTTTGGTATAGTTGCCCTTGAAGTAGGCATAAAATGGAGTGTACAAGATTACATAATAGCATAATCTACATGAGAAAGATAATAAATAATCGGTGTGCCAGATAAACTACATTCCCTACTTTTAATCTTGGAAAGTTAGGTTTTACTTTAACAGACCTACAATTAACTGTTTCATCCAACAAGAGTTTGTGCCATTGTTGCTACAATTAACAGACCTAGTGAATTCTATTTTATGGCAAAAATGGCAATGACGATAAGGTTAACTTCGTACCATGGGTGGAAACAGACTTTAGAACAGGGGAAGAACCAGGGCGGGCTTAAGATGCAATTGTTGCTTTCAACTATGTCTATATGCAACTTACCGCTATGCAATTTCGCATACTATTTCAAAGATTTGTTATGCTTTTCTCACAAGGACTTGTGCCAACATGCCATTCTGCATTATATAGGTTTGTTTACTTCAAATGTGTTTGGATTTGGATACCTAACAAGAGGACCGGGTTTGTTTAGGTGAATGCCGAAAGCTCTTAAAATTTTGATACATAACACATTCAACAGAAAACTTACAGCCATATAACATTCGACTGTGTTAAAAAATGATAATGGTCCTGTGACTCCTCGCGTTGCAAACCATGGAACTAATAGCATTCTTAGTACATCTTATTAAACAACAAGAACTATACAGCTTAAATAGGCACCAGAGTACGTAGTCTCCTAAACTTAGCAATAATGGATAGAAGCATTGTTACCAACCTTTGCCGATCAGCCATATCCAATCAAGCACAACCCCAGCAAAAATGCCGGCGAGGAGAAATACTACAAGCAAGTTTCCCAAAGCATTCTGCTCTGGTCCCTGCACAAACAAATTTCATTTAGTGTCTTCAAAAGAAAGGAAGAAACAAGGAAATTGACGTGTAACCTTGTATCCTTTTGGTGCGGCAGTAAAGACACAGACAGTAAGGTAGCCATTGCTTAGTCCTAAGAATGAGGTCAACATGATCATCCATCCTTGGTCCCCGTACTTGGCGGTGAAGTAGAAGGCTGGAATGAGTAGGAATCGCGAGAGAATTGCAGCCATTACACCTTTCCTTGATGATATCAACAATGGCTTAAGAAGAGGAATGTATCTTCCGATGAGATCCCACATATTATACATGGCGATGAGCACAAGTGCATACCTGAAGCAAATTCAAAGGCAACTGCTGCTGAAAACATGTAAATGTATTTGTCTTCCTATGGATGCTCCACAAAGTTACAATTGCAATGTCGAAGCCATTTGCATATTCGAGTTATGAGAATCCTTACCATGAGCCCAAGCTGTGGGAGCCTGTGTCCTCAGACAAGAATCCAGGGAATATTGACAATGTCAAAACATGGATAAGAAATACGTCGATCGCATAGTCAATATTCTCTAAGAGCAACTGTTTGTTGCTCAAGCGTTCGTTAAGTTTTGGATCCTCAACCTGCAAAGGCCAAATAAGTTCGAAGGATAGGTTTGTATGAGTATGTTTTGCACTGGTAGACTAGAGCTCTGCGATGGAACCTTACCTCTTGGACATGGTGTTTTTGTATTCCTCCAGCGGCAAGGTCAGCAGAAACAGTCATTGAGCCTTCAGAAGCAGCCTTTTCACGGTAGCACTTCACGATTGGCAATTTGGGGAATACGAATGCATAAAGAAGAACACACACAAGCTCAAAGAAACATGAAATTGAGAAAAACATCACTGCAAGAAGAAGCACAAATGAAACTTCAGCACATCCTACAAGATCCTTAACTTCTTATTTACTAGAATAAGGAGATTATATAAGGAGAAATAATTGACGATAATATGTGGATTCAATGCTTCAGGTATAGAGGAAGAAACTAGGAATTTGTCATTGTCCTTATTATATCTAATGATGATAAGCAGAACAATAATCAGAGATGAAAGCGAAATAAAAGTATATAATTGCTAAACCTGACATATATAACAATAATTTTTTACTATAAATTTATGCAAAATTGGCTAATAAAAAAATTTAGTAGTTGATCATGATGATCAAACCTGTACTATAATTCAAGTAGATGCAGAAGTGAGGAGAAATAGAATAACAAAGCCAACTAGAATGGAAAACCAAGGTTACGAAGGTTCAAACTTCAGGAGATTAAAAACTAACAGTAGTCCAAAGATTTTCATTGCATTCAAATATTACTAAGTACTCAATACTTTGGATTGTAATTTTATATTTATTTAAAATAAAAATGGTTTATTAGTCAAAATTGAACATCTTATATACTTGCTCCCTTCCGAAAACCATTTTGGGAGTTCTCAAAAGCTGCTTTTGTGATTAACCTCAAAGCAGATGATAGAACCCCTGAAGCTGCTAGCCCAGCCAAGAAGGACTGCATTCACAAGAAAATTTCGCGTCTGATTGCTTTTGTTAACCTTAAATTAGTTTGATTGACACTAATATCTTACTTGTATAAGCTCTGGGCTCATTAAAGAAAGATCACCAACCATCCCCCCTTGTACATGTGCATCAGCAATTCCAAATGCCCCACTTACAATGCATACACCTATAAATTCTCCAATGCCACCTTTTCCAGAAGTTGCAACATCCAACTATAGTGGAGAAACTTGCTTTGGAAATCAAGAACTTCGGTGCTAATGAAAATACAACAAATAATTTGATACTTACCACAATTAGAGCTAATGAACTCAAGAAAAAGAGTGTGTATCCAGCTATGTTGCGATTTCTGGTGTTAATCTTTGCTTCACGATATGCAAGTATAGCCATTGTTCCCAAGGCAAAAGGTTGGTAAACAAGAGTAAGTATTCTAGTTGGGTGGTAGTCCTGCAACAATTTGATGAAAAAAGTTAATCAATTGTAAAACTAATTATTTCTTTGTGAAGGTTCATCTACACAACAATAATATGAGTCATAAGAACAAGTGAGAACCACCCCCACGATTTATGCAGTTGGTACTTATATGGGTGTTTGCTCCAATAGGTCTTGGGGTCAATTCCCAGTGGGTGCAAAATGCCTCATTGGGTGTATGACCTCCCCATGCAAAGGGTCACTGCGCTAGGGCAAAATGTTCCCTGTGATTTACGTGCCTGTATTTTGCAGTGGGGCCGATGATATTGGGCTGCTTGGGAATCAAAATAATGTTGGAAAGACATGATTAGAATTATTCAAAATAAGGAATAAAAATCATAATATTTCAAAGTAGTTATGATGTAATTATTTGGCTTAATTATAGAGAATTTTTCCTAAATTAGAGATCATAGAGTTGTATATATATTTACATCATTTTCAATGAAGTGAACGCAGATTTCTTCATAATTCTTTTCTAATTTTATTGATTTCAAATAACGCAAGGGTACACAAAAAGACCATATATAATGTTCAACAACTCAACATGAACCACTGATATAGACTAGGGTTTTGTCTCTAAACAATGATAACAATCAAGTCTATCCCACTAGGTGGGGTTGGCTAAATTTCATGGCATTCATAGGGACTTCTTCAGTAGTGCACTTCAATAAATTTGATAGTGGATATAAAGGGAAAAAGGAACCCTTAATTAGCCACTAGCAGAACTGAGTAGTCTTCTTCATTTCAAAGTTAGGCAAGAGAAATTGCATATGTAAAACTAATTCAAGAAAAAAAACAGCATTATCAGAATATCAGAATTGAGTAAAAGAAAAAAAAATACATACAGGAAAAAGGTACATATAGTAATCTTGAATTGTCAGCATACTGTTCCATGAGAAAAGACATCCAATTCCTAGTAGCCAGCAGACTAAAATTGCCAAATACCTTCCCTGTCCATTAACAAAGCAGAATAGGAAGACAAGTAGAAGAGTAAGGATAATTTGGCTAAGTGCAAGTAACTAATTAGTGGAGAACTAAAAAGAACTAACCTCATTTATAATAGGTGCTCCTTCAGTAGAGGAACTCATTCTTAATTCTGTGTCTATTACTTTTCTCCTGATTAACTGTCATTAGCAAGACCTATTTGCTGGGTTAACGATAATAATTGATAGCTCTAAATTAATAATATATAATATCAAAAACAAAACTTACCCAACCAGGTAATCATAGTAGGAAAAACAAACAGCAATGAAAGTATCCATCCTAGAGAAATATGCTTGAAGAACCTACTAAGTTCTCGACTATATTTGTTTTAAGAGAAAATTTAGTTATATGCTACACAATAAGGTAATCAGAAAATGAATCCACACAAATATCCACAAGCTATGAAAATGAAAACTCAATAAAAGTGTGTATTTCCAAAAAGCTAGTATATTTTTTTTATCAAAGATATCAATTGCTGGTGTATTTCAAATGGAAAATTCATAGCATACTAAATAATATATAAATTCATTCTAGACAAATCGAAGCCTTTTCTTCAGGGGAAAATCAGAAGGCACAAAGGTATTTAAATTGAGAGAGATTATATTCCCAAAGGATCAACACACCATACATTGAATCAAGGGAAGAAAGGAAAAGGCCATCACATGACCAGACTTGAGTTTGCACTACAATAGTAAAAGGAAAAAAAAACATTAATGATGGTAAGAAGCTGGAAGGAGTCACTGTGGTGTATATGCCAGAGGAACGGAGCTATCAACGTGCCATGCAGGTTGATAAGATGAGTAGGGAAGTTGAGTACTATAAAATGTGATGAAGGAGCGACTTTCCTTTGCAAGGTTGTGCAGGAGATGCCTCTTTGTGAGAGCTGTAGCGGCAACAGTGACCGAAAACACTTTTTACAGGAATTTTATGCAGGTTAGAGAATTTCCGGAACTTTGGCCAATCAACTTCCCTGCACCATTTCTTCCATGCTCTCAACCAGGTCTCAGTTAGGTTCCTAACATAAATCTATAAGTCTATTTTCACCCTTACAGTTTCAATACCATATAACAGAGGCATCTGTTGCTTATGGGATGCAAGATATGCTGAATGACGGGATTGGAACATCTAGGTTTTACCTAAACAAACAACACAATCTTTCAAAATTTTCCATTTTTTCTCGTTATGCAGACAAATATCATATCGCGCTCACCTCTTATAGCATCAAAATTGCTTAGCTTAATCGCCAGAAAGGCAGGAAGTAGAGGGAAATTTTCTCAATGTGGTCATTGCCCAATCATATCGCAGATTTTATTCCATACGCGGTGCAGTATCACAATCAGTTGAAGCTAAGAAAAAAAGGGAAGAATGCGCTATGAACGATCATGGAACAATGATCCTACTTAAAATGGTCCGTTCCCGATCTCAGAGAAAGCTCAAAATCGATCCTTTTGCCGAAAATTCCAGGGGGAAAAGAACAAAACATCGAAATTCCCTACAAAAACCGAAAACGCCAACCATGAATCGCGAAAGCCGAAAGGACAAAAGGGGGACAAGGAGATTAAAACGATCATCACATCGCTAGTTAAAGTGGCTCTCCGCCACTGAGTGAAGACACTTACACGAGCGACGAGATCTTCCGACGGCCGAAGCGAAGAAGATTCCCAGGCGACGTGGATGGATCCATCGCCGATTCCAAGCTCGCATTCTTATAACGAGCGATCGGGAGCCAGAGGAGAAGAAGGACGGCAACGGCTGGCGTTTCCATTTCAAGTTTCGTAGAACATTGGTCAATGCTTTTAGTGAGACGCCCAAGAGAATTACTCTGAAGCATACCTGCTGTGTGAGTGGACGTAGATTTGAGAGACGATGTGCGATCAGCATGGTCTAAATTTTGGCGTGTGAGAATGTTTGCCAAAAATTTTTCCTGGGCGTCCAAGTTGCGTTCCCACTGTAGTAGCAAGCTATTTACGGAGGGAGATTCCATCCCGAATAAAAATAAAACGTAATAAAGAACCCAATACCAATTTTAAAGATCAGAGCTCTTTATTTTTTTATCATCTCGCTGTGAGACACGATGAAAGACGTTTGAAATGAATGAATCATCTTTGACCTAATGATTAAAAAAAAAATCCCAATACAAATTTTAAAACGTAATAAAGAATTACCTCGTGAGAAATCATAATAAAAAAAATACAAAATCAACTTTAAAACATTAAAAGTCATTACATAAAATATTTATTCTCTGCAAATCTTTTTCTTGTGTATACTTATTCTTTTTATCTACTATCAACCTATATATCTATCTATTTTTTATATATAATGAGATGATGCGGGGCTTAGAATCTGATCCCAACTAATCAACACTAGTCAACTTTAGAGTTTTTTTAAATATATATATATATTATTTAAAGTAGAAGAGAATAATGGATGGCAAATTGGATGGTCGAAAAAATTGTTAAGTGAATTAAAGAATATCTTTTTATTAAAGGATAACTTCTCAAAAATATTAAAATAATATATTTCTATCTCCATTATTCTTATAAAACGATATTTTTTTAATTTTATGCCAAGAAATTATTTTCTTTAAAAAAATAACAATAATAACATTGTACATATTTTTATCAAAAATATTCATGTTTAGTTGATTCAACCAAAAAAGGACATCATCTAATAAAAATTTAAAAAAACTCTCCAACATCAAATTGATTTTGCATGCACTCCCAACTCAAAATTTCTTTGCATGTACTCCCTGATGAATTGACAAGACAGTTTTGTATGTTATTTTTTTCAGTATAAAAAAGTAAAAATTCAGTATACATTGTAAAGATTTGAGTAAAAATTATCTGAGATTGAGTATTAATTTAAGAAATTTGAATATTATTTAAAAAAATTTGAGTATACATTATTTCAATATATAGTAAAAATTTCAATACACATTGTAAAAATTTAAGTACGAATTGATTTAGATTGAGTATTATTTGAAGAAATATGAGTATAAAATTTAGAAATTTGAGTATGTTAGATTGCATCCACCACATCAATATTTTCACAAGGAGTCATGCACGATCATTTATTCAGATGGGAGTGCATGCAAAGATCAATTTGAGATTGGAAATTTTCTCTAATTAACCGTAACTTTCATTTATATTTCTACCGAATAAATCAAGAAATTGAATACACGATTTATAAAAGAATATTCTAAGAAATTGAATAGACCATTTATAAAAGGATATTTTTCCAATTTTACTCAAAATTAATTCTTATCCATTTTTACAAATCGATCATGTAATGACTAATTCGCCTTTAAGAGACATATAAGAATAGATAAAATAAAAAATCAAAATATTAAAAAAATACATTTATTCAAATGAAACTTTAAAAACCAAATTAAAATGCATATATTGGAACATCAATAAAAATTTTAATTATGTGATATAAAATTATAATAAAGATACATTAAATCAGATAAAAATTAATTAGTAATAATTAAATTAAATTATAGATATATTAAATTAAAAAATAATTAATAATAACAAAATAAAATAAAATTTATTTAAATATAAATGATGATATAATAAAAATAAAATTTAGTAATGTAACAAATTTATATATTCCATCTCAAGTAATAGTTTGGCTGTGAATCCGGGATGGTGTCTTCGCCAACTTAATGTCAACAATGCATTTCTCAAAGACATCTTACAAAAGAGGTTTATATGACGCAACCTTCAAGTATGCGTAGTGTTGAATTCCCAGATCATGTATTTTGTCTGCATAAGGCGTTTTATGGCCTGATGCAGGCTCCGTGCGCTTGGTATTTGGAGCTTCGCGTTTTCTTTGTCTCTCTTGGCTTTATCGCTTCCAAGGATACCTCCTTATTTGTTTATCGTCGGAATAACACTGTTATCCATTTCCTTATATATGTTGATGATCTAATCATTATAGGTAGTGATGCTTCTGTTGTTGACAACATAGTATACAAACTTAATGTAAAATTTGCAACTAAGGATCTTGGGACTCTTTTCTTCTTCTGTGGGATTGAGATTCGCACAATTTCAAATGGTCTTCTTTTGTCACAGCAAAACTATGTCATGAATATTCTCTCCAAACACAACATGCTTGATTCCAAGCTAGTTTCCACTCCTATTGCTGCTGGCTCTCATCTTATTTTGCATGATAGTTCTCCGTCTTTTGATGCAACTAAGTTCAGTCAGGTGGTTGGTGGTTTACAACATCACCGTATGACCCGTCGTGATATTTCCTTTGCAGTCAATAAGCTTTCACAGTTTATGCATGCATCTTCAGAGACGCACTGGGGTTTTATGAAGCGTCTACTTCGGTATTTCAATGGTACTAGAGATCTTGGTATTCATCTACTTGCAGATACACCTCTCACTCTTCATGATTTTGTTAGATCATGTAGAGCGATAGAGGAGGGGAGGGGGTGAATAGCGCTCTTTCAAAAATTATAGAAATAAAGAGTACACAGCAGAAATAATGTAAAAGGAAAAATAAACAATGCTAACATAGTTTCTTTTTTACTTCGTTCGGAGTTTGTGACGGGTCCTACTCCAAGGCCCACGGTCCTTGACCGTTACTTTGGGCAATCCATTATCAGCTCGAAAAATGATTACAATGCAGAAGTTAAGTACAATGAAAGTTACAATTATACCAACGACAGAAGAGTAGATGGTTGATGCGTCGTTGTTGGAGTTACGTTTCGGCATTGTTGAGCAACTTCTGACGCAACACACAAGAGCAAAAGATGTTGGAAATTTGATGTCAATGCATTGGTCGAAGGCCCCTTATATAGCTGATCCCGAGCACCTATGTTGTGATAACATGACAGTCGATCATCGAAACTTCATCCTGAAGTTCTAACCATTCTCGGGTGCCTGTATTAACCCGGGCGCTTGTGTGGTGACGTGGGTCGACCACTGTGCATGCGCCAGATCAACCAAGCCTTGGTTGATTCGCAAGGACTCAGGCACCTGAAAGCCACCCGCGCCCGAAGCTCCGAGTGCCTGTGTGCTTGCGGGGACCTGGCTCCTGGGCACCTGGAAGCCTTCCAGCCCCTTGGAGCCATTCTTCTAGCTTTCAGTTTTTCTGCACCCATCAAGTTAGTATAAGCATAATAATAATATAATGAATGAGATGCATCAGACAGTTCGGGTTCTCCGGTCCTGAGTTTTAGATTTCGACCGAAACCCTAGGTCAGACCAATATTCCCTCTTCCAGAGAACACGTCCACACCTACTCTCAGGAAAGTTTACTTGTTGCCAATCCACGATTGGACTTTTGCTCAGCCTTCGATCTCGGCTCTGGAACTCGCGACGTCCGATCCTCGACTCATCTCGACTCCTATTCGTTATTCTCGATCAGCTAAGTCTTTTGCCCAATCCTTTAGAACAAGACTTCGGTGCCCAGCTCTCGGCTAGGTCTTAGTGCTCAACCCCCGGTCAGGTTTTCGTTGCCCAGTCCTCGACCAGGACTTAGTGTCCAATCCTCAGTCAGGTCTTCGTTGCCCAGTCCTCGACCAAGATTTAGTGCCTAATCCTCGGTTAAGTTTTCGTTGCCCAGCCCTCGACCAGAACTTAGTGCCTAACCCTCGGTTAGATCTTCATTGTCTAGCCCTCGACCAGGACTTAGTACCTAGCTCAACTCGGACTTTCCCACACACTTAGAGTAATATTGTTAGATCACAATTAACACTTAACTTTGAATCCTTTGCCAATATCAAAACAGGTTTGCTTGCTGCCAAGTGAATTCTATTTTATGGCAAAAATGGCAATGATGATAAGGTTATCGTCGTACCGTGGGTGGAAACAGACTTTAGAACAGGGGAAGAACCATGGCGGGCTTAAGATGTCATTGTTGGTTTCAACTATGTCTATATGCAACTTACCGCTATCCAATTTCGCATACTATTTCAAAGATTTATTATGATTTTCTCAGAAGGACTTGTGCCAACATGGCATTCTGCATTATATAGGCTTGTTTACTTCAAATGTGTTTGGATTTGGATACCAAACGCTTTCTGTACATGTCAATACATATCGGTCGATATGCCTTGTAAGGCTTTTAGAGTTCCACCGAGGTGGATTGGACTTGGCCTAGGTGGTTGTAGTGTTTAGGGGACAAGTTTGCCTTGCCTAACAAGAGGACCTGGTTTGTTTAGGTGAATGTTGAAAGCTCTGAAAACTTTGATATTCAACACATTGAACATAAAACTTACAGTCATATAACATCCGACTGTGTTAAAAAATGATAATGGTCCTGTGACTCGTGACCCAACGAACTGATAACATTCTTAGTACATCTTATTAAACAGCAAGTACTATACAGCTTAAATTTGCACCAGAGTAGTCTCCTAAACATAGCAATGACGGATAGAAGCATTGTTACCAACCTTTGCCGATCAGCCATAACCAATCAAGCACAACCCCAGCAAAAATGCCGGCGAGGAGAAATACTACAAGCAAGTTTCCCAAAGCATTCTGCTCTGGTCCCTGCACAAACAAATTTCATTTAGTCTCTTCAAAAGAAAGGAAGAAACAAGGAAATTGACATGTAACCTTGTATCCTTTTGGTGCGGCAGTAAAGACACAGACAGTAAGGTAGCCATTGCTTAGTCCTAAGAATGAGGTCAACATGATCATCCATCCTTGGTCCCCGTACTTGGCGGTGAAGTAGAAGGCTGGAATGAGTAGGAATCGCGAGAGAATTGCAGCCATTACACCTTTCCTTGATGATATCAACAATGGCTTAAGAAGAGGAATGTATCTTCCGATGAGATCCCACACATTATACATGGCGATGAGCACAAGTGCATACCTGAAGCAAATTCAAAGGCAACTGCTGCTGAAAACATCTAAATGTATTTGTCTTCCTATGGATGCTCCACAAAGTTACAATTGCAATGTCGAAGCCATTTGCATATTCGAGTTATGAGAATCCTTACCATGAGCCCAAGCTGTGGGAGCCTGTGTCCTCAGACAAGAATCCAGGGAATATTGACAATGTCAAAACATAGATAAGAAATACGTCGATCGCATAGTCAATATTCTCTAAGAGCAACTGTTTGTTGCTCAAGCGTTCGTTAAGTTTTGGATCCTCAACCTGCAAAGGCCAAATAAGTTCGAAGGATAGGTTTGTATGAGTATGTTTTGCACTGGTAGACTAGAGCTCTGCGACGGAACCTTACCTCTTGGACATGGTATTTTTGCATTCCTCCAGCAGCAAGGTCGGCAGAAACAGTCATTGAGCCTTCAGAAGCAGCCTTTTCACGGTAGCACTTCACGATCGGCAATTTGGGGAATACAAATGCATAAAGAAGAACACACACAAGCTCAAAGAAACATGAAATTGAGAAAAACATCACTGCAAGAAGAAGAAGCACAAATGAAACTTCAGCACATCCTATAAGATCCTCAACTTCTTATTTACTAGAATAAGGAGATTATATAAGGAGAAATAATTGACGATAATATGTGGATTCAATTCTTCAGGTATAGAGGAAGAAACTAGGAATTTGTCATTGTCCTTATTATATCTAATGATGATAAGCAGAACAATAATCAGAGACGAAAGCGAAATAAAAGTATATAATTGCTAAACCTGACATATATAACAATAATTTTACTATAAATTTATGCAAAATTGGCTAATAAAAAACTTTAGTAGTTGATCATGATGATCAAACCTGTACTATAATTCAAGTAGATGCAGAAGTGAGGAGAAATAGAATAACAAAGCCAACTAGAATGGAAAACCAAGGTTACGAAGGTTCAAACTTCAGGAGATTAAAAACTAACAGTAGTCCAAAGATTTTCATTGCATTCAAATATTACTAAGTACTCAATACTTTGGATTGTAATTCTATATTTATTTAAAATAAAAATGGTTTATTAGTCGAAATTGAAAATCATACATACTTGCTCCCTTCCGAAAACCATTTTGGGAGTTCTCAAAAGCTGCTTTTGTGATTAACCTCAAAGCAGATGTTAGAACCCCTGAAGCTGCTAGCCCAGCCAAGAAGGACTGCATTCACAAGAAAATTTCGCGTCTGATTGCTTTTGTTAACCTTAAATTAGTTTGATTGACACTAATATCTTACTTGTATAAGCTCTGGGCTCATTAAAGAAAGATCACCAACCATCCCCCCTTGTACATGTGCATCAGCAATTCCAAATGCCCCACTTACAATGCATACACCTATAAATTCTCCAATGCCACCTTTTCCAGAAGTTGCAACATCCAACTATAGTGGAGAAACTTGCTTTGGCAATCAAGAACTTCGGTGCTAATGAAAATACAAAAAATAATTTGATACTTACCACAATTAGAGCTAATGAACTCAAGAAAAAGAGTGTGTATCCAGCTATGTTGCGATTTCTGGTGTTAATCTTTGCTTCACGATATGCAAGTATAGCCATTGTTCCCAAGGCAAAAGGTTGGTAAACAAGAGTAAGTATTCTAGTTGGGTGGTAGTCCTGCAACAATTTGGTGAAAAAAGTTAATCAATTGTAAAACTAATTATTTCTTTGTGAAGGTTCATCTACACAACAATAATATGAGTCATAAGAACAAGTGAGAACCACCCCCACAGATTTGCGCAGTTGGTACTTATATGGGTGTTTGCAATAGGTTTTGGGGTCAATTCCCAGTGGGTGCAAAATGACTCATCGGGTGTATGACCTCCCCATGCAAAGGGTCACTGCACTAGGGCAAAATGTTCCCTGTGATTTACGTGCCTGTATCTTGCAGTGGGTCCGATGATATTGGGCCGCTTGGGAATCAAAATAATGTTGGAAAGACATGATTAGAATTATTCAAAATAAGGAATAAAAATCATAATATTTCAAAGTAGTTATGATGTAATTATTTGGCTTAATTATAGAGAATTTTTCCTAAATTAGAGATCATAGAGTTGTATATATATTTACATCATTTTTCAATGAAGTGAACGCAGATTTCTTCATAATTCTTTTCTAATTTTATTGATTTCAAATAACGCAAGGGTACACAAAAAGACCATATATAATGTTCAACAACACAACATGAACCACTGATACAGACTAGGGTTTTGTCTCTAAACAATGATAAAAATCAAGTCTATCCCACTAGGCGGGGTTGGCTAAATTTCATGGCATTCATAGGGACTTCTTCAGTAGTGCACTTCAATAAATTTGATAGTGGATATAAAGGGAAAAAGGAACCCTTAATTAGCCACTAGCAGAACTGAGTAGTCTTCTTCATTTCAAAGTTAGGCAAGAGAAATTGCATATGTAAAACTAATTCAAGAAAAAAAAACAGCATTATCAGAATATCAGAATTGAGTAAAAGAAAAAAAAATACATACAGGAAAAAGGTACATATAGTAATCTTGAATTGTCAGCATACTGTTCCATGAGAAAAGACATCCATTTCCTAGTAGCCAGCAGACTAAAATTGCCAAATACCTTCCCTGTCCATTAACAAAGCAGAATAGGAAGACAAGTAGAAGAGTAAGGATAATTTGGCTAAGTGCAAGTAACTAATTAGTGGAGAAATAAAAAGAACTAACCTCATTTATAATAGGTGCTCCTTCAGTAGAGGAACTCATTCTTAATTCTGTGTCTATTACTTTTCTCATGATTAACTGTCATTAGCAAGACCAATGTGTTGGGTTAACGATAATAATTGATAGCTCTAAATTAATAATATATAATATCAAAAACAAAACTCACCCAACCAGGTAATCATAGTAGGAAAAACAAACAGCAATGAAAGTGTCCATCCAAGAGAAATATGCTTGAAGAACCTACTAAGTTCTCGACTATATTTGTTTTAAGAGAAAATTTTGTTATATGCTACACAATAAGGTAATCAGAAAATGAATCCACACAAATATCCACAAGCTATGAAAATGAAAACTCAATAAAAGTGTGTATTTCCAAAAAGCTAGTATATTTTTTTATCAAAGATATCAATTTCTGGTGTATTTCAAATGGAAAATTCATAGCATACTAAATAATATATAAATTCATTCTAGACAAATCGAAGCCTTTTCTTCAGGGGAAAATCAGAAGGAACAAAGGTATTTAAATTGAGAGAGATTATATTCCCAAAGGATCAACACACCATACATTGAATCAAGGGAAGAAAGGAAAAGGCCATCACATGACCAGACTTGAGTCTGCACTACAATAGTAAAAGGAAAAAAAAAACAATAATGATGGTAAGAAGCTGGAAGGAGTCACTGTGGTGTATATGCCAGAGGAACGGAGCTATCAACGTGCCATGCAGGTTGATAAGATGAGTAGGGAAGTTGAGCACTATAAAATGTGATGAGGGAGCGACTTTCCTTTGCAAGGTTGTGCAGGAGATGCCTCTTTGTGAGAGCTCTAGTGGCAACAGTGACCGAAAACACTTTTTACAGGAATTTTATGCAGGTTAGAGAATTTCCCGAACTTTGGCCAATCGACTTCCCTGCACCATTTCTTCCATGCTCTCAACCAGGTCTCAGTTAGGTTCCTAACATAAATCTATAAGTCTATTTTCACCCTTACAGTTTCAATACCATATAACAGAGGCCGTGACGCTCTGTTGCTTATGGGATGCAAGATATGCTGAATGACGGGATTGGAACATCTAGGTTTTACCTAAACAAACAACACAATCTTTCAAAATTTTCCATTTTTTCTCGTTATGCAGACAAATATCATATCGCGCTCACCTCTTATAGCATCAAAATTGCTTAGCTTAATCGCCAGAAAGGCAGGAAGTAGAGGGAAATTTTCTCAATGTGGTCATTGCCCAATCATATCGCAGATTTTATTCCATACGCGGTGCAGTATCACAATCAGTTGAAGCTAAGAAAAAAAAAGGGAAGAATGCGCTATGAACGATCATGGAACAATGATCCTACTTAAAATGGTCCGTTCCCGATCTCAGAGAAAGCTCAAAATCGATCCTTTTGCCGAAAATTCCAGGGGGAAAAGAACAAAACATCGAAATTCCCTACAAAAACCGAAAACGCCAACCATGAATCGCGAAAGCCGAAAGGGCAAAAGGGGGAAAAGGAGATTAAAACGATCACCACATCGCTAGTTAGAGTGGCTCTCCGCCACTGAGTGAAGACACTTACACGAGCGACGAGATCTTCCGACGGCCGAAGCGAAGAAGATTCCCAGGCGACGTGGATGGATCCATCGCCGATTCCAAGCTCGCATTCTTATAACGAGCGATCGGGAGCCAGAGGAGAAAGAAAAAAGCACGGCAACGGCTGGCGTTTCCATTTCAAGTTTCGTAGAACATTGGTCAATGCTTTTAGTTAAACGTCCAAGAGAAGTACTATCCAGCATACCCGCTGTGTGAGTGGACATAGAGTTGGAGAGACGATGTGCGATAACCATGGTCTAGATTTTGGCGTGTGAGTAGGTTTGCCGAAAATTTTTCCTGGGCGTCCAAGTTGCGTTCCCACTGTAGTAGGAAGCTATTTACGGAGGGAGATTCCATCCCGAGTAAAAACAAAAATAAAAATAAAAATTCGATATGTTTTTAACCTCCACATTCACCTGAGTCGATATATGAAAATTTTTCATCAAGGATAAATCTAAAATATGTATATTATGAAGTGTTCTTAGGAAGTCAATCTTTAAAATTTAAAATTTATATTTTTATTTTATCATGTATCTTCCGCCTGTCTTCCTTCGTATCCAGAATCGATCTTTAAGATAATAGATCTATTTTTTTCAAACACACACATATGAATCATGAGACAATTCCAATGCCAATGATTCGAGTGCTATAAGCATTTTTTTTTTTTGCACTGTGTGAAAATTGAACCATCATTATTTTAAAAATTCTTCCATCTAATTATCACCGCACCAAATTCAAAACAGGGGACTGCATCCAGAGTTTTTATGCGGAAGTCTAAGTTTCATCGTAATTAAATATTACTAGTCTCGTAATCTTATCGTAATCAAAATTATTATAATAGTCATCCACACCATGCTGATGGTGCCCTCTCAGGCACAGATGGGCGTCGCACGAGGAAGGTGGGTTGAGCTGCATCTCGACGACCCACCCCACCATACTCTCGATCATATTTATTTTTGAAAAATGATATGATTCAGTGAAAAATTTCAAAAAAAATTCAGTAAATAGTATTTGAATAATAATCGAATATATACATATAAAATGTCACGTCATCATTGAATATTTTATTAAATTTTTTCACTGAATATATCATAGCTCTTTATTTTTTTATCATCTCTCTATGAGACACGATGTAACGGATCATCTTTGGCCAGATGATTAAAAAAAATCCCAATACCAATTTTAAAACGTAATAAAGAATTACCTCGTGAGAGATCATAATAACAAAAATTACAAAATCAACTTTAAAACATTAAAAGTCATTACATAAAATATTTATTCTCCGCCCATCTTTTTCTTGTGTATACTTATTCTTTTTTATCTACTATCAACCTATATATCTATCTATTTTTATATATATAATGAGATAGATGGCGGGGCTTAGAATCTGATCCCAACTAATCAACACTAGTCAACTTTAGAGATTTTTTTTAATATATATATTATTTAAAGTAGAAAAGAATAATGGATGGCAAATTGGATGGTCGAAAAAAATTGTTAAGTGAATTAAAGAATATCTTTTTATTAAAGGATAACTTCTTAAAAAATATTAAAATAATATTATATATATATATATTTCTATCTATAATATTCTTATAAAAGGATATTTTTTAAATTTTATGCCAAAAAATTAGTTCTTTAAAAAAAATAACAATAATAACATTGTATATATTTTTATCTAAAATATTCCTGTTTTGTTGATTCAACCAAAAAGGACATCATCTTAAAATAACTTCCATTTATATTTCTACCGAATAAATCAAGAAATTGAATAACGATTTATAAAAGAATATTCTAAGAAATTGAATAGACCATTTATAAAAGGACATTTTTCTAATTTTACTCAAAATTAATTCTTATCTAATTTTACAAATCGATCACGTAATGACTAACTCGCCTTTAAAAGACATATAAGAATAGATAAAATAAAAAAACAAAATATTAAAAAAACAAAATTACATTTATTCAGATGAAACTTTAAAAACCAAATTTAAAATGCATATATTGGAACATCAATAATAAAATAAAATAATATATATATTAAATTAAAAAATTAATAATATAAAATAAAATAATATTTATTTAAATATAAATGATGATATAATTACAAATAAAATTTAATAATATAAAAAATTTATATATTTGATCTTAACTATTGGAATAAAATTTGATTATTATTGTTGCATAGACAAAGTGATGAAAATTATTTTGTCACGTGCCCAAAGACCTTTGAGAGTCTTCCCGGCCAAACTTCAAAATCTAACAATGGCAGTCAACTAAAACTCCTCGTGGCTTGAAAAACCCAAAGAAGAATCATTCAGACCGTTCATATTAATTCACACCATCTCAGTTAGAGAATCCGGTCGGATCGGGAGGTGGCCAAGAGAGTCGGCTCGAAAGACGACACAATCCGAACGAAACCAGGCATCCAGATCACGCCATCTCGGCTAGAGGAGGCAGCCAATCTTAAACAAGCGACTAGGCCATCAGCCATTAGTTCGACTCCAAGAAGCCCCTCCTGGTTGCTAGACATGCCCTATCTATGACGCATTCATTGACATAATCTATTCATTTGCTTGAAGTAACCCCATTTCTTCGGTTTGATCTGCCTTATTCATGGTCGGTTAGTTTGGCGCTTATCTCATTTGGCTCATTTGACCTAACCAATCCAACTAGCTCAACTAATTTACCTGAAAGTACCCAATACCCATCCACCAAGCTTGATTGATTCAGCCGATCCGGCATGAGTACAGTTTGAGCTGGAGTTCAGTCAAGATCCGATAGGGCATCCGAGGTGAGAGTGGCTCGGCCAAGACACTTGAGGTTATCAAGAGTATCTAAAGCAAAGATGGCTTCTTATAGGCAAAGGTAGAAGCAGATCTTTTTGATATTATAGTATTGCCTAGTTATGGTCCTCGGCAGTGTGCCCTAACATACTTGCTCATCGCATCTTTTCAAATCGTCGTCGTGTTTACATGGTAGTCATCCACAACCGTTAGGACGGGCAATGAGCCTCCCTTCACCCTCGACCCACCCCAAACCCAATGGCTCCTTGCACTCTTTGGCTGGCTCACAAGGTCCCCTTCATCCTTGGCTCTTTGGCTACAATTGTGAGCCTCCTTTATTCTCTATCACAAGCTCCCTTCTACTTTCCTCTCTATTCATCGATTATTCATGAACTTATTTAAGGAACCAAATTCATTACTGTTTATATATATATATATATATATCCACAAACCTTATATCAAATACTTGTCGAACTAAATATCCATTTGAACAAAGCTGTAAGTAAAAGGAACAATGAATGAACCTAGCTCACATCATACACCAAGGCATAAACCGATTCAGAAACCCTAGCAACTTGGTAACCCTAAATTATTGTTTCCTGCTACTTTGGGGAAAAAACAACCATAAAGGGGGCAATCTAAGCATAGTAAACAGGATTCCTTTGAATAGTATCTGGAACTGTTGAAGTAAACATGGAATGAATATGTAGTAAGCAGGCGTTATACAGGTTTGATGGAAACTAAGGAAGAAAAAAATGAAGAATGTAACCAGAAAAAACTAGATTTTGATAACATACCTCATCAGAAGATTTTTTGTTTATATATACAATTTCAAAATTGTTCGGGAAAAAAATAATCAATGGATCGCGCCCAGTCTTCTTTGAGTAGCAGTGTTTTTAGTGTGTTCATTATATCGAAGCCAGGATCCAGCTTCCGTTGCCATCCCTGCGAGTACACAAGCTGCAGTCGTAAGATTCTGAATTCACAAAAGGTAATATAATAAAGTTATAATAAAAACTAATTTTCATGTGTCGTCGAGAAGATTCTAGAAAGTTCTAAAATCGATGGATGGACCTCACATGGATAACTAGGGGAACTATAGTTGTGCGCACTAGAGTATCATGGGCAACCTAATGAAACCAACTTGATGGCATCATCGTTGAAAGGCCGACTTGGGCAACATCAGAGCTTTTGCAGTTTTTTTTAGTTGCCTTTTCCACCACCCTTTTTTAGTATCAACTGAGACACACAACTGAATCTCGCGCCCCTGCACTCATTCCATACCTAGCTGGGCCAAGTCTTCATGTACCTTGGACTTTTAGCAAAGACTCAACCCACTTCAGGCTGAATTGCTTCCAACTCAGATAAACTCGAGACTTGAATCAAAAGGTCAAACCACACCGCCACTCGGAACTTCCAGATGAACATCTGGATCGGACCCTGAATCCACTTTGAGCAGTTCTACAATTGTCTAGACGAAACTATATTACCTCAGGCAACCTTGGACCAATGACCTACAATAGTTTGTCCCAGGTCAAATGGACCTCATCGGCCCAGACTGAATTCAAACTTGTATCCAACTACATGGCAACATGATCCGAGTTAACTAATAAATTTAACAGATTAGTATTCAAACTTGCTGCATGTCCATTTAACTTTTGTATCTCTACTAAATCAGTGGTCTTGCATAACAAAAAATGAAAAATCAAAAGGCAATATGAATGAGCAAGTGCATTAACCATATAAACATATGTACCTCGAGAACCAGAATGGTCACCATCACAGTGCAAACATTGCCATCAATACTAACTCTATGGCGTCGAACTTGCTCAAGCAATTGGTGCATGCATTCCACTGGATGAAAGACATCACCGTCAGGGGTGCCCCAAAATGTAAATGTCCTCTCCAACTCCTGCTTACAGAAATAAAGATGCAAATATCGCATGAACAAGAAGTTCAAAATTAAATATGAAGTTCAACAATATGTAAGCTAGAAGTTCCTAATTTAAGAATGTAGAAAGTCTAATTTAACAACTACGTCTGATCTATGTTGGAAAGTACTTGTTAAATTCCTTATGTTTTGCAAATTTTGAGCACGATCACAGTTGCACTTATAGCTCATTTGGTGATCTTCTTATTACTAGTAGAAAATATATAGCGGTGATGATGACATACTGAGTACTAAATATCTATATAATTTGATTACTATTTACTAGTCTTACCGAAGATACATCTCCTAGGGTTGTTGTTGGAATAGCATACTGTGATAAATTGATGAAGACATAAATAGGCATGCTCAAATCTTGAATTATGCAGAGGAATTTTACAAACTAAAAAGTTTTAAAAAAATAACTTGAGTGAATAGTTAAGATGAATGGGGAAAAAAATTTCTACAAGTTTTAGACATCTTGTATTTGTCATTCAACAAAAAGAAAATATTAATTAAGATCTTAATAATAATATTATAAATGTAGACAATTGAAGCGAAAAAAAAAGCTTTTAGAGTCCTTTGTGATCATTGTGTGCCCCTCGGACTGAAAGAAGCTTTCCTAAAACTATGGTACAAACAATCATATTTTATGAGTCAGAGCATTAACTAGCTCTGAAATTGTACATACAAAATTTAGCGTAGAGTAATGAAAAATGCTAAGATAAATATGTGAGGTAGAAATGTTACTAAAACAACAGACATATAGATATACTTACTGTTACTAGTCATAGAGATTGATATAGAATGCAATGGAGAATGAGATAGTCAATGCTCAGATTGTTATTGTTATGCATATGTTGCCATAACTAAACGGTGGAATAGGAAGATCAGGATTGTTAAACAGGTACAAAGAAATAAAATAAAAAAATTATAACTAAACCTCAATAAAAGCCTTCGGATTGGGGCAACTTTGACACTGTGATAGTCTCAGCGTACATTCTGCGGCAGTGCGACCATCTCTAAGAGCTACAGCTTTAAAGAACTCTAACAAATTTGCACGATCACTTTTAGAGAGTTCGGCAGTCATGCCTACATCCAAGAAAATAATATGAGGTTTTGGTCTAAAGATTGCTTTGTTTGATCTGTTGCTTTGAGGTTCCCGAACAAGGATGTTTCCAGGATGCATATCAGCATGAATAAAGTTGTCCACCTAAAATAGGAAAAAGAACTTTAGAGCATGTATTTATATTTGTAAAGTTAGTAGCACAATCTTAGTCCTCAATATTCAACTTAATGATGGAAATAAATCATATCAATGTGCCTGTTAAGAGTTTGTCATATTTCAACATATTGGGTAATAAATTGTATTTTCATTAGTATGCAAGGTTTGTACCAAATGATAAAGCATAGGCAGAAAGAAGCGAAACCAGAATAAATCTAAACAAAATAATAGGATAGAGGTTCACCAGAAGCATCTTCAAGAGTGCATGTGTGCCAATGTGTGCGAGATCTCGTTTTATCCGACTATTTCCATCATATTCATCATCAATATAGCGAGAAACATTTTCTCCTTTCTCAAATGTCTCAACCAGAACAGAAGGATGCACCAACGGATACAAAGGCTGCGGGAATGAAACATCCTTCCATCTTCTGAAATTGTATATAAATCGGCTTAGGTGGGCAGCTTCTCGAGAGAGATCAACTTGAGACATCATGAAAACTGCAAATTGCCTTACACTTTCATCCAATCTCAACCAGCTTAAACCAGGGATCAAAGTTGAAATTTTGGCAATAAGATTGATGATTAAAAAGTCCCTCTTGATTGAATCACCAACGCCAGGATGCCTAACCTTCACTGCAACATCAATTGGTTTCTTTAGACGTTGGCTTGGATAGCGGAACCTCAACGAAGCTCGATGAACTTGAGCAATGCTCCCTGATGCTACTGGTTTTTCCTCAAAGTAGTCAAAGATTTCAGATAGTCTCCTGCCAAATGCCTTCTCGATGGTACTTCTACTGTATGCAAAGCTATGGGCAGGTGCTTTTGTATGAAGTTTTGTGAGCTCAAGGCATAGGTCTTTCGGAAAGAGGTCAGGTCGTGTTGCTGCCCACTGACCCCATTTTATGAAGGCAGGACCAGCTCTCTCTAGAGTGAGATGTACAAGACGTACCCATCTTTTTCTGAATTCAGGTCCAGAACTATCCACAAAAGGTGCTAATACTACAGATGGAAAGAACAATATTGTTAAATATGCTGCCCGGAATATCAAAATAATTCCTTCCCAGATAGAGGAAATTACTGACGAGAAGTATAGGCTGCTAGTTTCTGCCTGCAAAAGAAAACCATTTTTCAAAGTATAGTAATTGCCCTCTGCCAAGGTTCTCTGAGCCCACACCAGTTCCCCAACACCAAGAGCAAGAATACCTGGCACTACTTGGAACCGGGTGAACGACAAGCTTATCACACAAGCTAACTTACTGATAACAGATAATGCAGGACCATCACAAGAACAGAATAGACTCAGCCTCTTCCAAGACAATTGAGCATGATCAGTTACCGAATAATTCGAGAAAGTACTTCGTTGGACATAACCCACAGCTTTGCATTGTCCAAGCATGTTAGTTCCTCTAAAAGAAACCCTATGGATTGAAAACATCCTGAACAAGATAAAGGGCAACCCTTTCGTAGCAACTGACCCATACGTTCCTGAAGTTGAGTAGCCAATTCTCTTCTTGGATTGCAAAAAGCAGCCAGCTTTCCTGTTTTCATGGAATGCCAATACCCTGCGAGATCATTCAATACTTATTTGAGTAAAGTAGCAAAGATTTGAGCTGTCGTTGCTCCAATCTCTCAAACAGTGTCCACGTATCGTTAAAGAAAGATCCTCCAATACAAAAAGATTTCTTTAAACACACGTACAACCCTCCCAAAAAACGGGAGAAAAAATTAATTTTTGAGAAGGGAAAGAAACAGCGAATGGAAGAAGACGAAGAGTTACCTTCCAGGAATCGATAAGAGGCGGAACATTACGTTCTCATAATCAAACCCCCGAGAAAAGATGAGGAAACGCAAAATCGAGAGAGGCTACTAGATTGCGTGCAGCAGAAACTGAAAGAGCGGAAGGCGATCCGATCCTCTGGCGACCTCGACTCGAGAGATGAACTGGAGGGAAAAATTCGTGCGAAAGGTTCAACAGTGTCGGCGAAGCGTAAAGCGAGAAGAGGAATTGGTTAACGATGGCAGAGTAGGCGGTGGGAACGTGGAAAACGGCGGGCAGCGCAGGGCCAGGCAGTGGAATGGGCTTCGGAAGGTTCCCCCCATGTTTGCCCTATTACGCGGACCGGTCTACAAAACAATTTCAATTAATTTATTTATTATATAATTTAAATTATTATTTATTATATAAGAGAAGTTATTTTTTAAATTTTCAAAATGTAAAAAAAGTTTTATTCAGTGGATATCCGAGCAAGACGTGTACATATTGACTGTCTCACGATCATTTCCTTGAAGATTTTTTTTTTATTTTTTTTCTTTGAAACGTATCATTACTCGATTCAAACCGACTAGATAGACGCTAGAGTATCATGCCAAAATTCCACTTATGCTTCTCGAATTTATAAGGTGTCCACCTCCCAAATTAATTGACCCGGATTTAAATACCTAGATTTCTATTTTTCTCATTGTATTTTGTTCAATAAATATAGTCAATTGATTTAGTAATGATCATAAATTTTAAATTTTTCAAAAAATTTTATAAATGATAATAAGAGATAATTTTTATTTTATTTTATTATTACTAATCAATTTTTTTATCATTTCTTCCTTAATTAAGGCACCTATTTATCATGATCTTAAATCATTTTATTATCACCTAAATATATATTTATACCAACAGCATAATTTCATCTTTCTTCTACTTATATTCCGTTATTTCATAAAATTTTCCTTTAAATTTAAAATATATTATAATCACAAACAACACTTAATATTCTCTTTCATTTTAAATTTTTAACCATCATATTTGTATCAATATATAAAACATCACTATCAATTCTCCATCTTTTTAATAAATATTCTTAAATATTTAAATCTCTGAGTTAGAGATAACTCGTAATCATTTATCTTAGCTATAACACTATTTTAAAAAAAATAATACTATATCATGGTAGATTGAATGATAACTATGTCGATTGATAATTTACAAACTATACCAGCGACACAAATGAGGCAGATGGATACGTTTTGAAGCTTGCTCATTCTTCCAAATATGGCAATTATGTAAAAGATAGCCGCATACACAATCCAAGTTAACCTGAAGCTGCTGCTACATACAATTAGAAAAAAGTTCTGACCAGGCTTAAGCTTTTGTAGAACAGGAACTGGCCATGGCCGACCGAGCTCATGGTGAGATGTCACAAAATCAATGCTCAAAGACAGAAATATCCCCTACAAACTGTGAGATGGCCTCATTCGCCTTCTGAGATGTTGATCTTTCTTCTCTTTTCTTCTTTTCTCTGCAGAAGAGACATTCAACAATAGCTACATTAGCATTCAGTGGTGTGGATCCCAATCCATGTGGCACCCTCATTCTAACTACTGAAAGTTGTAGATGCAAACATATATTAATTTATCACAGAAAATTTTCTGTTTAGCGGGATTATAATCAGCAGAATATGCAAACCTTCCATGGAGGTTTGTCCATCCAGATTATCAATAAGCACCTGGAACGGTAGTATCGAGCAGGGACTTATGGAGTTTCACTAAACTTAATGCTCAATGATGAGGTAGAGAACATAATGCGCAGCTTTAGCTGGTGTGGTATTGATGAAATTAGAAGAGATTTGAAGACAACGAAAGAACATAATTTACCTGTCCACATATTCCTTCAAAAGCTCCTTAGCTTGTACTAATTTCGACAGAAGATTGCGGTATACATCGAGATCTCTATCAACACTACGCTTATTTATATGCAAAGCAGCACAGAGCTGCAAAACAACAAAGGTTTGAGTTAATGCTTGACGGAAGTAATCTTCCTGAATTAAGAATGAATAAGATAACAAAGTCAGGATCCTTCAAATGAATGATCTGGGACATGAATCAACAATCTCAGCCTCATAATATAAATTTTTTTATTCAAGAAATTAACTACAAAAGCTTGAAGGGTTATATATAGATCAAACTCTTGCATCATGATTCCTAGAGATGCATAGTTTCTGAATAAGATGTAGCCATGTTATTTTGAAAAAAAAAAAACATAAATTTCTCATTTAATCTTTGCTTGAAGAATCCAAGAAGGTATCTAAAGCTCATAAATCTAACCACAACAACCATAAATAATGAAAGCAGTTGTATGCAAGTCTACAATATAATAAATGATGATAAAAAATAAGATGGCTCGGTATGAACAAATATGCAACTCTGTTGCCTATTTTTAAAGAACAAAAGAAAAGGTAAATTCAGTGTTGGTAAAAGGCATGAAAAAGCATTATACGCAACAATTTGAGCATAGAAGTGAGGCAATTTCTCCTGGGCACATGGAAGGTTTTAAGGTGCGTGCAGCATGCCATAGTGTGCCTATAACAAAGTATCAAATGTCTTTTTACCTTCCTATATCTATCGTTCAGCGTGCATGAATTTGATAGCCATTTTTATGTTTGTGTTTCCTCCATGATCCATTACAAGACAAAAAGAGAGAGAGTCAAAGTGTCCGACAACTTTGAACTTTTCTTGATAAGAATGAGTAATAATTCGAAGTCATGGTTAAAATGTCAGAAATTTAGATTTTATAGTTGATTATTTTAGATTGATTTACATGCTAAATAATGATTTTTAAGTGTTATATTCTGCCATATGTCATGTATGTATATATATTACTGGGCTTCATTTTTCCAAGATTTTCACTGGCACCTTCACTCTACAACTTCTTACTGCCTAGTAGCATTAAGTGAATTTAAAAGAAAAATTAAACAGTAAACAAGAAAAATAAATCAGAAGGAACCAGTAAGTGAAATGTTAGTTGATGTGATGGAAAAGGGATTACTTTCTCAAGCACTGTAGGTTCAGTTGCATTAGCCAGCTCAAGCAAACGGAAAAGTCCAATAGCAAAGAAACGACTATAGCTAAAATTTCCGTTGCCCTGTGCTCGCTCTGAGATATCTTTCAAAATGGCTTCTACTTCTCCTTCTCTAGAGGCAAAATCTACCAAAGAACTAGGGGTCTGAGAAGAAGCCCACTCTTCCAGTTTTTTTGCATCAATTCTGCATAAGCAAAAGTTAATCTGTATTATCAGAGGAATCAAAACTCATCTGAAAGCCTGAAGACTATTATGGAATAACTTTGGAATACAAATTCATCACAGAAAGACGGGCTTAGGTTAAAGGGATATCGTGGGCCATTTTTTAAATATGAAAATGCATAAAAAGGGTAGGGTGGTAAAGTGCATGAGGCTCCTAGCAATCCAGGATCAATGTAAGCAAGTTCACATTTGTAAGCAAAGCGAATTTTTTTAGGTAAAAATTCAGTGACCTGCCCACGTTGGAAATAAGAAACCTTACTCTCGTACAAAGGCTTGCCTGGACAATTCTCAAGCATGGTAAATTTTAAAAATTATCTGGTAGGGTTGCAATAATATCAAGTACCTGTACTGTTCAGGATCCTCCTTCAAAGCTTTGATATATGATTGGAAGATGGCATCTCTATCCTCGTCGCTGGGGTACCCTTCCATCAGTTGTTCATATACAGTTACAAAGCCAAGCGCAAAGACAGCATCATACCGATAAGTAATTTTGTATCTCATCAGATGTTGCTGCACAAGAAGCTCCTGCAACACAGTATTGTATACGCTTGGAATTGGTCGTTTGTATGCTTTGAGAAAATTCAATTTCGTCTCTGATACGGTGGGTGGCACATCTAATCAGTAAAAAAAAGGATAGTAAAGATATTAATGAACAAGTCCCTCTCATAATTCTTGCCTAATTGAACATGAAACAAAGAACAGGATGAATAATATATGATAATTCTTTTTGCCACCAAATAACAAGAAAAATCTGAGTGCCCTCGCTATCATAAAACAGTTTTACAGTTTTCTATGCTCATTTTTCTAATCAACAGCAGACATTAGTGAAAAGTTGAACATAATTTACATAATAAAACTGTGGAAATTCTAGAAAGATACACAATACTGAATATTTAGAATAATGGAAGGGTGATAAAGGAATGCAGTTGATGAACTAAAGCATTCTTCAAGATCAAAATACAACAAAAAGAGAGTTCAAGCAATAAACAAGTTTGACATGAATCGAGGAAACAAAGAGTTTCTGCATTCCAGTAAACCCACACAAACCCGAGCTTGTCGAGAAAGTCAGCTCAATCTACTACAGAGAATCATCAAATGGCAAACTATGTTATAGATTTAGTGGTACTTTAACAGTTAGGTGAAACAATACCCATCAAAACCAAGAAAAAATATACTATAAAGAAGGATGTTCCTTGCAACTGCGAAAAAGAAAAGAAAAAAAATCCTACGCGGATTTGATTTCTCACGCTCGAACTCTAAGCAAAGACAAACCGATTACAGTTAATGGATAAAGATGAAATATTGAAGCAAAGTAACTGGATAGAATCGAACAGCAGAATAAACAAAATAGGGTTTGGCAAAACAAAAAGAAAAAAGCTCACAGCTTGCAGCGGCCGCCACGCAGCGGACGACCATCCGGGTGCTGATCTTGTGAACTTCAAATCGAACTCCACGGAGTGAGGTAACAGAGGAGGAGCACACGCCGGCGAAGGGCGGCCTTCTCTCTGAGGCATGTCTGCACGGTGAGTAGAAGGAAGCGGATGGAATGGAGGCCATTTGAGATTGGTCGGAGAGATCCCTGCAGATATGGAGTGAAATCTATGGTTGCTGGGGAAGGGCGGTGGTCGTCAGCGGCCTCAGGAATTGCATCGCGAGGAGGGAGAAGGCGAAGCAGAAACGGAAGGAGAAGGGTGGGAGGTGTGAGGAAGGGGAGCGCCTTATCCCCGGATGGTTGACCAGTGACATGGTGCCACGTGGCCTTTCGATTACTTAGGCCCACATTTTATATATCCAACGGAAATGCGCGTCTCCTTCCCGTTATTTTTAATTTTTGTTTAAATTTTCATATATATTCTTAAAATTAACATATACAACCTATTTAGTATAATTGTGTAAAAAAAATTAAATTAAAATTCTCTAAATATTGGTTTTAAAAATAATATATAATATAATTGCATATTTTTAAAATAATGTTCACGATTCTATTATTTTTTATATGTAATTGGTAGATTATAATAATATCCTCCTTTCTTTAATAATTGTTAAGTTCTAAAGTACAGGATAATATTATTAAATTATTAATTATTGAAGAAAAAATTAATTAATATCGACTAATTGAATTCAATCGCTAATATTAGAAGTTGATATCTATAAATAGACCTAAAATAAGATTATTCTTCCGGAAGAAATCGACGTCGATGGTCAATCATCGAGGTTCAATCTACGTGGTTACTGGTGGGAGAGGAAGAACTCTGTGTCCTGCGAGATCAACACGAGCGTTAGGAGAACACGTCGAAGGTTGTCCGGTCGAGCCCACTCCGACGCTCAAGTCCATGCCTCGATGGAGAAGAATAGAAGACAGAAAAATGTATAAGTAATAGAGAGTGCGTAACCTCCCTTACCGGAAGGGTTGGACTACCTTTTATACTTGTGGCGGCCATCCACGAGCACCCATGATCCTCGCGCACGTCCCCATGATTATCGGTTGATGGTTCACCCTGGTAACGATCACCACCATTCTGCAATCTGGGTCGTTGCGATCATTAAGACCTTTATGACCGCTAATCATGGATAGTAATTACTCCGTCATAATGGATGAGGATAACTTCGTCAATCCGCGAGAAATGGTCCTCTACCCGAGTGTTTCTTGGGCCCCACCACCCCAAGGTGATCCTGAGGTTCTTCGGCTCGGGGGTCCCGGGCATTCGTCTCTCCGAGGTGCTCTCGGGGTCTTACCCCCAAGGCAAGCTCGGGGGTGTGTCTTCCTGAAGCTAGCTCCAGGGTGATAACTATCCGAGTTGGTTTCCGGGTCCCCTTCCCCGGGAGGGTCTTTGATGTCGCAACAAGGGAGTCGTCCCTGCTCGGCGGGTTTTACCACACAGCTTCTTTAGCCCCCGTGTCTGCCACGGGGTATTTGACTCCATCACAAGTCCCTTCCTTCAAGTCTAATCGAAGGAAGTGTGCCTGACTGATTAGACTGGTAAATGTGATGAAGAAGTTGTGCCCAAATGGTCTCTCCATCTTCTGTTGGTGGCCTTCCGGGTCCGAGGAAGCACCCCTGCAACCCCAAGGCTCCGGGTGGTTTTTTGAATACGTCTAGATTTCCCTTAAATTTTTCGACGAAGCTCTGACGGCTATCCTAAGCCCTTTATAGGTGTGTGGGATATTGTAATGACGACACGATCACCCAGCAAGTGTGGCATCGCCACATGCCTCCTCCCCCCTTGTGCGGCAATATCTCCTCGATACACACCGTGGATCATACGAAGCGACAGCAGTAAGGGCTAGCGGCTCCTCGGGATGGCCAATCGGCGCCATTGACGTGCTGCCCTCTTATTGCTGACAGAGGTGTGGCTCCTCTCTATAAAAGCGGGTGCAATGGCACCCTACAGCCTCCTTGCCCTATCTACCTTCAAGCGGCCTACTTCTCCAACTATTCGTCTTGCCGCTCCGCCCCTTTTACGAGAGTTAGTCTCCTTCTGCCTTTTCCTCTCCTCAATCCCCATGGGTCCGATGGAGAAGAAAAAGAAAACCCGAGGCGACGATGAGGGCTCCTTAGAGGAATTAGGATACCATACAGAATGGTATGATACCATCTCTTCCAGGGTTAGGTTGGAATCTCTCCAGGCCGCCTGCCAGAGATACTATATCCCGGAAGACTTAGAGGTGACAATTACTGCCCTAGGTCAACCACCTGTAGAAATCCCTAAGGATTTTTATTCTTTCTTCCTGTGATAGATGAACTAAGGCTTTGCTTCCTTATCCCCCCCCCCCCCCCTTTTACATGAATGTTGGTAAATGCTTCGGTATCCCTCTGCAGAAGATGGCTCCGAATGTCTTTGCCCAGATGGGCGAAGCTTTTGTACTCTTCAAACTTTTTGACATTCCTCTGACCCCCCGATTCTTCCATTTTTTCTTTGTTCCGGTCGGCTCCCGAGGGGCATTTGGCTTTACTGCTCGTTCTGGTCATAGGCTTCTGGGAGGTCTTCCTTCCTCCCACAAGGGATGGAAGGAATGGTTCTTCTATATCCAGCTTCCTGAGCGTCCCTTCAACCCTATCCATTGGACGGAGAATTTGCCGCCTATCCCCGACCTTGGTGACTTCCAGCGGGACGCGGGATATCAGAAGGCTAGGGGTATCCTGGTAGGGATGGAGTTCCACGGCCTCCAACTGGTGCAATGTGAGGAGCTCCTTTATCGGGCCGAGCTTAATTAGTTCAAAAGTCACCCGCCTTAGCCCCAGTCTTCGTAAGTTCCTTTTTATCTTGGTCATTTCTTGGTTAATGCTAACTGATGCCTTTTTGTCTCTTTGTTGTAGACGACGTCATGTTTTCCCGAGTTATGAGCGGGTTCCTGAAGTGGTACCAGGCCAACGAACAGGCGTTGGTTCCCGCTTCAGCTTCTTCCGCTCCTATGGGTGCCTCCGTTGAGGGTTGTGAGGAAGTGGACGAGCCCTCCTTAGACCGGGAAACCCCAGAGGCCCCCCGATATATTGGAGCATCCGAGCTGCCGACGGACCTTGCAGGGGGTTCGACTGCCTCTCCTGCCGAGGCACCGAAGGGAGAAGTTGCACCCCCTCCATCTGTCGCGCCTTCAAAGACCCATGCCACCGAGCAAAGACGGCAAAAGCGGCTATCCCATAGGGATCGCCCACTAAAGAAATTGAAGAATGGCATATCCTTAGAGTTCCTACACTCTGATACCCTCGAGGATGAAGCTCCCCGGTCCCCAAGAGTTCAGGAAGAACCTTCCTCCCTCGCCGCCGCGGCCACGACTCCGATCGTCGACACCCTGGTTCCCCCACGCGGCAAAGAGGTGTCCAAGGACCTACCCAGCTCCCACCGGAAGGCCCTAGTGGCGAAGAAGAAGAAGGCGACAGACAATTCCCAATCCATCAGGATAAAGGCGGTTGCCTCTGAGGGTTCGCCGATGGCTTCTAGTTCAGAGGAGGACGTCCCCGACCCGAGAGACGCTCCCAACCAGTCAGGGCCCCCCTGCTGGGGAAATTCTTCCTCCCCCCGTTCTACCGTGGCGGGTAGCTGGATCAGTCTTTACTGATGGTGACTATACTTGAGTTCTTCCACTTTATTTTGGTGTCTTATCTTGACTGTCTTTGTTCTTCACCATAGGTCGCCTCTAACTGTGCAGTCACCAGCCGCCTGTTGTGCTCCGGAGGAGTCACCGAAGATCTTCTCCAGCGGGTGGCGGCCGCCGAGGTGGAGGCTGGTAGTGCCCGCGAAGCAGGCCTCCTACAGTTGGAGGTCAACCGAGCCCTCCGAGCGAAGATAGAGCATTATCTCAGCACCCTAATAGCTTCTGAGGATACTTTGCACGGGTATAGACTCCGGGAACGCCTCGGGGTCCGAGAAGAACCAAGCACTTAATGAGGACTTGCAGAAACTATCCCAGGAGTGGGAGCAGCTCCAGACTCGGATGAGGGAGTTGTCTGATCAAGTCAGCCTCCTGGAATCTGCAAAGAAAGCCCTGGAGGACAGGAATACGGAACGGAAGCACCTAATGGCTCTGAAAGAATTGAATTTGACTTAGAGCTATCGACTTTATGCCGTCGACCTCCAGAAGTAGGTTACCCAGGCCCAAGCTTCTGCTGCTACCCAGAAGCTCCAAGAAATGTTAGGGGCTCAGGATTGTCTACTCCGAGAGATGACGATGCTGAAGACTGTCAAGGAGGAGGTTGAGGCCAAACTGCAACAGCAGCAGAGTGATCGTGCAACCCAACTGTTTTCCGGGTCCCCTTCCTCGGGAGGGTCTCTGATGTCGCGACAAGGGAGTCATCCCTGCTCGGTGGATTTTATCACACAATTTCTTTAGCCCCCGTGTTTGTCATGGGATATTTAACTCCATCAATTATGAATATGATTTTTTTCTTAAACGGTTAGTCTCTTTCTTTTTTAAATATGAGATATTTAAATTTTATAATCTAATTAATTCAGGAGTAGAAGATCCAGTTTCACATTTGGTTCATGTCCCAGTTTTATGGATAGTTTAATTGCTAACATTGACGGCTCTAATTAGCACCATGTTCATCGCAATGCTATCATGGCATTGCCTCCCTCCTCGATTGATAGATGATCCTATCACGAAGTGAGGTGGCGAACCTCCGGGTCAGACGGACTCCTAGGTGGCACGAGCTGGCGAGATGGCAGTGAGATGGCCGCGCTCCAGCGTGGCTCTGTAAAACAGCGGCCGTCAGTATACCCGCCGGGGATTTTCCCGGTCAGGCACTCTGACGGTCAAGTCAATATCCACAGACATAATAGTGGAACTGAATTGAAAATGGGATAGTAGATGAGGGAGCTCGCGCGCGCATGAGGACGTTCCTGCGGTAGGAGGAGTGCGAAGTGTATATAGCCGGGGGAGCTGACAACACTTGTACGTGTTGACGAGACAGGGGTGATAACTGTCAGCTCATAGGGAGCACTTAAGAATGACGCGGTATGGCGCGGAGTGCTCGAGCAGTATGAAAGTACTGGACTAACGGACTGACCGCGAGAGGTGTCAGAGATGAGTGAGGCGTGTCGAACCCCGTTAGCAGGGTCGTGCCCTGGATATATATAATGATATAGGGGGTGTAGGGGCGAGATAGCATATACCCCGAGCGCCGACCACCGTGTCCGAGTGCCAAGGACTGGGTTGGGTAATGGCCAATGAGCGTGGGCAGCCATGCGTCCGACTGGTAAAGTAGAGGCGCAGGGTACACCCTGAGTCGAGGGTTGGTTCAGTGATTGATGTCTGACTCAATCTCCGTGATGACCTAGGAGTGTGGGTCGTCACGCGTCCAGCTGTAGTGCACGACCTAGAGCTAGGTCGGGGAGTGGCCAGGGCGCATGAGCAGCAACACGCCCGACTGGGTTAGGAGGGGTGGGTGGTCGGCCCGACCGACCCCATTCATGGCTAGCTAAACAGGGTTTCGAGATTTCCCGAGCTAGGGGACTCCCTCGGTGATATCTTTGCTGACATATCCGCTAGCCCTTCGTGGCTGCAGGCTGGCTGGCGGGCCCGACTGACCTATCGGTAGGCAAGGCCGGAATCAATAGACATTAGGAGAAATGCATTGAGTTAAGAAGTGGCAAAAGATAAATCACGCGTTCTTAATATTTTAGTTAATTCGTCTCAAAATTAATATGGATAAGATAAATCATGATAACTGAGGTGATAAATAGATATAAAGATGAATTATATAAGATGTTAGAATTTATATGTTCTGCTATCTCTCATGATTTAACTCAAATGACAAATCACCATTTAATTACCATCTCCGTTAAACTCGTGGTGGCAAATACATTGGGTTAAGAAGACATCGTGTTATGGTGTTCATAGTAAGAAGACATCGTGTTATGGTGTTCATAGTAGAGTGAAGATTTTTTTTCCCCCGAAGATGTAAGAATTTTCACAAATTTCACATGTCACTCGACAACGTTTGCATCTTGAAATTCATTAAAACAAAAGGACAGAGGAAACGCTTTCCTCTCAAAATTTCATTGCCCGGGACCAACATTATAACCTACAAATCAACTTAATTAACAAAAAAAAATATTTGCATGTTCAATATATATATAATTAAATAAATAAATAAATTCAAAAATACATAAGTTCAATTGATTAAATAAATAAACAAATTTAAAGATACACAATTGATTAATATAACAAAGGTTGCCGACTGTTTATCAATATTATTTATACATCGTGTCAACAAAATTTAAGAATAACCGATGGGGTTGAATACCCGTGGCGAATACGTAGGCTGAAGAAATTATGTGGTAATATCCATCGAGCCGGAGCGATTCCCTTATTATGACACCCGAGACCCTTTCAAGAGAGGGGATCCAGAGACCAACTCGAGTAGGTATAATTTCGAAGATAGTTTCGGGAAGACATATCCCCGAGCTCATCCCGGGGGTAAGTTCCCGAGAGCACCTCGGAGGGACGGACGCCCGGGACCTCCGGGCCAAATAACTTCGAGATCACTTCGAGGTAGTGAGGCCCAAGGAATACTCAAGTAGAGATCCGTTTTTCTCGGATTGGCGGGTCATCATCATCCATTATTACAGAGTAATTGATACCCCTGATAAGTGGCCATCAAGGCATTAATCGTCGCAACGGCTCAGATTGAGGAATCAGGGTGACCGTTACCAAGGTGATCCATTAACCGATAATTAAGGGGACGTAGCATAGATCATGGGACACACTAAGGCAGCCACCGCAGGTATGAAAGGTATTTCAACCCCTCCGGTAAAAGGGTCATGCATTCTCTACTATTCGTGTATTTTTCTGTATTATACTCTTCTCCATCGAGGCACTGACTTGAGCGTCGAAGTGGGCTCCGTCGGACAACCTCCGACGTATTCCCCTAACGCTCGTGTTGATCTCGCAGGGCGAGGAGTTCCTTCCCTATCATCAACATCTACATAGGCTGAACCCCGATGATTGATTGTCGACGTCGACTTCTTCCGGAACAATAACATTTATAAATAATTTTTTATTAATTTGATTTTTTAAAAAATCTTATAGTAAATAAACAAAATGAGTTACAAAATATAAAACTTTAAATAATCATCTTGTTGTACAATCTCGTAGAATTTTTTTTCTAAATGAGTTGAACAACAGTGGAATGTTGAATTTTTGAACTGTTTATCTGAGCATTACCCTCAATAACAAATCAAACTTAAACAGCTATTTCAGTAGCGCGATGAAACTCGAACAACAAATTTGACAGTCCTATATACTACGAAAATATCCATGAAGAATGAAAACAAGGATAATCAGGAGAAGAAGAAGAAGGGGAGCGATGATTCACGGAAGAACGGAATGGGCGAGGCGATCCTTTGTGGAGCGGTGATCGATCAGATGGCGTTAGGGATCTGCAATTGCTGGATGCCGAAGGTGTGGAGCGAGCCGTTCTGAACGAAGACGAGGAGGCCGCAGTTGGCGGCGTCGAAGCCCTCCCAGAGGGCGAAACGGACGGAGCCCGACACTTTCTTCTTCGGCGACATGTTCTTGACGTGGATCAGCTTCTCCAGCCGCCGGACGACGAAGTCGTTCGTGAGGACGCGGCCTCTGTTCTCGCCCTGCGCGCACTCCGTCACCAGCCCGCTCTCGTATAGCGCCACCATCACGTCCGCGCCGCCGCCGTCGACCCTGGTGCCCAAGGCGCCGCTAAGGGATGCATGCAGCACTGTCCCGTCCGCTGCCCTGTTCAGTTTCGCCTGCGCGGGCTCAGGCCGCGCGCGGCGGAGCGGCGATGGTTAGTTGTTAGTTTCTGTAATTGGGGATTTTTTGTTTTAATCCAGTTTGGGATGAGAATGTCGAAACCTGCATGGCGGGGGAAGGGAATCGGGGGGCGGATTGGATGGCGGCGCAGATGGCGTCGACGTCGGTGCCGACGCACTGGGCGCGGCCGTTCACCACAACCTGCGGCGTGTACAGAGTGTCCAGCCGCAGCGCCTCCACGTAGGCCTTCTGCCGCACCGTCCAGATGCTGGAGCCAAAGGGGTCCCGCCACCCCCGGTAGTCCCAGTACTCCACGTGGAACTCCAGCAGCGCCACCGGCGGCAGATCCCCGCGCCGGAGCTCCCCGCGGCACAGCCGCGACACCACCTCCTCCGCGTCCGGAGAGGTGGCGCAGCCCTGCGACGAGAACAGCTCCACCAGCACCGGGCCCATCCTGCGCTGCTCCTCCGCCGTCAGATCCGCCGTCGCTTTCGCCTCGGGCGGCGACCTCGACGACGAAGCCACCTCCCTCCCGCCGGCGAAGCATGCGAACAGACGCGGTGCCATTGGTGGCCGTCAGATCGGTCTAGCCGGAGAAGAGAATGGATTGGGGACTCGCTCGCCGGCTTGTCTCGGCCCATTTAAAAAGATCGAGCTTTCTCTCTTTTTATTAAAACCCCGATATTCTGTAATATTTTAAAAATACCATTTAAAAGTTGAGGACAATGAATAGAATTTGGATCATCTTTTTTGTTTTTATCACACTCATTTGGATCAAATATTCATTCTATATCCATAAAATTAAATATTTTCTATATTAATCATTTTTATTCATTTCTTCGATTATCATCGTTCAAAAAACATATTAAAATTATCATCATGATATAAAAAATATGACAATAAAATCTAATTTAATTATATTCAAATATAAATAAATTAAAAACAAAAATAATAATAAGTTGGTTTGAAAAAAATATATAATAATAATAATAATAATGCTAATCAGATTTACGTAGTCACGAATATTCATATTCCATTGTTTATTATTTATTTAAGTCTAAAATAATCCATCCATATATTTTGAGTCGGATATCAAATTTTTATTTTATGGGAAAAAACTATCTTCCTTGTTCCAAAATGAAATCTAACATCATTAAAATTTTAAGGTTGTTTTTAAATCGAGAAACTTCGAGGCTCATTCTGAAAATATTTTGAGGTTGGTGTCTGGGAGAGACGGACAGGCGAACCGCACTGCCACTTGCGGGGTAACAAATGGAGCAGTTGTTTGTGGGGCCCGTTAGGTAGATTGTGGGTAACACGTCGATCGGGTTCGAGCTGTGACACAGCTGTTCGAAGACGTGCCCAGTGCCAACCCATCGCCACCGACGCCGGCACGACGGATCAAAATTTGCTTATGATATCAAACCATTCACGTTATAATTAATTAAATAAAAAAATATTGGACCAGGTAGTAAATGAATCTAAAATGATCGACTTTGCTTTACGAAAATTTTCTATCAATCACTAGGATAAATTGAGAAGTACTTGCGATGAGTGATTTAAAAGTTCAGCATCATAGAATTCGCGTCCAATTTAAAATAATTTATTTACAAAATACGTCATAGAAAAAGATTAAATTGCGAATGTCTAAAATAGCAATTTGTCACCCTAATACTACATCATAGCCCAAAGACACATTATGATTAGTTGAACAAAAGCCTAGATAATTAGAAGATGATGATAAAAATAATAATATTATTATTATTATTATGTTGTTTTCTATCTTTGTCTCCTAATTTTCTTTCAAGTTTCAACTCTCAGTTATTTTTCAGCTTTTCTTTTTCTTTTTTTTAAATATTTTTTCAATGTTTCTTTTTTTTTTCCCTTTTAAATCTTGTTACGGTTACAAGTTACAGTAGTAGTAACAAATTTTCGGATGATGACCAGGTATTTAAGCTAACCAAATGAAAAAGATAATAATCTAATCCAAAGAATATTTTTTCATATAGAAGAAATTAAATTAAAAGTTATATTAATTTATAGATATTAAATTATATGATTTTGGACTTAATTTATAGACTTGGTAGAAATATATAAAAAATATTTTAAATAAAAATATCAATTTTAACAGAAATTATCATCATTCCTCATTTGCTAGAAATTATTATGGATATATCAATTTATTTTTTTAAAAAATATTTTTTATATTTTCTACATTATTTGTTTTTTCATCGTATTATTTTTTAAAAAATAATCTAATCGAAGGATAAAAGATTGGGAACATTCTCTCCAATTTAAAATAAAAAAAGTTTTACTATCATTTTATTCTAGTCAATAGAAATAAAAAAATTCAAAATGAATGTACTAAAATCAACTCCAATTAATACATCAAAATGATAAATTAGTATAAAAATAACATTAACTTATCCCAACCAATATACCAAATTTTCGCTTCAGTTTTGGTGCGGAGAGGGCCAATTTTTTTTAAAAGATCTTATTATATAATTAATAAAATCAAATATAATGTATATTATTAAATATCATAAATATAAATTAATTTGTTATTATTTTTTCCTCATACTTATAATAATATTAATTATTTATTATAATTTAAATTAAATGTATTTAGTGTAGGAGGAAATATTTCTTTTCGGAGAGTAAACAAAAATTAAATTGAAATTACAGAAATTTCAAGTTACCTGTTGAATGACCCGAATTGTCTTTTATGTAAAATACAGTCTCCCGGACAATTCCCGACCTGGAATTCCTGAGCTGGAATCTCCCGACCAGAATCTCCTGAACCGGAAGTCCCAAACTGGACTAGCCGAACCGGTCTTCCCGAACAGGTCTGGAAGAGTTGTTGAGACATACGTAATGCAATTTCCTTGAAACAGATTTGTCCTTCTCTGATAGTGCTTCGAGATAAAAACGAAGCACTCGTTGCTCATGGCGAATTGAAGAAGTACCCGAATGCTACCAAGTTAAAAACACACGGGGAATTGGGAATGAGGTAGAAGATAATCTCTTAATGACCGAATTAACGTCAGTTACTGCCAATTAACCATCCAGATTCAAACGTTTGGGGGTTACTGATTTTGCATTAATCAACAGTTAATGCATCCGTTATATTTGAGCAAAAAATTTAGCAAAATGATAAATTTTTCCCCGATCGATCGAGCATTTGGCGTGCGCAGGTCATGGACGCACACGAGTAAGTTCGATACAAATTCGAGCCTTGGATTTGCACCCCCTATGGAATCACATGTGAGAGAGAGCCTCTTCCCATGCATTTATAAACAACAAACATGCTTGTGAAACAATATAAGTCAACAATTATGCCTTGAAACTTCCAATGTGGGACTAAAGTCACATTCACAATGAAGTCTCTTTATTCTCCACCTCCCCTTCCATTCATTTGAAACTGCTGATGTAGGACTAAAGTCCCATTTACAATGGAGCTTCTTTCCTCACCACCTCCTTTTCTATTCACACTATATCCAACATTTAGTAGCCTATTTTTATTTTATTATGCATATTTGAAAATATTTAATTTATTTAATTTATTTAATTTTAATTTATTTAATATATTTTTAATTATAATTACATTTATAAATTATGTTACTAATTTTATAAAAAATAATAAAATATTAAACAATGATATTAATATACTTGAATCTTCTCCTCTTTTGATAATCTTAATGTATTACTATTCCTACTTAATTATGTCATTTAAGTAAAAAAGTATAATATGAATTACTATTGAGGTGATAGTATATATTCAAAATAGTCAATACTTATTCTACGATTCATGATCCACAAAGTTGAAAGAATAAATTATTTGTAATAAAGCAAGAAATGCGTAGAAAGGACGTTGAGCATGCATTTGATATGCTCCAATCACATTTTGCATTTATTGCAAGACTTTCATGTTTTTGATAGGAAAATATTTTACATGGTATAATGACATTGTATATTATTATGAATAATATGTTAATTGAATATGAACATAATTTAAATACATTAATCAAGGAACACTTCGATGTGTTACTTCTAGATGTTGAGCTAGTAGATGATATTATTCAATGTTGGGGCAATCCATGGTCCGGAGTGACTATGTGTTTTGATGTTTGGGTAAAGGGTTTAAGTTAGGTTCACCTTTGTGTTTTGATATATGTATTTGAGTGTGCAAGTTTGCAGGATACACATAGACTTGGTTGGACGGATTCAGGTACGGTGAAGGGTGGCATGGAGGCAAGCCATGGGCTTGTGTGCGCATTCGAGGGTCCATGGACAAAGAAGGGACGATGAGCCGAGGGATGCAGACTTCAAGGCTTGCGTGAAGGATGGCATGGAGGCAAGCCGAGGGCTTGTGTGCGCATCTGAGGGACGGGAGCCGAAGTCGAAGAGGGTGCGAAGGCAACAGGTCGAGACTGTTGAATGAAGAGTCAACCAGGTCGTGAGGGTTCAAGTGCTAAGTGAATTATACTCGGAAAATCCTAGGGTTGAGTGCTGAGGGAAATGTACTCGGGAAGGGGAAACCTTAGGTGTAGAAGTGGGTCAGTCGACAGGTGCCAGGGCAGTCAACTGGTAAATACCACAGAAAGATCAGTCGACTGGCGGTCAGTCGACTGCCCCTGGAGCAGTCGACTAGTGTGGTTGGAAATTCGAACATTAGGCTTGCAACGGTCGAATTTAGGTGAGATCAGTCGACTGGTAGCGAGGTTCTCAGCCTTAAGCATTATTTAAAAGGACTTGATTTTGGCTGAGAAGCTTGACGAATTTGGCTTTGGTTAAATGCTAAATAGTAGTCCAAGAGCTCACAAGAGAAGTTTGGTTTGTGGCGAGGTTTCTCCACCCACAAGGAGCTACACGAGATAGCCGGAGGGCATCTGGGGAGTCATCCACCTTACGGACAGCTGTAGATAGGGATGGAAATAGGCCAGGCGCCCTGTCAGGGGGCTGTGGCCTGGCCTGTTTAAAAATAAAATAATACTCAGGCCTGTTTTTTCTTATCAGCCGAGGCCAAAGCTCAATATAAAAACTATGAAGCCTGACAGGCCGACCTGGACCTGTTAAAATTATATTATATATATTGTCAAAATAGAGATTCGAACCTTGGACTTCTACTAAGCAAGACCTTATCTACCTCTCTATTTGCCAATACACCACAAATCTGTTTTAACTATAACATACATATTTTATATATTAGAAGTATCTTTAGCTAATTTGTTAAATTAGTATTTTGGATAATCGAATCGAATTGTTATCTTTTATATATTAGAAGTATTTTGGATAATCAAATTAAATTACAGGCATTGTAAACAGGTCGCAGGTCAGGTCAGGTCAGGCTTAGGCCAAGAATAAAGCCTATAACAGGCCACAGGCCTGTTTGTTATTATACAGGTCTGGTTTGTTAAGGTAAAAGTCTGGCCTGACCTGTTTCCATCCCTAGCCGTGGAGTAAGAGCTCTATCTCCGAACCACGTAAAGGTAACGTGTTAGCGATTGTTTGATTGTGTTATTGTTATTTCCGCTTGAGCGCGCTAACGTTGTAGGTAGAAAAATCGAAAGAAAGCTATTCACCCCCCTCTAACAAACGACAAGGTCCTAACATTCAATTCAAAGAGTTTCTAATTTGACACAAACAAATCAAAGACAAAAAAGCATTCATATTGCCCTTCCAATTGCACTAATTGAGCATTTATGAAAATAGTATAGTAATTCTGAAAGGTTAAGTCTCGTAATATTATATTTCCAATTAAATATCGTTAGTAAAATATTTTACTGTGTATAATTTTATAATATTTTTAAAATATGTTTATGCCAGAACAATTATGTAATAAAAATTAAAAATTAAAATCATAATTTTTTATATATATTATCGGGATGCAATTTTTTTAAAAAATAACCTATCCAATATAAATACAAATGCAATATTAATTTTAAATATAATAACTATCATAAAATTAATGTTAATAAATTAAAATGTATGTTGATAATTAAATTACGAAAAAAATAGAATATTCTAATGAATATTTTTTTGGTATGATATGGTGTGGATATGTTGGAATTGAAATAGTATTTGATGTTGAAATTATATCATTGTAGTGTGAAAATCATACCAAATATGATATTTATGGTCGGAGTCTCGGAGATGATCTAAAATTGCATTGGTAGACTAAATTCTTATTAAATTAATTAGAATTAGAATTAGAATTAGAATTAGAATTTTTTTCGACTAGCTAGAATACATTCTTTGATTGAAGATGTGTAAGTCCAGTTGATGGAGTGGCAAGGTGTATTTTTAATTTTTCAAATTTTTAACGATCGAATTTTATTTTAAAGAAATTAAAATATGATATTTTTTTAATTGATGATTAATTTAAGAATGCTGATAGTAAAAAATTTTTAGGTCAGATCAGTAGATATAAATGAAACATTCACTTGTCATTGCGATGCTTTTTCCTTGAAGCCTTTATGTTCTCAGCACTATGATACAATAGATAGACATCAAGTTGTCATTCGTCATTCACAATTTGATATCTAATTATAATATACTTTGTAAAAAAATTTTCTCAAAATAAGACATAATTATAAAAAATTGACCTTCTAGCTCATTACGAGTAATTTCTTATTTATCATGACAGCCGTTGAAAAATTAAAAGCCTCAAGGTCAATGCTGCCCGGTCCCTTTTTGTTTTTTTTACCTTTGAAGTCTTTGTCATCGAATTTATGAATGAATTATTTTACCTCAACGTCGAGGTGCCACCGTCCTACTTTTCAAATATCATAATTTTTTATGTGCCATTTGTTATGAATATTTTTTAATTTATCGAGTGGTCGATACAAAATTTTTACAGCCTCAAACATCTCACTTTCAAAATTAATTAATGTAAATAGAATATCTGATATAACTTAAACCAGTGATTCCTGAGCAGATCATTCCTCTGCGTTGAGGAATAAATTTGGAGTCCTCTTGGGTGGCAGGGCTTGGCCTCCTCCCGAGCGGGGGAACTCCTTCTGAGCAAGTAATTATTATCCTAGACGAACTTAGATCGTTTATTTGAGTGTTCCGGGTATATATCTCGCGAATCTTACTTTCATCAAATGGATTATGAGGAGGGCAATTAATAAGCGATGGTTGGGGTTTGATGAGAGTAAATACTCATTACAAGGATAAGTGATCCTGTCGCGAAGCGAGTTGGACGTCCCCAGTGGCGTAGCCAGAATTCAAAATTGTCTAGGGCTAAGTTGACTATGACTATAATTAATATTTGAATCTATTAAGTTATTTAATTTTTAAAATCTTTTGAAAATCGAGATTAATTTAAAATTAATTTGACACAAAATTAAATTATAAATTAAAGTAATTTGATTAATTGAATGAATTAAGCTATTTTAGAAAAAACCCTCTCATTTCTCCTCTCTTCCACGTATACATGATAACCACCATCCAACCCCCACGGGATGGATCGGATGGTCTGGCCATTTACTTGGGGGTCACAGGTTTGAGCGTCACCAGTTGCGTACGGGGATAAAACCCTGGTCTGCTGGTTTTAATCCGCTCGACTCCAGGCGCCTCACCATATTAGTGATGACCGTGGTTTGCCTCCCTCTAGATTCTTATAGAGCCTGGGCCAGGGGGCCGCTAAGATGACGGTTCCATTTTTTTTTTGATAACCACCATCTAGCATCGATCCTCAACCACATGCGTTTGGCTCTAATTTAATAACCTGCCTTTTTATTTTTTTGTTCCTGCTTATCTTCCTTTTTTTCTCACCAATAGCAAAGTTGCAGCAAAATTACAGGTCTTCTCCCTTCACCCTTCACCTTTCATCCTTCGTAACTTTTAATTAACTCAAAAGTTGGGTGGGGCTGGAGCCCACCCTAGCCCAAGGGTGGCTCCGCCCCTGGACGTCCCTACAGCTGAATGGGTCTCCGGGGAGTGAGATCGCCGAAGTGGTCTACTGAGCTGGATCACCTTTAACCTGCAAGACAGAGACCGTTAGAATCCGCCGGGAAAAGTCCCCGGCCAGACACTCTGACGGTCAAGTCAGTACTCGACGATGCGATAGAAAGCAATGGAACAGTATGGACTGCACTATCGCGCGTACCTGAGAGATGCAGAGTGCGGAGGCTTATATAGCCGGGGAAACTGACATCTCCTGCCCCGCGCGCCTGCCACCTGCTGCCATATAGCGAGGACAAGGTGATGCATGCCCAGAGGTGGCAGGATAAAGTAGCACATACCGGGTTAAGGAAAGGAGCACTGTCAATTTAATGGCTGGCGCCGCTCGATCTGACACCAGTGCAGGTGGTCGCGGTACGGGGGACAGGGAATGACAAGAAGATCAGTACCTTAGCGTGATATCCTGTCGTTTGAGATCAGGATGACCTCAGTCCTGCGCCGACCCCGATCAGCTTCTGATAGTCTGGTGACAGGGAGTGATTGTGTTGCTTGCTAGGCCCGACTGAGGGCCTATGAGGGTGCCGACTGGGGCACTGAATGCCGAGGCCCGCTGAGGGCCTATGAGGGTGTCGGCTGGGGCACAGAATGTTGAGGCCGACTGAGGGCTTGTGAGGGTGTCGACTGGGGCACTGAACGGCGATGCCGACTGAGGGCCTATGAGGGTGTCGACTGGGGCACTGAACGACGAGACCGGCTAAGGGCCTATGAGGGTGTCGGCTGGGGCACTGAATGACGAGGCCGACTGAGGGCCTAGGAGGGTGCCGACTGGGGCACAGAATGTCAGTGTGTTGAGTAAACTCCCCCTCTGGTTTAGGCTTACCCCAGGAGCGTGGGCTGTCACGCGTCGGCTGAGAGTCAAACCTGGAGGGGCGTTAGAGCCTGAGCGTCTAAGGTTGGATTGGATCGACCTCGAGGGGCGTGGGCCGCCACGCACCCGACTGAAGGCCTTGACCCGCGCGACTCCGATCCGACTGACCTTTTTGGCCCCCTAACCCTCTTCCTTCTAACTAGGCACCAGGCTACCGAGCCAGGCTACACGCAAGCTGGCCCGGGATCAATAAGGAATAAAAAAGAGATTTTAATTGCCCCTGAGATTATGGTACAGTGGTAGAGGGACTAGTCACTATCTCAGATATTTGCGATTCAATATTTAACTACGACGTATTTTTCTTTCAAATTGGATGCAAACCCTAGAACGCTGATCTTCTAGACCGTATATCGTAAACGCTTCCTGATTTACCTTGTGACTAATGGAAAATTTATTTCGCTTCCTGATTTACCTTGATGATCAATGAAAAATTTCATGAGACCAAATCAATCATCTCAAATTCATCTTCTACATGATCGAACAAAAAGGAGACTTTAAAGCACAAGAGAGGCATTAAAGGAAAGCTATAATGAACCACAACCATTAGCAATTTTAATATGAGAAATGATATGTACAGTAAAAGTGAATGTCTCAATAAAAATTTTGACCGTCACTCGGTGGCACGTTCGATCGCCGATCGGATACTACCGGCGCCCTCCGATCGTCGCCTCAAATCAAACTATATACCTTGGGAGGACGGCGAGCCCGTCAGAATCGTCGGCAACAATGAACCCGTCGAAATCGACGGTGAATAATATGAGATCGCAATTGCGGTGATCCTGACGGGTTCACCGTACTCCCTAGGGTATAGTTTGATTTGGAGTGGCGGTCGGAGATCGCAAATAGTATTTGATCAACGATCGAACATCAAATGTACCGCCAATTAATAGTCATAATTTTTATTAACACATTCATTTTCATAGTAAGTATCATTACTCTTTCAATATTAGTCTTCAAGGATAGTAGCAACGGGAGGGAGCCGTGATGGAAAAATTTAATGCTAGGAGAGGAGAACAGTAAGGAAAGATATAAAATTTAATAATGAACGTTAAGTTCAATATGTGATAGCTTAATTCATTATCTTTATTATTTATTTATAACTAGATAATTTAACATAAATAAATCACCCTATTACAAGTTGATAATTTGGTTTTAAGTATAGTCCAAATTTTTTAAAAATTTGTTTAATGATTTTTTAAACTTTTGGTTGTGCTAATCAAATTTTACCCCTAAGATTTATGGGTTGTTTTATATTATTAATAAAAAAAATTCAAACCGAGTTTTTTTAGGTATGCACGAAATGTATTGCGTAAGATATATAAGATAATATTGCTTGTAAGTATCTTAAGCAAGTCGGGCATATCCATTTTGGACTGATTAAGTTAATATCCAAATTAATTTATATAAATGGGCGCAATTAGGCTGAGCTTAATCTCGATAGATCAAGATTGAGTCTAGCGCAATTTCAAAAGAAAAATTAAGATGATGTATTATTTGGATATTTTTGACATCCTTTTAAGATAATATAAATAAAAATATTTTATAAATTTATCTGTCAAATTATAAATAAAAAATATTCTTATTGCAATTTATTTTTTTCTTCGTTTTAACTATCTTATATTTTAGATTTTTTTTTGACATTTGAATGTATTTTAAAATACTCAACAAACATTTCAAAATATTAAAACTATAGCAAATAAAAAAAATGTTCAAAATGCACGGTCCAATGTGTAATATGTTTAAGGGTACATTTTATTCAAATTATCAGATATAATCTTAATTATTTGATTATCAAATAATTATATAATAGGGGTGTAAATGAGTCGAGCCGCTCGTGAGCCGCTCGCGAGCCGCTCGGTCAAAACTCGACTCGAGCTCGGAGTTGACCGAGCTCGAGCCGAGCTCGGAGTTGACCGAGCTCGAGCTGGCTCGTTTACAATTCGAGCCGAGCCCGAGCCAATTCAAAGCTTGCTCGATGGCTCGTCGAGCCATATCGAGCCAAGCCTGGCTCGTTTAAAATAACATTGTTTTCCATAAATAAATAAGAACTTGATGAGGTATTTATGGTTAGAAGGTTTCGGTGGACTGGTGGAGGTTTTCATGTAGCAGAGGTTGCAAGTTCGAATCATGACTTTACCCCATTTTTAGTAGATTTTTCGGCTCGAATTTGGCTCGAGCTCGACTCGAGCCGAGCTCGAGCTCGATTTTACTAGCTCGATCGAGATCGAGCTCGATTTTACTAGCTCGATCGAGATCGAGCTCGAGCTCGAGCCGACCTTTGGCTCGGCTCGGTTCGACTCGTTTGCAGCCCTATATAATAACTAAGATAATAGGGAATAAAATATAATATGAAGTTGTTTAGTTTAATTTAGGTAATTAAATAAAATCTTATTTGTTTGGAGGTAATAGTCTATGACATAATATAATGTTTTACCATATTATCCTTTAGTTAAATTTAAATATAATAATATTATATACTTATAAAAGTAAGATAATATTATATACATATTCGTACCCTCGATCGTCGGTCGTCGACGATGGTCGCCGGTTGTTGTTGCTGATTGTCGACCGTGAAGAATGGTCGGCCGCCGGCGATGGTCGCCGACCATCGTTGTCGGTCGTCGGTCGCGAATAATGGTCATCGACCGTCGTTGTCTGTCGTTGGTCGCGAATAATTATCGTCGACCATCGTTGCCAGTCGTCGGCCGTCGTGCTAGTCACAGGTAGTCGCCTGTCGTCGGTCGCGTGCTGACGGCGGTGGTCGCGGGTCGTCGGCGGCGGTCATCGGTCGCGGGTCGCCGCCGGCGACCACTGATCGCCGCCGTCGGTCACCACAGTCGGTCGCCGCCGATAGTCGTCCGGGAATAATACCTCTTTTGTTAAAGTAAATATTGAAGGATAATTTTAGTAACATAAGTTTCATAATCCCGGAATTAAGAAAAATCTTACTTTCTTAGGGTTTTTCGATTCTGGGTTGTATGTCCCTTTTACTGATGTGTCGGGCATCGATCATTATTTTGGAATCGCTGATTATCTAATCCAAATAAATTTTTTATTGATAATCTTAGATGAATAATTAAAATTATTAAGAATAACCCTTAATTAAAGGTATCCTAAAAGTTAAGTTAATATACCGGTCAATCGAAGAAATATGCAATTGTTAATTGTTAAAAGGTAGAAAAAAAAAAGAAAAGCACACTTTTTTAATTTTATATCGTTAAAAAGGACACTCTTGTTTTAAAATTTATTAAAGCAATTCTAAGGCAGATGAGTTTTTTCTTGTAGAATACTCTTTTGATATTCTGGAAGAGTACTTTTTTTAACAACATAGATATTTTTTTTAATTTTTTTTTTTTCAAAAATCAAGGCCCGACTTTAATTTTTTTTTATTAAAAGAATCACTCCGGTCAATCGTGTGTATAATTATCACCTTAAATATTGCTTTTCTCATTATTATTCTTTCCTAAATCTCTCATTTAAATTTTGAATTTATCTCACATATTATAATAATTATGAAACTCTAATTATTATAGATGGTATAACAACTATGATTTTATTACTGTTATAATGTGAGCAGTTACTATTTTATTTCTGCTATAATATAAATATTAGATAAGCACGTAAAATTTATATTATAGTAATTACAATTTTGTTACATATGAATAATAGATGAACATGATTGAATATTTTTGGACATGTTAAGTATATATTGTAGTAATTACGAAATCATAATTGTTATAATATGGGTAATAATTATAAAATTGTAACTACTATAACGTGTATGATTGATTCAGAATTTAAATATAATAGTACGACTGAACCATATTGGAAGGCAGTTGGATTACATGAATGAATAGTGGGGTGGATTTTTTTTAAAAAAGTTGTCAATATGTTATTTTTTAGTTGATACTAGATATTCAAATTTACTTTGATTAATTTTGGAATGATGTGCCCGTGAAAATTTTTTATTTAGAATTAGTTCGACATGATATAGAAATTTTAAATCTTTTCCCACCCCTATTACATGGTAAATCAGGAAGGGCTAAATTTAAGTGACGATGTTCTCAATATTCTTTGGTCAATCATCTATTAAAAAAAGTTTATCCATTAATTTATCGAAATTGAAATTCAATTATATTTAGAAAATTTTCTATTTAGATAAAGTATTAGGCAGTTAATTGAGAAAGCGGTAAAGATGCAGGTTCAAAATGAAAATAGGAGTTGCTGATCAATAAAAGTAAACCCTGCACTTTATTCTTCGCCATCGAGAATTTCCTCGTGCCTCTCCGATTTCCACGCCAAGCTCTGCTCATCAGAGACTCAAAGTTCGACGATCGGATTCGGAACCCTAACCTGCCACAATGCACACCGGGCAGATGCTGCTTGAGGAACCTGTGCGCCTAGCCGCTGTGCTCGCGCCGCCCAAGATAGTGAGACCTCTCTTTCGCTCCCCGTTCATTGGATTCGATCCGCACCTTTTCCGATTCATTTTTGGTTTCCTTGCTCGATCGCCTGATGGATTCTATGGTTTTCGTATATTTTCTTGTGGCCTATGTGGATCGTACATCTGTCGTTGTTTTGTATGTGTCTCTGTTGTTTGGTTTAGATTTTGTCTTCTTGTGGGGTTGTCAGGTTTTTTTTTCTTCCCCAATATTTCTTTTTGCCTATGTGTTATGTGCCTTTTAATGCTTGACTTTTAAGATATCGAGGTTTAATTTGTTCTCAGTGTTCGTGTCTATTTATATCCCTGCTATAATTGTCTATTTTTTGTAGTCCTTGTTTGGCTAACTATTGGTAGATTTATGGAGAAGGAAAGATGATAATTTTCGATGATGATAGGCGGCATATATAAAGTTGGTCAACTTTAAACCGTGAGGCATGGTAATTTGGATACGCTAAGATCAGATGGATCATTAAAAGATTATTATAGCCTAGAGTTTCCTTTTTTCGTATAGATGTTTATGATACAAGCACTTCACAGTAATAAATTACAGACGTCAAATTTATCAACCAATTTATTTCCTAATCCATCGAGGTTTGTTAGTGATTGGATGCTGAAAGCCTCTTTCTGTGAAATTTCTTGACTCTGAATCACAGCCGGTACAGTAGAAAGTTGTTCCAAATCAAACCATAGGTCTAGTGTTGGAGACATCCCATTCAGTATTTGTGCCAATAATTTATCCCGACTGTTCATCTCTATGTATCTCCCACCTATCGTTTGTTTTTTGTAATCGTTTTTGGCCAACTATTGGTGGACTTTTATGAAGGAAAGATGATGATTTTTTATGAAGATAGGCAGTGCATACATGAAAAATTGGTCATGATTATACCGAGAGGCATATTATAGCTTAGAGATTTCTCTCTTTTTTTCCTCAAATAGATGTTTAGAATACAAGCACTTTTACAATAACAAATTGTAGAGAAGAAGGGAGGCTAACTGCATCTTATAGACACGTCAAATCTAACAACCAGTTTCATGAAGGAGGATCAAGGTCACATGGAAAGGGGACTGACTCAGTTATAGAGGTATCTGAAGGCCAACTACAGTGTTCCAGACACTCACTTTAAGTCTATAAAAGGAGAATCAAGGTCACATGGAAAAGAGTGAGACTCCAATTGACTCACTGATGGAATCATTTAAAGACCAACTATAGTGTTCAACCATATGACAATTCCTTATTGGACAGACACTTGGAGGTCTATAAGCAGGATTAATGCCACATGGAAAGGGAACTGGCTTCCTCTTGAAAAGTATCTGAAGACAACTATAGTCCTCCATGAAGCATAGGGTGACAAGTTTGTCTGCCCTATGGTCATGGGGATGACAACCAATACCTTCATTTTAAGCAGCAAAATCACCATAAAATATATAAAATGCTTTATTTACATAGAATATTTAGGAAATTAGAGTTTATCCACCAACAATAACCAAGTTTGACTTTTCCCTCCTGTTTTTGACGTATACTTTGCCCACTCATGGTAAATAAAGTTGGCACTTTTCCCACCTTATTGTCACTTATCTAAATGAAATTATGTTTCCTTTTGTGGTTCTATTTATTACATTTCCCACTCTTAGTTAAGACCTTTTACCTCCATGTGTGGTATCTTCTATGTTTTTTTTACATCAAATATACTCATAAAACACAGGTGGATAGTGATGCTGATAACCTCATAGCTTTTAATCAATGGTGCTGATGTGATACATAAAATAAACATATCCCAAATGGGAATTGGGCTATCCCGTTATGGTTTTACACCAAATATACTCATAAAACACAGGTGGATAGTGATGCTGATGATGCCAAACTTTTAATCAAAGGAGTTGGAGTGAAACATAAAATAAACAGTCCCAAATGGGGATTGGCCTATCCCTCTATGGTTTTACGCCAAATATACTTATGAAAACACAGGTGGATAGTGATGCTGATGATGCCATAACTTTTATTCAAAAGTGTTGAAGTGATACATAAAATAAACAGTTCTCAAATGGGACTCGGACTATCTAGAGCTAGTGGGTAAATAGTATATTTCCTAAAAGAATTGTTAGGGGACAATGTTTTCTTGGAAATTTAAGTGACAACTTACATGCATGAGTTAAAATTTTGACTAGCTCTACTGCACTTTTCTTAGTTGTTTGTTGTCATTTTATTAATTTTTCAATAAAAATTCCAGAAGTTCTTTCCATCATTGACTAAAATTGTTGGGACACTTGGGCCAAAATCACGATCAGTGGAAACACTTGAGGCATGCCTCAAAGCCGGAATGTCAGGTTTGCCCTCTTTTTCTTGTATATGTTGATTGGAGTTGTGTTATTATTATGTCTCATGATTCTCTTTCACGTGACTAAATTGTTCATGCTATACCATTTTTGTTTACTCAAGTTGCACGGTTCGATTTTTCTTGGTCAAATGCGGAATACCATCAGGAGACTCTTGACAATTTGAGGATTGCTGTGAGCAATATCAAGAAGCCATGCGCTGTAAGTGAATACCCCACATCTTGTTTTACATCTTTGGTAAGGTTGTCCTAAAATATTGTAACATCAAATATTAAACTTATTAATCAAATTTACTTAAGAATGCTTGAGCAGTGCCTTTCTGGAAGTTTAAACAGTGATGTAGAATCACTATGGAAATAAAATCATTTATTAAATTATTAGATATCATGAATGTAGTACTTACGGTCAAAAGTTGCACTTTTCTTAGGAAATTGTCTAATCTTTCTCTCTGGTTTCTACGTTGTTTCTGGGTTATCTAGTTCACTTAATTGTAAAATGTGTAAGTGTAGCTACGCTTTTCCGGCTTCCTCTTTTCTGTTGCTTGATGATCGGTTCATATTCTAGAACACACTATAATCTAGAGGTTGTGGTACTCACTATGCATGTTAAAGCAGTTTTAACTCAAGAACTTTGTCCTTGTATTCTTCATTGATGATGGATCTGTAGCTAGACGACTATATTTATGAAGTCTTGGACTGTATGGATGCCATGGATGTCTATAAATAAACGATTTATTATTTTCTTGCTTAAAAAAGACTGTAAAAACAATCATGGGTATGTTGACCTTCTTTAACTTGTTCACTTCTTAAGGCGAGATCTCTTATATGTTGTTGTATGGACATCAAATTTGAAATTATTTATATATGCCTTATTTAGTTATTAAATGTTTTAGGAAACAACCTAGGTGGCCGCAAAGGCATATGCGGTAGGAAACCCCATCCCATATCGCATATGTGATCCCTCATATGTGGTTGGCTAATATGCTATCTTTTTATGATCGCATATGCAGCCTACAACTGCAAACGTCTACATTTTTTTTTTTGAAATTGTGGTTCTTTCAGATCAAATATCCCTTCTCAAATAATCAGAGCTTCTATGGTTCTTTATTCTTTCCTAGAACATTGTTTTTTGTGGTCACTTAGCCATATGTGCCAGGAAACAACATCAGTTTTATGTACCTATGCTTGAACCTGCTTTTTGTGGTTTTGTCCATAGATATAACCCCCTTCTGGAATGCACTCTCAGTTTCAAAATTTCCAAAGCTTCATTTTGTCTAGCGACATGTGCCTTGTTCAATCATAGTTTCACCTTTTTGAACATGACAATTTGATGTTAACTTTGTCTTGCACTTTAGAGCAATTTGTGCTTTTTAATCTTCCACTAATGAGAATTTTCTTTGCATTTGTTCGTCCTTGATGCTACTATGATTTTATTGAACTATTTGAAAAGCTGTAACTAATCTTCTTCTGCCCTATTACTGTAGGTTATGCTAGATACTGTGGGTCCTGAACTTCAAGTTTGCAACACATCCGGTGAACCAATTGAGTTAATATCCGGTAACAACGTCACTTTAACTCCAGATGGTTCTAGAGTTCCATCAGCTGAAGTTTTGCCCATAAATATCTCTGATCTTGCAAAGGTGAGAATCCAGGACTTTTTTGACATTTTGTGCCTAGTATCACACATAAGCAGAAGATAATAGAATTTAGCACGACTTCTCTAAAGGAACTTTTTTTTCATCAAACCTGAAAAGAAATTGTACCAAGCTGTAAGCGTTTTTGGTAGTTTAGCTGAAAACAAATTACAAACCTTTTTTCTCCCCCAATTTAGTCGTGCTAAACTATAACCTGGGAACATGGCATGGAAAATGGATTTTTTTTTAAAATAATATTTTATAAACACATTTTACACTCTTACAAAAAAACACTAAGTTTCACACATAATTATAGTTTTATACTTGACATTTCAGTCTTGCACCATTTTAGAAGTCTGCTTTGGAGCATTTGAATGAAAGATGCTAAATCATCAATCTTTGAAATCAATTTCCCTTGTGTTTAATATCAATTAAATCAAATATCTTACAAGCGTACCAATTTTTTTTTTTCAACATTGCTAATCGAAGTAAAATACAAATGTTAATAAGCTAGTGTAGCCTGTGGCATGGAAAATGTTGCTGCCAGAAAATTGCCAGAAAATTGAATTAGCACATGCCATCAAACATCCATTAGAGGCTTGAGGCGTGAAAATGCGGAAAATAACTGCAGTTAAGCAATAGGAAATTTTTAATTGATGCTATTTACATGTGTATAGTCATCATTTTTTTTTTGTTTTCCTATTATGCAGTGATTTATATTTCTGTTTCTGGTTAATTGTGACTGTTCCTTGAAAGTGCAGGCCGTTAAAAAGGGCGATACTGTTTTTATAGGTCAGTATCTTTTCACTGGGAGTGAGTCAACATCTGTATGGCTTGAGGTGATTCTGTTAGGCTTTGATTTTCCCGAGCAATTTTTTCTTTTACTTTTAAGAATCCTTCTTCTTAATGAATGTGTATACTTATCGACAGGTTGTGGATACAGTCGGTGATGATGTAAATTGTCTTGTGAAGAACAGTGCTACACTTGCTGGGTCCATCTTCACCATGCACGTGTCACAAGTTTCTATCCATTTACCAACTCTTGGTAGTAGAGATAAGGAGGTTGGTGTCAGAACATCGAAGTTCTAATTGTTCATATTGATAAATTTTCCAGTTTGGTTGGTTCCGCATAGCTTGTTTCTAGATGATTTTGACCAAGGTTTACAGATAATAGTCGACTCGAAATAGTGGCGATTTGAATGGTGTGATGACAAGGATAATGACGCAAATGATGATGACAACAATGCAAGAGAATTCTAATTTTCTTTATAGCCTGCATGGAGTCTATTAAAAAGACAACCCTTGAATAACTGCAAGTTCATGGTGGTTAGCTTAAAAATATCATGAATTTAAATATTTGAAGTTTTTTTTTACAAATGAAGTAACTTAATGTTTTCCAGTGAGCTGCTGCATTTTTTATCAAATCTGACCAAAAGTCAATCCACTAGTTAAGTTTATTCTTAAGTTTGCATTGCCTCTGACATCTTATCCAAGATGGTTGTCGTAACTGTTTTTCTCTCATCATGCAGCATCGGATAGACAAACCTCTCTGTAAATCACTTTGATTTCTTGTTTGTGTCCTGTAACAATTTTTGATTGATTATTCGACTACTGATCTGGTAACATTTTAGGTGATCTCATCCTGGGCTTTACAAAACAATGTTGACATCATTTCCCTATCTTACACTCGTCATGCAGAGGATGTGCGTGAGGTGAGCTTCTTTAATCGCTTTGTTTACCCATGCTTCACAAGCATGGCACCAGTAATAATTGGAAATGCTGTCATTTTAAAAATCCTCTCAATTATATGTCAGAATATATATAAATACACACTCACATAAAATAGGGATTTTAATATGTATTTCAATCTGTGGACTATCTCAACAATTCATCCAGATTTAAATAAAATTTTAAAATCACTCCTTCAAATATCTCTCTTCCAACCAAACCCAGATAGTTGCATGATTTTAACTGAAGATTGTAATGATTACTGTTGCTTGATGATTTTTAATACCATTGTTATCTGAGCACCAACTTTATCTGTTATTTGCAGCTTAGAGAATTTCTTAGATCTCAAAATCTCCACTATACACAGATTTTTGCCAAAATTGAGAATTTTGAGGTAGGCACTGTTACCTTATAGTTTTTCTTTAATCCTTCTTTCATCTCTAGTCTCTCTTATGTTTTTTATTCCCTTCTTTAGGGTTTTGAACATTTTGATGAGATTCTCAAAGAAGCAGATGGTATAATTCTTTCGCGAGGGAACCTGGGGATAGATCTTCCTCCAGAAAAGGTTTTTCCATCATAAATACAGCTGTTAATAATATCTTAAATAATTAGCTGGGATGCACAATGCTATCATTACATACAATATATATATATATATAATATATATATATATATATATAGATGCGGACGTTTCCTGCGACCGCGTACTGGCACTGCTGATCGTCAGCTGCCTGATCGTCAGGAAGTCCCTGACCGATCAGTCGTTACCCAATGCGACGGTTCACCGCTACCCATAGGTTCACTGCGCTGACGGTTCATGCACTATTATAGTTTTTCGGCGGCGCCTCCTTCCGCCGATGGTGTCCGATCGACGATCGACCACCATCGCTACAGCGCCTTGCGCTGCCTGATCGGTCTGGCGCTGTGGTCCGCACGGGTCCGCACCGCGCGGTCCGCAAGATAGCAAAACTCTCTCTCTATATATATATATCCGCTACGGACCATCTGCTATGGACTCCATCGACAACACTGTTTCCTTTTTTTTTGTTTATTTTTTTTTTAAGCTCTTGATTATGCAAATAAAATTTTGCCTTTAAGATTTTAAGATTTAGGAGTTAAATTATAAATCAAGTATAAAAAAAATTCAAATCGAAAAAATATTTGAGGTGTGCACGGGATGTGCACCTTTAACACACACACACCACACACACACATATACTCTGAAAATGAGAACAATATGATCATAACAAATTTAATGAACATTGATTATATATATTGATATGTTATATAATTCTCTCTTAGAGGAATCGGTACTTGTGAATCTTTTTTGCACACATAATCTATGCTTTGGTGTTGTGAGTGCTAAACACTTGTTATATATACTTTCTACTAGATGAGTTCTCCAATTGCTTAAATATGTGTTCAGGTGTTTATTTACCAGAAGACTGCTGTTAAAAAGTGCAACATGGCTGGAAAGCCTGCGATAATCACTAGAGTAGTTGACAGTATGGTTGACAATTTGCGCCCAACTCGTGCAGAGGCGACTGACGTAGCAAACGCAGTTCTGGATGGTTTGTTGCTATTTCTGATCAAATAAAGTTTGTTTGGCATCATTTTCAACTTCGATAAAATGGCAACATTTTCAAATCCAGGTACCGATGGTATACTATTAGGTGCAGAGACTCTGCGAGGTCTCTATCCTGTCGAAACCATAAGGACTGTTGGCCAGATCTGCTCAGAAGTATGTTCAGTATTACAAATCAGAATTGTCACAGCAATTTCATAGCGCCATCTATTCCTTGATTTTACAAATTATAAGCAAACATCATCCTTTTGTGTAGGCTGAGAGTGTATACAACCAAGCTCATCAGTTTAAAAAGATAATACAATTTGTCGGAGAACCAATGTCTCATGAAGAATCTGTTGCATCATCAGCAGTAAGAAGAACATCTGAAATGCTGTTATTTAAAACTTGTAACTTGCTATCTCAAAGTGCTAATGGATTCTTTTGCCTTTTGTTCTCATTATAATCAAGGTGCGCGCGGCAGTTAAAGTCAAAGCGTCTGTGATTATCGCTTTTACTACTACAGGAACTGCTCCCAGGTAATTTGATCTTAGCAAGCTGCAATACTGCAGTGACAATCTTTCGTATAGCTGAATTCAAACGTTGAGCTGTTGTAGATTGGTAGCTAAGTATAGACCTCCAATGCCTGTTTTGGCTCTCGTCTTTCCGCAAGAAAAAATCGACTCGTTGAACTCGAATACTCTAAGCACCATAAAGGTACTAAAGTTTTTTTCCTTCTTTATTTCTCCTTTGAGCAAACAAGTTTCAGATCGTGTTGTTTCGAATTATTGTTTCCAGGCTAGGCAGTGTCAAGCATTAAGAGGCATCTATCCGATTCTGGCCATTTCTAGCTCGGTAAGTTAGAGTGTTTCGATACAGGGAAGGTGGTGTAATAAGAGATCCATGAGCAAGGATCATGATGTTCTTGCTGCTACCGTTGCAGGGGGAGATCAACCTGAAGGAGGAGGTTGCTCTGAAACTTGCTCTGGACTATGGCAGATCGGTGGGCATTCTGAAGCCTTACGATCGGGCAGTTATCTTCGAGAAGATCGGCGACTCTGCCGTCGTCAAGATCGTCGAGTTTGAAGATTCTTGAACAATTTCACTCATCATCAACTACATTTTATGCTATAATTGCTCTTTAACAATAACGAGCTCACAATAAAAGTGAATGAAAAAAGGACAAATTATTCACTTGAATTTACTGGATTTTACACATTCATGTCTCTTATTTTTATGTGTTTATTATTGTTGTTAATATGATTCCTTGAATAGAACTACAAAGATGATGCTGCAGATGCAGATGATAATGATTACTACGTCGACGGTGAGCGCCGTCAAGGCCTGGTCGCTGAGCTTCATGTTCTTGCCGCCGAGGCGGTCGACGGTGTCGGGGACGGAGACCCAGTCGCGGACGTCCTGCTCGTAGGGGTCCTCCAGCTCCATCCTCATCTGGCGCAGGCGGCGGCTCTCCGCCTCCTGCGCCAGCGTCCAGTCGTAGAACCGCCGGCTCTCCTCGTCGCTCAGCACGTTGTAGGCCTCCCGCAGCTGGACGAACTTCTCCGACGCCGACTTCAGCGGAAGCGCCGTCGTGTCCGGGTGGTACTCCTTCGACAGCCGCCGGTACGCCGCCTTGATCGCCTCCATGTCCGCCTCCGCCGACACCCCTAGAAATCTGACGGCACGCCGTCGTCGTGTTGTCTTAGTCATGCTCTCGAGGCGTTCGACAAATTGAAAGGAGGAATAAGAGGGGAAGAAGCGTCGGCGTCGCGCCGACTTACTGGTAGTGGGAGGTGGTTGCTTTGTTGATGAGGTCGGCGAATCTTTCTCCGAGGTACTCCTCTTCTTTCTTAGTTGCAGTAGCATCGTTGTCGCCGTCCGGCTTCTTGGTTTTGCCGCCGACCCAGCCTTCGTCGGGGCTGGACCAGTGGATTCTGGTGTCGACGCGGCGCTTGCGTGGGGGTTCGCCGGAGGAGTCGGACGAGACGGCGTAGATGGGGCGGAGAGCAGGAGGAGTTGCGCGTGTAGCTCGACGGCGGAAGAGCGGGGGGAAGGAAGGCGACGCAGTGGATGCTGCCATTGAGAAAGGCCAATGGATTTTCACTTGGGGGCGGGGACTGGGAGTCTGGGACTGGGACCGGAATAAAATGACTTATTTTATTTTATTTTTTTTAAAAATATTATAAATAAAGATAGAAAAAATTGGATATATTGTGTGATGGATATCGATAGCGTGGGATCTGTACTCTGCATTTAGGACCATAAATATATAATCTACCAAAATTTCTATTTGTTTCTATTATAACTAAAATATTACATTACAAATGAGCCACATGTTCACAATGTAGGATAGGATTAGAGGTGCTAACGGGCCTGCTATTGAGTAAAGTGATACGAGAAAGACTTATATATATAATTCGTAGCACTTTGTAGTTCAAAGTGGAGATAAAATGCCACCCCTTGACCCTCCATCGCCGCCCTTCTCTCTAGACTGCGCAGCGTGAGTTGCTTCAGCAGCTTCTCCAGGCATGAGTACACGCACCTGGCTGGATCCTTCAAGGCAGGGTTTGTGGATAAAACTGCAGCGTTTACCGCATCGGCTGCAACTGGCGCTGTGGCACATCAAGTAGATATCCAAGGTTTGATTAGGGGTGAGCAAAAATTCGGAAAAATAGAATTAACCGACCGAACCGACTAAATTTTGAAATTCGGTTCGGTTAATTCGATTTTCGATTTTTTTTTAAATTCAGTTCGATTTTTGATTAATTTGGTTCGATTTTCGATTTTGAATTTTATAATTCGGTTAAACCGAATAAGAATATTAATTTAATTAATTTTTATTTAAAAATATAATTAAATTAAATAAAATCTAATTTTTTATTAAAATCAAATAAAATTTTAAAATTTCGGTCAAATCGGTTAATTCAGTTAAAAACCGAATTAATTATTTTTTTTCGGTTCGATTTTTCGATTTTTATCAACAAATTCGGTCGGTTCGATTTTTTTGAAAAAAATCGATTTATTCGATTTTCGATCTATTCGTTCGGTTCGGTCGGTTCGGTTGATTTTAATAAATACTCACCCCTAGGTTTGATGCTGCAGGAACTTTCGAGCCAAGCACTCCAACAATGTCCTGCCAGTACATGAAAAGAGACGTCGATGGCACACGCATCAACGATATGAACTTTTGGAGTAAAAATGAAGCAGCAAATACCACCACACAGATTGTACAATCAGAAAACTGTATTGCTCAGCCTTTGTTCGTGTAAATATTATACCTTTTCATGATGGCCATATCTTAGTCTACGTTTTCCAGCTCATGTAACACAGTAACAAGTTGGATATATATATGATCTCTATGCTTTAGTTTGAGGATTGTTAAGAGCATTAGATTAATAGGATTTAAATAGTGAGTTTAGTCCACATGGTTATATCCGGGTTCATAAATATAGTCTCTTCTACGAGACTGCAATATTATTATCAAACGAAAGGAACCGTCAACCTGTGTGGTGGTATTTGCTGCTTGAAACAAAAAATATAAGTATTTGTTATAAAATATTTAACATAACAAAAAAAACAAAAAATTACAACACAATTCAGTTTAAATATAAAAAAGAATAAACTTATTATCTCTACTAACCATAATATAAATTTATAAGAATTTGTAATTTTAATAAAATATTTATTAAAACATTTAAATAAAACAATTATGTGTTCTCATAATCTTAAAATTAAACAAGCCTTTTTAAATTTTTTTCCCTAATATAATTTACTTTCGCTATCAATTGAATTAGATTGATTTCAATTTTCAGTATTCTGTATCGCAAACATTTTAAAATATAAACGCACTTATTATTACATTTAATGAATATATTATTTAATATTATTTATATTTTGAAAAAAAAACACGAATTAAATTTAATGTTATGTTATCATTCAAATTCATATTTTTAAGAGTAATTCGGTATTATAAAATATAAACTTAAAGTTTTTTGTACTGATTATTTAAAAAACTAATTGATAAAATATTGAATACCGATACTTTCTTTTAAAATAATAAAAAATAATAGCAATGGTATTAAAAAAATTTCATGTTTAAAAATGCCTATATTTTTTGCTAAATCAAAATTAGTTATGACCATTAATTAAATTATTGAGAATAATTCAAAATTTCTATAATTTTTTTTATAAAAAAACAACCATGCAAAATTATCTAAAGTCGTTAACCGTTAAATTAGTTGTATATATAAATGCAACACAGAGAACTTTTCCTCTGCAATTTCTAATCGATTTTCAGATCAAGAATCAGTTTCATCGATGGGGCGGAAGAGGAAGTCGTCGGAAGTTGCCTCCGTCCAGCATGGACCCTCAGGTTGGTCGCCGCCGGTGCCGGTCATAATCTTTGACATGCCGCCGGAGGTCTTTCCGACCACCGAGCAGAAGTTTAAGGACCATGTCCAACTGTACACCGGCGGCCCTGAAACCCAAGCCGCCGCCGCCGCCAGGCTCGGCTGCAGTATTCCTCCTAGAAGATCACCATATGGTCACCGTCCTAGTCCCTCACGCTGTCCTCCGCCGGCCAATGCTATTCCCGATCCCTCTCTGGCGACCGCCATCGTTCCTTTCCGGCACAATGAGGAGCGTCATCACGCAGCATCGCCTTCTTTCGTCTCCGACGACTACGCCACCACTTCTTATGGCGCCGACGTCGCTATGGCCTCTTCTGACGCCCTTTCTCCATCGACATCGAGGGCGATCACAGACCTTATCAACACCCATTTCATGTCCGATGATGACCTCCACAATGTCGCCACTTCTAATGGCTTCATTCCCGATTCCTCTCTGGCGGTTAATGTTGTTCCTTTCCAACACAATCAGGAGCTCCACCTCACGCCGGAGGTCGAACACTCAAAGTCCTCTTCCTACTTCCTGATCCTCAATCAGTTGCTCCCTCCACACAGCCTCCTCCCCCCGGTGGCCAGAACACTCACAAAACTCCTACGTCTCCTGGTCCTCGCAGTCAGCTTCTCCTCTCCAGACATAATCAGCAGCTCCGCTTCGCCGGTGCAGAACACTCAACAGTACTCTCCTACGTTCCTCCTGATCCTCACTGCCAGTTTGTTCCTTTCCAGACAATCAGCAGCTCCTCCTCGCCGGTGCCAGAACGTCGACGTACTCCCTCGTTGTTCCTTGCGCAATGAGGGCATCTACGCCGCATGCTTACCATCGGTACTTTCCGATGACTACGCCACCGCTTCCACCCCTGTTTTTCCTATGGTTTCTAATGGCGGCGTTTCTACGGCCTTCGCTGACGCGTCAATAATGTTGGACAGCATCACCGCCCATCTTATGTCCGATGATGAGCTTGGCCACGTTGCCGCTTCTGCCCTTATTCCATCGTCGTCTCTCTTGGACAAGGAGGCCACAGATCTTAGAGAGAACAATGGTCTCACCGTCACCTTTCCTACCGGTGCTGCTGTTCAAGTTTCTAACGGCAACGTCTTCGCCGGCGCCTCTGCCACGAGGCCACCTTCCAACTCTAATAGCGTTGCCAATGTCGTGGAACAATTCCTTGAGGAGAACGACGACGACATAGATTGGAGTTGGATATGTAACAATTTGTAGATAATTTTTTTTAAAAAAAATTACGTTGTATTTTTGGAAAGAAATGTTAGAATAAATTGGTGTTGTAATATTGCAAATTTGCAACGCTATGTTGTTGATTGTCCTTTTATCTTTGTTTTTATATGGATCCATTTTTGTTAACCAAGTGGCAAGCCGCAAGAGCTCCTCATCGGGCCCACAACGAAAATGAATGACGTAATCAAGCAGCCTCCGTAGGAAGATTGGGTTTTATTTTCGAAGAGGTTGTTCGATTTTTTTTATTTCTGATAATCTATCATCCATATCACCTCGGCTATGCCTATGTGGGCCAATCGAGTGCTCCAAGTCAACAGAGTCGCCTGATTATCCAGAGTACTCGAGAAGTAATTCCGAATCTAAATAGATTTCCGAATTCTCAAAAACAGAGATGTCAATACCTACATTTAATACAATTTCATTAAAAATAGATTTGTCTCTTCTTATAGTATTTTGAGATTATAACGATAAATTATTTCCAGGATATAATAGGGAGACAATGATCGCAACCTAACATAAGTTGTTCATGGCTAACTAAAGAAGTACCAATCGCCAATTAACAACAATAAAATTTTGTTCCGACAGATCCACACACAGTCACCTTAAGTTTAGTGCATTCTTGGTCATAAATTTACACTCATATAAGTTCACATGTGAGAGAAAGTATCTCCTCCTATATTTATTCACAATAACTTGAAATTTCTATTGTGGGTTAAAGGTTGAGTCTTCTCCTTCCTTTTCTGCCTCTTCCTAATTCGTTGTGCGTATAAATATGAAATCATTTGTTACCTCTCGAGCTATTTTTTTAATCAAGAATTGTTCTTTTGTTGATAGAAGTAAAGTTGGTTCGGTATAATTTATTGGTATCGAAACCTGATATGTATATCATGCCTAAACTTTGTATATCGATTTCAGTATAGTATAAACTTTATACTGTTTACACTTAAATTTTGATATCAGTATTTATCGAATACTGAACTATTAAATTGCATATTGATAGTTTACTAACATTTTTCGATATAATATAATACTATATCATAGAAAGTATATCGAATTTTTGTCAATACGTATATGGATATACTGAAATTTTTAATATTTTCTCAACTCTAGGGAGAAATTGTATCGCGGCCATCGAGACCCGCCCACAAATGTCGTCCCACACGATCGGTAACGCATAGACCCATAATCAACCAGCTACCGACGACAACCATGACTGTAGATGAAGCGATGCCAAGAAGATTGTCCAAATACTCTTTTTCGCCTGCAAAAGTATAAGAACGAGTCCTTTTTTTCTTCTCCTCCTCCGCCATCGGCGGTCCATCCCAAATCCACTGAGGTCCATGATGCTGCTTTGACTTCCGACGTTTCTACCCCGCTTCTTTCCCTCATTTTGGGAGGGCATCAAATTAAGAGATGGAAGGTGATTTTAATTATGGCCGACGGCCTCAACCAGTTCTCAATCCATTAGTGTGTCAGAAAGACTGAAAAACTCATTAAGAAACAAATTTTTTAAGTGTAAAACATCCCTAGAATTTTTCATGAGAAGCATGAATGAAGGGAGATCTAAAATGTGCATTCTAATCATTTGCAGCCTTCTATGCTATACCATTGCCAACAGGCACCAACTTAGTCCGTTGACCAACAGCAGAAAGCAGGACACCTACTTGAGTATAATTTTTCGCTTGTTCCCCTATAATCAATTTAAATGGAAACAAATTTAAGCATGCTTTCCTAGCTGGTATACTTAACTCTAAAATCTATAAAGAAAAAGCTTTACACATTCGAGATCAATAGAGCGCTCAAAGATTGTGTATTGGCTCTGTTTGGAGCTTCTGAAATCTATCAATACCATCTCTTTTAGCATTTACACACAAAATTACATGTCCAAAAAAGAAAGCAAAGCAATGAGCGCACCTGCAAGAAGAGTTCCTCGGCGATTGAAGGAGATACATTTCATGTTCCCATGCTGCAAATACTCCTCGATCACTTCCGGGAAATCCCCCTGCAACGGATCTTCACCCGACCAAATCACCCAAGAGAACGAACAAAAAAAAAAAATCAGTTCTTTCCGCTTAAAAGCACAACCTAGAAAAAAAGGGCAGGAGCAAAGAACAAAAAAGAAACTTTTATGCCCAAAGAAAACCCAGATGGGGAAAACGAACAGAAACCCACCGATTATTGGGGCATTCATCGTGTTTGGCTTCCTCGGCGAGGAGAGAAACAAAATCGCTGCAGGCAGCAACGCAGGGCTGAAGGCAGAGATCGAGAAACTCCGCCAAGAGTAAGCCCTTCCAGGAGTGATGGCCTTGCCGACGAACCCTAAGGCTCCTCCGTTCGCCGGAGTCGTGCAAAAAACCCTACCAACCTCCGCTGGCCTTCGGCTACTTGGGGCGATTATTTACCAAATTCCACAGAAATTTAATCACAAATTTAACTCCGAATCTGTTCCTTCGCCGCGATCGGTAGATAAATTCGTGGATAGTGGCAGCAAATCCGCTCATCCTGGCGGTCCACCTGGACGTGCTAGTTCTGGGATATAGATCTCTTTTGGCAGATTTTATGGCAATTTAACCCAAAAACGCCATGTTTCATCAAAACACACACATGCTTTGTTGAACGCTCTCCGAATATTTTAATCTCATTATATATTTCATTTATCCCTTTGAAATCCTACTCGTCCTGCGATGCACGAAAATTTTACACAATTCAAATAACATATTTAATAATATATATATATATATATTAATTTTTATTATTAAATAAAAAATTAAAATGAAAAATAATTTTATTTCATCATGAATTTATGTCAATATAAGATATAGTATTATTTTTCATAATATAATATATTAATGATGATCATAAGTTTTATAAGGGTAGTGGATGTAGATGCGATCTAAAATTTAGTTTGCTTTGATAGGGGTGTGTCAGGTCTATGCTATAGTGCAACACACAGACGACATATGAAAACCCTAGTAGCAAGCTACTGTAATGGGTCATCTCCCATATAAAAATTAATTTAATATCAAAGTGGATCAATGACCCACATATCAGATATTAAACTGATAAGAACAGATACTATACTTGATCTTAGCCAAAAGGCCGAGAAAGGTATGAGTTGCTTTATCGTTCTTTATCCATTTTCTTTTAAATTTGTATTTTTAATTATAAATTTTTTATTTAGAAAATTTATATTCAGTTTAGGCGGGAATCTTAAGCTCCCTGTGAATGCTACGTCTGCATGCAAAACTGTGTTTTATAGATATTAACTAGTATAATCTTACACAATTCAAATAATATGTTTAGTGATAATATATATATAAGTCAATTTTTATTATTAAATGAAAAATTAAAATGAATAGTAAATTTATTACATCATGTATATATTCATGTCAATATAATAAAATATATTACTTTTTTACTCTGAGCGACCGAGGTGACTATGAGACCTAATCTCCTCAGCTTTTCTATTGGTTCATAATTTCTCTTGAGAAAGTCTTCGTGAATGATCATCAATTCTTCAGCAACCTGCACACATGAATTTTATTATTGGATGCTCAATGAACTTTAATGTCAAGTATCAACTGTCATGACTACCTAAACTGAATTGTGATGTAATTTAAAATCTTAATTCAAAAATTCAAATATACAACTCTTAATTAACTCTTAAAAAAATCAAATCAAATCAAATAAATCTCAAATTTTAATTCAACTTTAATCGAAAATTCAAAGTTAAAATTTTAACTCAAAATCTCAAATATAAAACTCTTAATTAACTCTTAACAATTAAAATCTAATTGATTAAATCTTAAATTTTAATTAATAATTCAACTTAACATTAAAATCTTCAAAATTTATTAATGTAAAAATTCATGAACTAATTTTAATTAAACACCTCTAACTATGAAACTAAATAAAATTCTATAAAATGGAACAATCAACTTAATAATAACAAATATGTCAAAGTGAGTTGAGACATTCGTGGGTTCATACGATTTGTATTAAATTGAGAATTTGATATTTTTTTAGAAATAAAATTAAAATGCTTTGACTTAATTAGCACATGTTTAACTATCATTCTCATGCATCTGCTTATCCTTTTTATTTATAGATATATGTCATGTTATTCATGCTAGTTTATTTTCTGCTTAATCTAAAATGGCTAGACAGGAAAAAGATTATTTGATATTTGCCTCACATAGTACCAGGATAGGACGAGATGATAGTACATTAGGGAAACTTGTGTAGGATCGAGATTGAGCGATAGAGGGGGGTGAATATCGCTTAACAAAATTTCTAATTTTAAAACTTAATGACGATATAGTACACAACGAAACTTAAGGTTAGAGTAAGCGTCGGAGTTAGAGAGGGATAGGAAGCAGCGGAAAATAAAACACAGCACGATCGCTAACTCAGGTGGATTTTACTTGCTTCGGAGTCTTAACCGGCTCCCACTATAAGGCCTATGATCCTTGATCATTTACTTTGAGCAATACTAATAATCGTAAGAATATTACAAATTACAGAACTGAAATGTGCAATAAAAGAAAAATAATTATACCGACTCCTGAAATGAAAGGAAGATCTTCATTCGGAGAGTAAGACAACGTTTCAACGTTTATTGGAACTTCGGTCACGGTGCACACAAAAGAAGAAACTGATTGTAGTCTTAGAATTATTGTCATGAACTGCTGCACTAGACTCCTTTTTATAGTACTTACTCAGACGCCTGAATGGCCTCTCAGGCGCCCTCACTGCAGCGTACCGGGCGGAAACTCTATCCGCTGTTCGATCAAATTTTATCCTGGCTAGACGCCTGAGCCCTTTTCAGGTGCCTACGTGCCGACGTGAATCCTCCACTCAGCACTCGCCATGTAAGTCAGACCGTTGCGCTAGCTCAGCCACCTGCTGCCAACTCTTAGGCGCCTGAGTCCCATTCAGGCACCCTAGCGAACTACATTCTCTTTTTAGCTGCAACAAGGGTCAGTTCCAAACATACAATAATAAAATATAGAATTAAGACATGTATGAATTACACCTAGTACTGTCTTGGTCGTGACTTTTAGGTTTCATTCAAAACCCTAGGTCGGATTGACGCCTACTGTTCCCTCCCCGAGGAGCACGTCCTCATCTACTCCTCTTGGAGAGATTACCTGTTGCCACCCGGAACCTCCTTTTAGACTTTTATTCGGCCTCCGAGAACCCGAAATTCGGCGACGTTCGACCTCGACCCGTCTCGACTCCTGTCCGTGATCCCCACTCGGCAAAGTCTTCTGCTCGGTCCCCCGGACCAAGTCTTCGTGCTCGACTTCACTCGCCAAGCCTTCTTTACCCGATCCCCGACCAGGACTTCGTGCTCTACTTCACTTGCCAAGTCTTCGTTGCCTGATCCCCAACCAGGACTTCGTGCTCAACCCTGCAGGTCAAGACTTCTTGCCTAGCTTACCTAGGACTTTTCTGCAATCTCAACAACTTCATCAGTACATCATACCAGCTTAACTTGAACCCTTTGTCACTTATCAAAACATGGTTTGATCTGGTGCTTCCAACACTAACAATCTCCCCCTTTTTGATTATGATAACCCAGTTCAAAGTTCCTAAACAAGTTTTAACAGGGAAATAAAATTACTTTTTAGTTCTCTCCCTTAATCAGTTATCTCCCCCTAGATCATTTAACATTTGTGATTATAGATAAGATAGACTTTATCTTTTTCAAATATGATTAAAAAAAGTTTAGAGACTAAGTTAAATTTTCTTTTGAAAAAAATTGTAAAAATACTTAGTTTACTTCAGCTTTTTGAAAAAATACTTTTAAAAATTTTGCTTACTTTTTGAAAAGCTTAAGTACTAAAACATTCTTTTCGAAAAAGTTAAGTGCTTTTCAAAAACTAAGAAGAGAGACTAAGTAGTTTTTCAAAATGTTGAGTCATTTTAAAAATAGGTTTTAAGTATTTGAAAAAGCTTAGTTTTCAAAAACACAAAAAAAAACTTAGTTTTCGAAAACACTAAAAGCTTAATTTTCGAAGAGAAATTTTCGAAAAGAGAAAAGACTGGTATAAAAGCACTCTTTTCTTTGAACTCTTTTCCTTTCTCTCCCCATTTGTCATATATCAAAATCATGCATGTAATATGAGGGTAAGAATGAAAAATAATAGTTAAGTGTATCAAAGCGAGTAATTTCAAGCAATACAATAAGTCTAAGTAAATTGTCCAAGTCTAGACTAAATGTTATAAGTCAAGTCTAGACACCTTTATTTTGAGTCCAAGTATGAAAGAAAAATTTTGAAAATAATTTTAAATATTCAAAAAATAAAATCAATTCCTTTTAGGCACCTATTTAACCTTTTAGCTACTTGCTGACTGTAATAAACAGTAGTTTTCACTTATGTTAGTTAAGTCAAGTGTATTTCATAAATCAGTTCAGTTAGCTAGAATACTTGACTTGATTAATTTGAATTGCATTTATAATGCCCTCAACTTGTGTCGATGCACTGATTTTGAAGGATTTAAGTCTAGGGCAACAGTCATAAGCATCTCAACCCAGTTTAGATTGTCAATCAAGTTAACCCTAATATGCTTGTGAGATGCTGACTTCTAAATCTATGGAGCATACATATTAGGGTTAAGCCTATGCTAAGTCGAAGAAAGACCCTAATTTTGAAGGGGATAGTTTTAAAGTCAAAGTAACACTAAGTATTGAAAAATGCAATAAATTTTGAAAATAAAGTTTTAAAATTTGAAATAAAGTTTTTGAAATCATTTTTAAAATACTTAGAATCTTAAAGAATTTTGACGTTCAAAATCAAATCAAGATCAAGCATTTGAAGTCCTACTCTACTAAGTACATTCTAAGCTGCCTTCTCAATGAATTGAACTCAGACTCAGGTAGGAGTTTAGTAAAAATGTCTGCTATGTTAGATTTGAACTTTATATGTTGAAGGATAATTTTACCCCTAGCTATGTGGTCCCTAACAAAGTGATGTTTTACTTCTATATGTTTAGTCCTAGAATTGTGGATTAGATTTTTAGTAAGATTTATAGAACTGATATTATCAATAAAGACCTTAGTTTAAGTATAATCTAGGTTAAAATCCTTAAGGGTATGCATCATCTATAAGAGTTGAGCTACACATTCCCCTAAGACAACATACTCTGCTTTAGTTGTAGATAAGACAACACAATGTTGCTTTCTATTGCACCAATTAACTAGACTCTGACCCAGCAATTGACAGCTCCCACTAGAGAATATACGCAGCGGAAAATAACAGAACAAACGCGAACACAGATTGGTTTTACTTGGTTCGGAGTCGCGGTCGGCTCCTACTCCAAGGCCCACGGTCCTTGACCGTTTACTTAGGAGTGTCAATTCGGGTGGGTCGGGTCAGATTCGGGTCGGGTTGGGAAAAAAAAACTTTTTAACTCCCAACCCGAACCCGACCCGAACCCGATTTCAACCCGAAACCCCTAAACCCGAACCCGAACCCGAACCCGACCAACCCGACCCGACCCGAATAACCCGAAAAAACCGATTCAAAACGTCTTTTTTCGCCATTTTCCCTATAATTCTTCACTTTTATCTCAATACTTCATCATGATCATACTATATTGATATTAATATACATAAAAATATCTTAATTTTCAAAATAAAATTTGATTTAACCCCAAAAAATCCACAAAATATTAAATTTCGGGTCAACCCGAACCCGACCCGAACCCAACCCGAAATTTTTACAACCCGAACCCCCCAACCCGAACCCGACCCGAACCCGAAAATTTTCAACCCGAACCCGATTTTTTTCGGGTCGATTCGGGTTGGGTCGTCGGGTCGTGTTGATTTTTGACACCTTTACGTTTACTTTGGGCAATTCTATAGTCGTTAAAAGAGTTTTACAAATTGAGTACAGAAATAGAACTGAATGTTAAACTTGCAACACTTTTCGTTACCGACGCCCGAGGTGGATCGAATTTCGGAGCAAAGGGTCGTCGTCGGCGCTGGAATCTGGAAGTCGAAGCTTGTCGGAGCGTAGCGCTTGAACGAAAGTGCTTGGAACATTGTGAATGATGTTCTTCGAAGCCTTGGGGGTGAACCCCCTTTTATAGCACCCATGGGGGAGCCTGTGTTGATGGGGGCGCCTACACGTGGCCTTCCCTGCGCGATCTCTTATCCGCAGGCTCGGTCAGCGCTTATCCATCTTCACTGGGGCGCCTGAGTTGATGGGGGCGCCCGTATGGTCCCGGGCGCCTGAGCTGAGTACGTCCAGAGGCTTCGTGACAGTTTTGCTTCGCTTGCTTTGTTTTAGCCTTCAACTGGGGCGCCCGTATCCATACGAGCGCGTAGCCCCAGTGGGGCGCCTCACTCCTTTGAGGCGTCTGAGCTGCAGAAACACATTCCTTCGTTCCCTGCAATCAAGGTTAGTTCCAAAACACAAGAAGCAAATATGTTAGCCATTATTTACAGCCTAAGGTGTCTTGATTCTGATTTTGGGTCTCCCAAATGGAACCCTAGGTCGAACCGACGCCTACTGTTCCCTTGCACGGAGAACACGTCCTCACCTACTCCTCTCAGGAGAGTTTACCTTTTTGCCAACCGGCTCCTCCAATTGGACTTTTGCCCAATCCACCTGACCAGGTCTTCGTGCCCAGTCCGCGACCAGGACTTCTTTCCCAACTTCCGGTCAGGTCTTCGGTGCCCAGCCCTTTGCCAGGACTTCTTGCCCAGTCCTCGACCAGGACTTCTTTGCCCAAATTCCGGTCAGGTCTTCTTGCCCAGTCCTTGACCAGGACTTCTTGCCCAGCCCTTTGCCAGGACTTCTTGCCTAATGTACCTAGAACTTTTTCTGCACACTTAGTAAGTATGTTAGATCATAATAATGATAAACTTAGGTTTTCTCCTAACCACATGAATTCTAGAAACAAAATAAGAATTCGAAAGAGAAAACACAAGACATATAAATACAGATCTATTGTTTCATCGAATCATGACATAACAAAATATAAGATATAAACTGAATGACAAGGAACCTGATTGAAGAGCCATCGTCCTTGTCGTAGCGTCGTCGGCTTGATCCCTGTGGAAGAAGATGTAGCGGAAGGAAGAAGGAGGATCTTCCAACAGGCTTAGGTTTGACGGCGCCGTAAAGTTTCTTGTCAATGGGGAACAAGAAACTAGGTCATAAAGATCACCTAAACCCTTGGGGACCTCCCCTTTATATAGCAATTCAATCTGTTATCAACCCATAGATAATAACAGATTGGTCTAAAGGGTTCTATACATTGAACCCGCATCCAATAATCCGAAACCCAATAAACATAAGTTAGATCATTTTAAGGGCTCAGATTGTATTTACTTGTGTAACTTACAAATAAGCCCACCTAATAGAGATAATAATAATATCCAACAAATAACACCTTAACTTCTGAACCCTTTGCCATTATCAAAACTCAGGTTTGACTTAGGTGCTTCCTGCACCAACAATGTCATTTATATTTAAATTTTATGCATGATTTAGAACGGCTATAGGAAAAACACTAGTTGAAACTTGAACAACCTAGTATTAGGTGGAGGTGAGATGATAGTACGTTAGGGAAGCCGTCTGGTGGAACTAACCGAAGCTACCGATCTAAAACCAAAGCTAGTTAGATCAAAATTTTTCAAGAAATAATTTGAAAATGAATTTTTGATAAAAGGCTTTGTCAAGGAAAGGGTTGTTGCTCCAATAAAGCTACGGCCAAAGAAGGCCTCTGTGCCTCGCCAAGACATGAAAGCCGATTACCGAAAATCAAATTCACTTTAGTATTTGATAAATTTGAATCTAACACAAGTTTTGATTAAATTTTAGATTTAACAATAAATTAAGAAAAATGATTCAAGCATCTCACAATGCACCCATAAGATAACCATGCTTACTTGTATTGAGACATCTAGAATAGGTAAATGTTAAGGACTAATAAATTGAAAAATATTTTCAAAACTGTTTTCCAAAATTCTTAGAATATTTTTCTAAAAATTTATTTTCAAAATAGTGCTTTAACATAATAATGTTTTTATGGATTTCATACTTGTCTGAGTGCTTATATATTATACATTTTCAAAATTATATCTTTTTGAAAAATTGTTTGACCTACACAATTAGAAACAAGCCTCTTACGTCAACACTAAAGTCTCTTAAGACACTTAGATAGAGTCAAACGTTGTTGGATACAGGGGGAGTGTCTTATTCTTCTATAAAAAGTTTGTTTTTGGTTTTTCGAAAACCGTGCCAAAAAAATTATTATCACTTATGTTTTTCGAAAAGGCTTATGCATTAAAAATCATCATCATTCCAAATTATGTTTTCGAAAATTATCTTCTTGAAAGTCACTACTTAAAATGTCGTTCAAAATGATTTATTTGATTTTGATAAATCCTAAAGACACAGAGGAGGTGTACTTCATGATCTACAAGGACTCCTAGGATGTGTCAAATTTAAGGAGAGTCTAAATCAAAAGAAATTATTTCTAGTAATTATTTTTAAATTATTAAATAATTCTTTTGGGTGAACCAAACCCTAAATGACTCAGAGGAAGAGTACTTGTAGTCAACAAGCTTCCTAGGACTGGGTCAAGTTCAGGGGAGGTCAAATTAAATGAATTATTGAATATTTCAAAATAATATGTTTTAATACACTATTTTTTAAAATTCTTTTGAAAATATAAGCATTTTCCTTTTCAAAATACTACCAATTTAAATCATACTTTTTATTATACTATCAATTTCAAAAACTGGTTTCTTTTAAATCACTTTTGAAAAGAATATTTACATGGGTTTGGAGATTTTCCAGGGTACTTAGAAAAAAAATCCTTGTAGTTAACAAGATTTCCTAGGATTATGTCAAACTGAAAAAACAACCAAGTCAAGTAAAGTACTAGTGTTTTCAAAAGCACTTATATTTTTCAAAAGTTACAGAGTATTTTTTTCAAAAGTACTTGCATTGTTTTCAAAAAAACTCAATATATTTTTTTCAATGGCACACGCATCAACGATATGAACTTTTGGAGTAAAAATGAAGCAGCAAATACCACCACACAGATTGTACAATCAGAAAACTGTATTGCTCAGCCTTTGTTCGTGTAAATATTATACCTTTTCATGATGGCCATATCTTAGTCTACGTTTTCCAGCTCATGTAACACAGTAACAAGTTGGATTATATATGATCTCTATGCTTTAGTTTGAGGATTGTTAAGAGCATTAGATTAATAGGATTTAAATAGTGAGTTTAGTCCACATGGTTATATCCGGGTTCATAAATATAGTCTCTTCTATGAGACTGCAATAAATTATTTCCTTCCATCAAACTTAATAACTTAAATATCATTCTATGACTTGGTCAACTCTGATTCACGATAAAAATAAATGTACAAATGACATATATGACCAAAAAGAATTATCAAACGAAAGGAACCATCAACCTTTTAAAATTACGAGTAGATACCTCAAGCAGGTCAGCATAACTCTTTACTTCGTAAAACTTGGTTATCTCAGCACTACCATAACTTACTGGATCTTCTGACTGCCCTACCTACAAAGCAAACAAGCATATGTTAGTATCGCTACCCAGCAAGGTAACTTCACATTTTTTGTTTGTGAACTATCTTTTTTCTACATACAAAGATGCCCAATCGCCCATTGCAATGGTCAGGTAATAGCATGGAATTAGGAATGGCGGTACTCATGTTTGACTAAAAAACTGAACCAAACTAAACCAAAATTCTCAGTTGGTTTGGTTTTCATTGAAAATATTTAATTCAGTTTGAGAAACTCCATCAAAAATTTTGATTTGACTTATTTCCTTAATTCAAACAAAACAACTAAAAGTTAAAGATATAATATTTTAAATTAGAATTTTAAGATTTTTTCTAAAACACAAAATTCAGTAATATGTCAATTTAAAATTATAATTATGATATTTGGTTCATATGATACTGTGTCAGGTAGAATCAGAGGTTTGATTTAGTTTGTTCCAGTTTCTAAAAGAATTTGATTCATGTACTATGTGAAAAAAATGGGAGTTACCTGAGTAGGGTATGATTTGACTCGAGCGAAATGAACATCCTTATGAATTCAAAGTGACATTTTATCAAGAGGCACACATTTATCAAAGAGTTCTAATTTTACCAAAAAATGCATATTGCCACAGTAAATGTACCAAACATAGTCCTGCACTCACCCAAACACTCCTAAAAACTTTAAAAACACTTTGATAACCTTCCAATTGTCAAAAATAAAAAACTAAAAGCGAGAACGAGCTCCTGAGTATCATGAAATGTAATGAGATCTCACATTGTCATTCTCTGACCACAAAAATAAAACTATTTGAGGTACCATCAAAGTGTTTGTGTTTTTTATCCAAATTAAAAGGCATATAAATGAATTTTTGGAAGCACTATGAATACAACAGTGGTCTCATATTGTCAATTTTGACCAACAGAATGTCATCAAGATGAGCTTCTAGTGGTGCAATCAAGAAAAATTCGAATAGATTCCTCAAAATACAGCTAAATGTAATAGTGATGCCATATTATTAACTACCAGAAGACCATTGAAAAAAATATATATATTAATGGTGATCCGGTGGTCAAAATCAAAAAGCAAGGGCTCGAATAGATTACTGAGAGCACGCTTATACCGTTATTTTGACCGTTGAAGTTCATCAAAGAGTTTTTGAAAAATCACTACCATCAAGCTTTATGGCCTTCCTGTACAAAAATAATATATTTGCACATGATACACTGTGGCCTTTCAGTTGTCAAAATGACACTATAATGTCACTATTATGTTCAAGGTGTCCCTAGAAATCCATTCATCTATTTCTTGATTTTGATTACTAAAAGGTGATGGAGTGTTTTACCAAATTCACCTTGACGGTTTTCTATGATCAAAATGACACTATGAGACTACTATTACAATCATAATGCCGCCAAAAATAAACTAATATCCCAAATTTTGAACATTAGAACTTCTAATTAACACAATAACAATATGAGACCATTATCATACTCACAGTGCTCCCACAGGAATCCATTCATTTCCTTCTCGATTTTGATGACTAGAAGTCCATCAAAGTGTTTTCCAAAAGCACCTCCAAGGATCAAAACAACAATACAATGCTCCCATTGTATTCACATTGCTCATGTGAATTTATTCATGTCGGTATTTCTTGATTCAAACCATTGAAATGCTTCCAAGATTTTTTTTTTGAAAAAACACGTGGTGACCTTTCAACAATTAAAGTGACAATGTGTCCACCATTATGCTCCCAGGAATCAAGTCAAATAACAAAGTATAGTGATCCTATTGACCAATACCCAACTTTAAAGCCTATACATAACATGATAATTTTTTAAAAAATAATTATTTTCCCCAACTTTCTGTCTCTCTTCTTCCACAACAGGCAAGGTGGGTTTCAAAGTCACCATGCAAAAGTTTAAAAAGGTATACAACCTAGCCAAAAAAACATATTAAAAATATGACATAGACTATAGATTAACATTCTCTTCAACAATATAAAAACCAATTTAATGTATGCATGATAAAGAGGACAACCATAAAACCTTGTGGCATCTCTATAACCTTATCAAAGCACTATGAATATCTAAAAGTTGTAAATTCATGCTTAAGATTCTTTACCCAATGTAGAATCATTGTAGATTGCTTTCATGAATCATCTCTGTAGTGATAATGGAAGCTACTAAAAGATGCTTTAATTATACTAGTCAATGTTTATACATTGATTGAATATTATTAACAGCATGTTGAAAAATATGCTTACACTGGTATTAACATGATAAGTAAAGAACATTTTTCATAAATACATGTTTAAACCCCTTACTCCCAATGAACCCTACTACATAAGCATATGAAAGTAAGATGGTGCCTTTCAAAAATTGCCTTCTGGTTAATGGTGACAATGGAAAATGCTATGAATAAATCATCACACTACAATATTTGATGTTATATATAAGTATTATAAACAGTAATAACTGAAAGTATGTTGAATAGAAAAAATTATATGTACTAATAGTGAGAAACATGATAATCCAAATACAGTTGGAAAAAACAAAAACAGGCTTAATTATAAAAGATATCTTGAACAAAAAATAAGATCAACCTATGTTAGTAATTATATTGATAAGCTAAATACTAAATCAATACAACATATGAAGTAGAATATAAGAATAATATTGACTAGAAAGCCAAGATAATATTTCTTAAGAATTATCTAATGGAAATATTTGCAGAATTGGAATAATCCCTGGTATCTGAAAAGACATCAATTCTGATAGATTCTACAAAAAAATCTCGAAGAAAACAGAACTATAGTAGAATATCCAGAACTTACCTTAATGTACTTGATAAACCTTTGAGAGCAGAGTAGAAAACAGATAACGGACATCTCATCCTGCCAAAAACAAGTTGGTAAGTTTCATTTGCAAACTAATACTCAAATTTTGCAACTGCTAAATTCTACATCAACTAGATATGAGAAAACTCCGATAAATAAACTCAAGATGATAAATCATGAACACAAAAAGTGGTAATTTCAATGAGCACCTAGAGTAGATATCCAAATATGAACTTATAGCATAACATAGTGTCTAATTATCATCACTTACTCCTTTATGAGGAATGCGGAATCCTGTAAAATAATGATTTTGCACCCTCCAAACTGTTTGTGCCAGCATACCAAGGATTAGCAAAACTGTTTTAACCATTACTTTTAAACACTGATCCAAACTGGCTGATCCAATCCCAACCAGAGTAACTCTAGACTTGCAAATTGATTAAAGTGGATGTTTAAACAGTAAAAAACCTGAATCCCACAACTATTTTTCAGAAGCCTCATGCGTGCTAATTCCCCATCAGATTATAATTTTTTAATCTTCCTATTGAATCTCTTTACAGATGGTTTTATTGTAAGTAGTTGTCTCTCCACAGTTTTATTTTTCTCAATCTCATTCATGTCCTATCTGTGCATAAATAACTTATTAGGATTGGTGTGAATGGATGACCAGTGGATAGGAGGGAATAGGCTAAATCCTGCAAATTTATTCCTAAGCTCTAGTTGCAGCCCAAAGTATGTCCCTCAACATCTTGTCCCTAAACCTCAGTTTGAAATTGGCATATAAGTGTCGTACACAGAATCTGTGTTCAACACCTGGATACATTTCCTCAAAGGTCTCGACCAGTCCCTGAAAATAAAAGGGTCATAATATGTTAACATCATACTAAAGGAAAATGCAAATGAAATATGTATATTATTATAGAACTGTGAACTACCTTTTGTCGGCAGAAATGAACACTATCCTCCTATCCATTGGTGAGCCAATTTGCTGTGATAATAGATCCAAAAACCAAGACCAACTATCTTTGCATTCTGACTCCACAGCAGCTATAGCTAGTGGGTACATCTCATTATTTGCATCCCTTGCCACTGCGTGTAATAAATGGCCTCCAAAAACTCCCCTTAAATGACACCCATCTAGGCCAACCACTGGTCTGCACCCTTCCAAGAACCCTCGTGCTTGAGCAGAAAACATGAGAAACAGCCTTTGAAATACTGGATTTCTGCCCACAACTGTGATTTCAGATTGTACAATGGCTAGTGACCCTGGATTTTTCTCAACTATGGTAGCACAATAATCTCTCAACCTGGTATATTGATCTTTATGCTCACCCTGAATCATTTTATATGCGTGCTGTCTAGCCCGATAAGCCTGCCATGGTTGCACACGTAGCCCAAACTTTCTTTTCACAACCTTTCTAAAACTAGTAGCATTCGATTTTGGGTCATCAGCAAGCTCTCTTATGAAATGATGGCTAGCCATTTGGAATTGGCATTCCTATTTCTAAATGACCACTTACACCTGTGTGGAGTCCCAGCAATTGATTTAATTTGAATTTGAGCTGACTTCGTATAAATGCTAGCATAAATCTTCCATCCACACTCCTATTTACATTTTCCACTCACTTTGTTCTTTTCATTCTTTGTCAGTTTTATCTCAAACCCTTTTTTAATTGAGTACATTCTAAGTGCCTTTCTATAAATATGGACACTTGGAAAAATTAATCCCACAGTCATCTCAGGGTTATCCATATCTCTTTCTTCATTAAACTCAGGGAACTCAATAGCATTTTCCTCATCGGATGAATGAACAACTTCTAATTTCTCATCGTCACCAATTTGATCTGCCTCCACAAACTGTCCATCTACCTTCATAAATGTGAAATCAGAATAATCACTAGAAATTAGATTTGCATATTCAGCATATTCTCCTAAGTTACTGTTAGCTGATTCACTTTCTCTATCAATCCCGCAATGGTCACTTAAACTATCACCATCTAGAAAGTACTCTATGTTACTATCATCATCAGTGAAAGCATCGGAATGTCCTACATATGTATCATCAAGACCCTCACTTCTTAAATCCTCATTTACACCCCTAGTTTCAGTATCATCATTGGATCCACAAATATTTTGGTTTTTTTCATGACCTGCATGTGTTGACTCCTGATTTAAAATTTGCTCACTATCTAAAGTATGCATGCATTGAGAAGCAAAATTAGCATTGCTTGGGATGCCTATGATAGTCTCAGCTTCATTAACACCATACCAATCAGATAGTTTTTCCAATCCATCTTTCAAGTCTCCTATGTATAGCTTAATATGAGGTTTATCCCTGTAAAAGCCAAACATTTCAACCACACAGTCACCCCCACTTAATTTCTTGAGTTCTGAACTAGAGCCCCTAAAATAGACAGGAATATGTACAGGGAGCTTCATCTGCTTTAACACATCTTGTAACTCTAACATTGACATATAATCAGGATCAACTCTTTCTATAAAGGCCACCTCACCTCCAACATATTCCCAGTCATCATCTTTTCCCTGAAATTTACCATGGTAGTGCAATTCCAAAGAAAACATTGTATTTGTGCATCCAACTGATACAAAGAACTAGGAAAAGTGAAAAACAAATTAGTGAGGAATATGAGACAATAAACAAATAAAACATGGGTGCAATTATAAATTCCTACCTACAGCAAAAAATTTAGGTAAAAAAAGCATTATTTTTTCAGCATTACTTTTTGTGTGAATCACGTAATGTAATGGATTATCATTAAAAGTAGACCATTTTGATATGTCTCTAGGTAATAAAAAATCATTGGAGAAAGCCCTTCTCTTACAAACACACTGAATGCAACTGACGGGTGATGATTCTATAAGGTCTTGACTAGACGACTACAAAAAACCCTACGTGTTAGTTCTTTAACGTGATTCAAATCATCATTAAATCTCTAGAAGTGTTGACCATATTGCTCTACCAGAATGGTTTCCAACTGAAATCTATAAAGTTTCTTGGAAAAGGCCAAACAAGGAAGTTGGATAAGGTTCCAAATCCTATAATTGCTTTGCCATCTCGATAAGAATTTGACTCGTTATGGAATTGTTAGAGTTTGAAGCTGCGTGACCCAGAAGATCTTAAAGATAAACTATCAGTGGTCAAATTAACCAACATAATAGAAGTTGATAAAGTTAAAGTTGATACCCAGGCTGCCGCCGCATCTTGAAGTGCTGCATAGTGAAGCCAATCGCGACCTGCCCCTTCTGCCCCGCATTCTTCACCGTCATCTCGAAATAGTACGCCAACCTCCTCGTCGGCGCCGGACAGTCAGCCTGCACGACGCCAACGTCATGCCCGTGCTGTGGGATCTCGTTGTAGAGGACCGACATCTTGTCGGTGGATACAATGTGGAACAGGCCAGAGCTGTTGATCGTGTTCAAATGCGATGGCATCGGCTCCGCCGAATCCATCTCCCCGACCATCTTCCTCCACTCGTCGCTCGACCGCCAGAGAGACGCCAACCGGGAGAGATCAATGGGGTTGTCCACCGGTTCTTGATCGATCAACATCAGCACTTGTCCAACAAATCAAAGATTCAATGCTTCCGATCAACATTCCGGGAAATTCAGCATCACAAACACGCGGCCACACCCCGAATGCAAAACCTTAGCGCCGATCGGGTGTTTGTCGATTGCAATCCGGAGGTCTAGATGGATCGCCGGAGTTCTCCCTCTCAAAGCGGAAACCCTAATCTCGAGGAGAGAGAGAGAGACCAAGGAGGAGTGTGGAGAAGTAGACGTTAACCAAGGAGCCGTTCGCCACTACTAAATTATTTGTTTAGTGACGGAAATGCCCTTATGCGTCGCGGAGACGATGCTTTTAACAATAAAGTTATCGATTTTTTATATATATAAATTTTGCTCTTTTAATTTAAGAGGTGGATTATCAGTAAAATAATAGATGAATGAATTTTTTTTAAAAAAATTATAAACTAGATGTTACATATTAAGAGGTTATTCTAAGTTGAAATCGACTAAGTGAGCTCGATCTCGAACAAATTCAATTCATTTTAGTCAATTGGATATGCATTGAATTATAAAAAAACATACTTGATTAATAATAATAAAATAAAATTTATTTAAATATAAATAATGATATAATAAGGAACAAAATATAATAATGATGTATAATCGATGTTATCTAATAGGATAAAGTTTATTATTGTTGTTATTGAAGGAATAGAAGGAACATAAGTTGCACTCGTTTGATTTAAGTCATTATCTATCGGTTAGAATAGTTCTCAATCTCAGCGACTCAATCAAGAATGTGTTTGGGTCTGATCAACCATCAAAAATTATATTCATTTAAAGTTTAAGGGTCATATTGGGTTGGTCTAAAATAAGAAAAGTAATGAATTATGGAAGAGTCATTTGTGATCTAGTTGAGAGCGGCTTGATCTGAGCCCAGTCTTAGGTTTGACTGGTTGGACTTAACTTGGATGTGACTTGGATTGACTCAAATTGAGCTCGATCATAAGATGACCGACTTGACGCGAGCTCAGTCTAGAGTCGAACCGGCCTGGTTTGAGTTGACAAAGTCCTGAGCCAACCACGAGTTCTCTGTCGTCTCCACCCCATCAATTTCCATTCGAGTCAACTTCCATTCGATCAAGAGCTGTATACTCTTGTCATCACGGGATGGACTGATGGTTAATGCGTAGGTGTTGCCACCATGAGGTCTGAAGGTCAAAACCTAGCAAAGTCAGTATGTCCGCCCTCCCCATGCACTAGCTACAGTATCCGGGCTAATAGCCCCTGTAATTTATCTCCTCTGTATTAGCTCTGGGATGAATTGATGAGGACACAAAAAACGAACGAATCGCCTTTTGCCATCAAAAGATGCATGCTCTTCAACTGCTACACAAAGCTTGAAATCCATGCAAGAACAGTGGCAGGAAATTACAAGTCAAAAATGAATAGGGCCCTTTCTTAGTGTACAAAGTAGAATCCTACTTAATAAAATAAAAACTATGTACCAGGTAGTGAATCTAGAGCGACCGGTCTAATTTACGGAAGTTTTTCATTGGCTGTCAGGGCAAATCGGAAAATGCTCGTGGCAGATGGTCCAAAAGCCCAGTGTATCAGGGTTCGCGCTTCATTTGGAGGAAAAATTCTTGTAAAATATGTCATAACTGAGGATTAAATTATAAATGTCTAGGATGACGACTAATTATCCTATCGTTGTATCATAGCCCCAGGGGCAGAACCCTACTTATAAGCAACTCCACCGCATGAGATTAAAGCTCATATTCCTCATCCTTTTTCCCAAGTGCATGCAGCTAGTGTGTGCTTGAAATGATGGCTGCATGGTGTTTTCCTTTTTGCTTCACCTCTTTCTCTTCTTTTCGATAGGAGGTGGCACTCGGGCTTCATGATGATGATCGAAGGCCTTTGTTTGCTCCCTTTGGCTGTGCCCATCCCATTATGTTTGTTTAGCTTCAAAGCTTTATCAACATTAATTGTGAATTTATCTAGTCCGGCCGGAGAGCGAGGTCCTGAGAACATGGGCTTGGGCTAGAGAGATCGGGAAGTCGAGTCACTTGCGGATACTAAACTGACTGAGTTTAAGTGCAATCTAAATTGTGGATTTGCACCTCCTCCTTTCATTCATGTTTCATTCATTATTTTCTTCTTTTCTGAACGAGTAGGCAAAGTGAAACATGCAATATATTCCATGCATTTAACCTTTAATTATGAGCGAGTGCTTTAGTTTCTCCATTCACTCTTTAACTTTGTTTTGTCTAGTGTCTTTATCCACCATCCCTGCAACTTTCTTCCTCGCCGGCTGAGCAAAACACGGGAGAAGAAAGGACAGGACCAAACACTACACGTACAGTTCCGTTCAGCATCTCTGACTCAATCGAAAACTTTCTGCATTGCCTTTATATTCCATTTCATGCAATATGTTTCATTTGTTTGCTTAGAGCAGTTAACAAATTCAGTTTTAGGTTCATGTTGGATATATATTGTGAATGGAAAGGAAAGTAGTGGGACAAAGTCCCACATTTGAACTTTCTAGTGAATGGAAAGTGAGAAGAATAAAGAGGCTCCATTGTGAATGAGACTTTAGTCTCACATTGGGAGTCTCTAGGCATAAATGTTGGTTTATATTGTTTAACAAGCATGATAGTTGTGAATAAATGCTAGGTGAGAGACTTTCTCTCACGCGTAGGTGTGCAGGGGGATGCAAATCCAGGGCCCGGATCTGTACTGAACCAAGTGAACTCGTGTGCGTACACGACCTGCACGCGTCGAATGTCCGACCGAAGGCTCGAAGCACCGCCGGAGGAGGACAAGTTTGTTTCAAGGACACTGCGTTGCGCAGGTCTCAGCAACTTCCGGATCGGAAAACTCAGCTCGGGAGATACTACTCGGGAGCTCAGGAGATCCTAGTCGGGAGCTCACTCGGGAATTTTGCTCGGGAGACTGCATAAAAGACAGCTCGGGCCACTCAACAGTTAAGTTGAAATTAGTTTTTGTAATTTCAATTTATTGTAAACTCTCCAAAAGGAATCCATTTCTCTAACAGTTCATAGTTTATTGAAATAGTTATTTAAGTTTGAACAAACGTAAACACGAGCATTTGATTCACTTAACACCCTAATTATCTAACCCATTATGTGATTTCGAAGAGAGAAACCTTGACACATTGGATAATTATCAGAAGAGATAAACACTTCTATGCTTGGCAAATTAAAAGGTTGAGTGTGATGATGGTTGTAGGGCAGTTTAGATGACACACCCTACTGGTGGGTGATCATTACTCTCATCACCTTTGCACTTTGCCACTCTTTATCTCATCATCATTATCATCATCACCTTCAATCTCATCTCATCTGTGATCCACACACAACAAGGAATATCTCTTTCCATTGTGCTTGAAGTGATTCATTCATTAGTTTTATCATTTCAATTTACATGACAAGCCAAAGCTAAAGGAGGAGAAGACAAAAGGAAAAAGTAACTTCAACTTAGGCTGATGGGGTTTTGTTTAAAGAGATGTACATGCACACTATAAAAGAATATACATACAAGGAATAAGGACAAGTGGCAAAAAAGGCATTTGTTGCCTCCAATGTCTCCGTCAATCCATCCCAAGGTCAATACGGAAAAATAAATCACATGAGTTACTAGCCCGGATGCTACGACTAGCGCGTGAGGAGGACACAAGGAACTAAGGACAGGATGCATACAGTTGTGGGGTGATGATCATGATCATTTGTTGCATCTTCTTTTGTTAAGTGCGTATCACATCATAGTCCTACTCATTTCCGTACTTCGGAAAGAAGATGATATATAGTAAGCACTTGTGACACTTACGATCAAGTACCTTGCATAACTTAAGTCTTTGTTCAAATATCAAAACTTATTACAGTTATTGACCATCATCTCTTAAAATACAATGACCTTTAATTCAGTATTGGAACACTTTACATTCCAAGTCCTAGTAAATTTTAAGACGAGAATTTGTTTATAGGGATGAAGAAATGTCCCCAAGGTGTGTATAAATATTTTTGAATCCTTTTATGTAAAATTTTCACAATTAATTGGGAGTGCATAGTAGTACCTTAAAGGCAATCAACCATTTCTTCTTCATCGAAAATGAAAGAAAAAGTGATAATTTGCCTACAATTGCCAACCCTAACACCTTCGTACTACCACAAAGATTGAGATACCACATTGAATATACGATAACTTGTAGGAGAAAAAAAACACTTTCAAATAATGATAATGGAGGAGAACCGAAGACTTTCCATAAACTACGATTCTATGAATCAAACGTAAATATTCCACGAGAAATAACTACAAATCAATTCTCTAATTGATTCTATTTGATGATACTAATGCAATAATAAAATTGTTGTTGTGTGACTTGACGAAAATAATCTCTTATAATATTGATAAATTTGCATATAATAAATGCATCTTTAGAATGCATGTTGACGGAAACTTCATGCATTATTTTTTTTTCTTCTATCAAGTGATACTTTGATCAATCGTCAATATCTATCTTCTAAGTAGGAGATTGATTTATGCATTTCTCAATAAATAAATAGTTGATGGAAAGAGATTTGTAACTTTTACAAGATTGTAACTTTTGATTATGGAATAATCAGATTTATAAAATATCAAATCGAAATTCGTTCAAAAATCTATATTAATTTATTATCGAGTGTAACTCATAATGGCCTAGTCTCATGCCCAAAAAACATTGTTTAATGTCTTTTCGAAGCTCCGAATAATTTTTATCCTTTTATTAAGATTATTTTTATTTTTACATCGTTAGAATTTTGAAATTATTTAAACGTTAGGACATTATCTTGGAGTTAATATTATTCAATTAAATATAAAGACGAATTTTCCAGGATGATTTCATAGGGAGCGTTTGGTTTGCTCCATTTTTTATTTTCATTTTCTAACATCCATGCACTGTTATAGGGATTAACGTTATTTTATTATTGACATGCAGATAGAATAACAACTATTCTATAGGTTAATTTTGTCATAAATTTTTTTAGAAAAATATAAGGCTTCATTTGGTACGCTTGTTTTCCATTTTCATTTTCCATAAAAAATATAATTTTCCAGAAAACGTGTTTGGTTTGTATTTTCCAGACTTGATATATCATTTTCTGGAAAACTAGAGAATGAAATAAAGTCATTTTTTAGAAAATGAGAAAATATAGTTTTCCAGAAAATGAAAATAGAAAACGAAACAAACCAAACGCTCCCGTAATTTCTCATTTTCTAGAAAATGACTTTATTTCATTCTCTAATTTTCCAAAAATGTTATATCTTTTTCTGGAAAACAAGTCTGGAAAATGTAAACCAAACACGTTTTCTGAAAAATTACATTTTCTATGGAAAATGAAAATGAAAAATAAGCATACCAAACGCAGCCTTATATTTTTCTAAAAAAAATTATGACAAAATTAACCTATAGAATAGTGTTATTTTATCTAGACGTCAATAATAAAATAACGTTAATCCCTATAACAGTGCAGGATGTTAGAGTTGTAAGGTTGTAAACATAGTCTTATATTAAAATACATGGAAAGATCATAAACCTATAAGAAAAAGATATCTTCATTAGTATAAGACCTTTTGGGTAGAGTCTAAGAGCAAAATCATGAGGACTTAGGTCTAAAGTGGACAATATTGGACTAGACAACAGGCAAAGAAGTCCTAGTTGCGGCTAGACAATGAAGTATTAGTAGGTCGGGTGGACTGAAGGGCAGAAAGTCTTGGTGAGTCGAGGATCAGACATCAAACGGAAAAGCTTTCCGCTTGAGGGGCCTGTGGTCCTTTATTTGAGGGGGGAATTATTGGCGTTGCAAGGTCAAAAACATAATCTCATATTAAAATACATGAAAAAGATTACAAACTTATAAGAGAAAGATATCCTAACAAGGATATATCAATAGCTTGTCGGTAGCATTCACGAGGGTTATTTAAACAGATAAACAAAAAGAACCATACACCACACAATCAGACTGCTTTTGAGAATACTAATTTAATTAGATTCAAACCACTGCAAGTGTTGGATTCTCTGCATCATTATCAAGCGCGCGCGCACATGCTTATCTCATGATTCTAACTTAACCACCACAATCAAAGCAGAGACACCATCCAAGATCTGTTCATCACTGCACAACAACATGCAGCAACAGTGTCTTGAAAATAAAAAAAGAATGAGTGAATCATTAATTGCCATCATCAGCTCGGAGTAATCCATCCATCCATCATCATGAAACAATCTGAGAATGCTTAAAAATGGTGAGGATTCAGAGATTAGCATTTCTGAAAAAAAGTGTTTTCAGTGTCAAGTGTGTTCTTTGGGCTTTCAGGAAAAGTGGTGCAGACACAAGTACCAGCACGCTTCCCTCTCTTGACCGAGCAAGTTTTGGTCTATAGCAGCAATGATTAGTGCAAAAGATGAACTCTTCTTGTGTTCCTAACCCAACTTAATTTTTTGGGAGGAAAGGGAAAGTAAAGGTGATGATAACCGACAAATAACAAGTGCTTTTCCTTGTGTAGATACTATCTCAATAGGAATTTATTTCTATCTTTTGTTGAATCTTTTGATAAACCAATGATTCTTTGATCTGATACAAAAATGTAGAATTCTTATGCTCCATATGAAATTTAATTTGGGGCCTCCTTACTCGAAAAAGTCCTAAAATAATAGGAATATCCGGTAAAATCAAATTTTTGTTCAATTCAATCAACAAAGATTGTGCTTATGGAATGGAATCTATAGAATTTGGCTTTTTCGATATTATGTTGCGAGTGGGGGAGATGGGAGGGGTGGGGGCGCGATGAGTGGGGAGGCCTTGACGTTTCAAATGTCAGGAACCCTGGAATCCTTCAATTCCGATCAGTTAGTCTCAGAGATGACTGAATCGAAAATGAGGCAAGGGATGCGAGAACTCGCGTGCACGTACCTGTAGTAGGGGGAGTGTCGAGCTTATATAATCGGGGGAGCTGACAAACCTCGCTCATACCGATGGGACAAGCGTGTGATGGCTGTCAGCTCGCAGGGAGCACAGGGGAACGGCGCGACATGACGCGGGGTGCTCTAGCAGTACGAGGGTATTGGATGCGCAGTACGAGGGTACTGGAGGCGCGGGTCAGCCGCGAGGAGATGTCAGAGGTAGTCAAGGCGTGAGGAACCCCGTTAACAGGGTCGTACCCTGGATGTAAGGATGTGAAGGGCATAAGAGCGAGACAGCCTGTACCCCGAGCGCCGACTGGTAGGTCCATATGCTGGGGACCGAGTCGGGTGAGGACCAGGGAGCGTGGGTCGCCACGCGTCCGCCTGGTAGGGGTAGAGAGAGAGGGAGCGCAGGGTACGCCCTGGGTCGGGAGTCATCCCGAGACAAATCTGCTGGTGGTGCGAGCCTAGTCATAATGGAGTGGGCCACATATTCGATGGTTAGGGGCCAGCTGCTGGATGGGATGGGGGGGTGTCGGCTGCCTGTGCAGTGGGGCTTGTGTGGGCGGGATCATATATGTAGGGCCACATATAGGATTCCTCCTTCATGCTTGTGTGCGTCTACAATATCCAACTTTGCCTCTCTCCCTCCTCTCTGTCCCAAGTCGATACATTCCTTTAGCACTTGTTCATATCTCTAGCTCTACTCAAAACATCGTAACGAGATCCACCATGAAGTCTAGTATCCAATTCAAACTTGATCATCCTCCCAGGCAAGAGGAGGGAAGCTTAAAATTTGAACTTCTCCCTTCTCGAGCCGATCTCTCACCCGCAAACCATGGCCTCGAACTCAGCCTAGGCATCAGTACTAGTACTACTACTGCTGCGCTGCTGCTTCAAGCACAACTACAACCAGCAGCCAAGCTACTTGCAAGACATGGACGATCGCCCCGTTGCCTGAAACACTACTCCACAATGGATTCATTCATCCGTGGAGTCTCGCCGCTCGCCAACACAAGGCAGTCTTGGAGCAATTAGCCCACCGAAAGCACAACCGGACTACTAGTAGTTCTTCTCCACCTTCTTCCTTGTTGTCTTCCCTCTTACCAAGGTAAACTAGTAAGCTAATGTTATCAACAGTAGGAATTTAGATTGTTGGAGCAATAGGCCACCACAAGAATAAGCATCTAATCATTGTCAACTTCTTCCTAGATATATTCCAATCAATAATTCTTGAGATCATGCACGAAAATATTATGATTGTGTATTTTGCAAATTGTGTACATAATAGGGTTGATGGATCATCCTTGCTTCCGGTTGTCGGTTGGCCGCCGGTGAGAGCTCATCGAAAGAACAACTTAGACAGTGTAAGCCTGTCGAAGTTTGATCGTGAGATGAAAGAAAACAAAAGTGACTCGAAAAGACTGAAGTTGAAGGACATGAATGACGAGGCTCAATCAGTGTTTGTGAAAGTGAAGATGGAAGGACACAGTGTCGGTCGAAAGCTCAACCTTAAGGCTCACAATGGCTATCAATCGCTTTCGCGTGCCCTCAGCAAATTGTTCCACAACTTCCTCTCTGGTATATATGTGAGATTAATATTAATGCGATATATATATTACTCACTCATAATTTGTAGCTGGGTTATGAAATGAGCACACGAAGTTTAAGTGCATACATACATAAACTGACTTATGTATATGTAGTGCAAGTAATCAAAAACATTTTTGTTTTCAGTTAATTATTCAAAAAAGTTAGAGGAGCAAAGTGAGGAGGATTTCAGTGATGACTTCATTCTTCTCTACGAGGATAATGAGGGGGATCAGATGCTTGTTGGTGATATCCCTTGGGAGTATGCATATGTTGAAATAGCTTAATCATTTTCAGATAACCTGAAGTAATGCATGCTAGAGTTTTGTTTTTGTTTTTTTTGTTTTGGCAGGTTGTTTATCACTTCAGTTAAAAGGCTTTTAATTGTTCAAAATCCAAACAAGGCTGTTCATGCAGGTGTATATCGAACTTTAAAGATTGCAGTTACAAGAATGAATGGATGACTGTATATGTTAATTGTTGCAGGAGAGCCAAAAGAGCCTACTTGAAGTTATTGTTGATGATCGAACTGATCTATATGGAGTTTGCAAAGAGTTTTTGATGAAGACTGATGGTCGCAAATCAATTTGTATTGTTGGTTAATCAATGCTCAAAGTGATTTGCTGCTTGTTCAATTGTTTGATCGGATAAAATAAGTTAGAATGCATATACCTAAGTGTCTATCGTAGGCATCATTAGTACTACTAAGCATTAGAGAAGTTTCCAAGAATAGGGAGAAGCAGCAACGTTTGTCCTCCAATACACGTCGAAGTAAACTACATTTGTTCACAAACAAGTAGACAAAAGCACATAGCTGATACGAGTATATTTGGCATGTTACAAGAGAGTCCAACTGCCCATTGTAAAAAAGATAGGCTACATGTCCAAGGCAATAGCTTTCATACTGAGTATTTAGCACAGTCAAAATGATCTACTATGAGCACTAGTTAACAAGGGAATAAGCTACAACCGCTTGGCACAGATGTAGAAAAGCTGAAATCATATCCCAGCGCAGATGTTGAAAAGTTTAAAATCATACATATGGCACCTAAGATTTAGCAGTACTATATAACTGCATCAGTGATGAGCATATTGAGCAGTAGAATCGTACTGACCACCATACCCAGGTGGATTTGCTGGCTGCTGAGCGTAACCTGGCTGGCCGCTGGCATCAGGTGGAGCACCATAACCTGAAGCTGGGATGTTACTGCCGTAAGCTGCTTCTGCAGAACCACCATGATACCCATAATTGGTATTACCTGAGGCAGGGTCGCTGTAACCTGGTTGGGGTGTGGGGTACTGTCCATAACCAGAAGGTTGTGATGCTGTTGGTTGAGGGTATCCTGGTGCCTGTCCATAAGCTGCCGATGTTGGCTGACCATACCCATCTACAGCACCAGATACAGGCCCATAAGTCTGATTGTAAGCAGGCACTGGTTGAGAAGCTGCATTGGATCCGTAAGGATATTGCTGAGGGACAGATCCATACGATGGCGCATGACCCTGATAAGTTGGATCTCCAAGTTGGTTTGCTCGTGGTGGCATACCATAAGTAGGTCCCTCCTGAGGTGCACCAAAAGCTTGCTTGCTATATGATGGTTGTTGGCTGTAACCAGACTGGGGAGCAATTCCTTGGCCATAGACATTCGATTGAGATCCCATAGTCTGCTGGTTATAAAATTGCTGACCTGGGGCTTGAGTATCATATCGGGGGTCATTATATCCTTGACCATAGTTTTGTTGTGTAGGAGTTGGATGTCCATAGGGGCAGAATGCCCATAATTTGGAGGTTGAGACTGCCCATAGTTCATAGGTGCAGGAGATGGCCCAGACATCGGATTGGCCATCGGGGTTTGTGTTCCTGAAGGAGGACCACCGTGGCCATAATAATCATATCCACCAGTTGGAGCATTATGAGCAGAGGCTGATGATCTCTGGTCCCAACCAGCATTATTGCTACAGCCACCTTGTGGAGCAAACTGCTGCGCGTAGCCACCATAAGGTTGAGGATACTGAACTGACTGTGGTGGTGGGTATGTACCTCGTTGCTGGTAGTCGAGGCCTGCAGGTTGTGCTGGAGAATTTGCCCGAGCTCCCCAATGGGGCTGAGCATTTGAACCGCCATGACGATAACTTTGTTGGTTGTAACCTGATAGAATTGATGGTCTAGGTGCCTGCTGACATCATACTTAGTTAAGATATAAATATTTACAAAAAGCAAGGTCTAATCTCAATAACCACCAATTTGTATCAGCATTAAAAAATTTCCTACTGAAAGTACTAACAATGTAGGCATTAGGACAATGAGTTTACAGACAGTATAGCGCAGATATAATTAAAGTGAATCAATCTTAAAGACTGTCAATATAATATAAGATGATGCAATAAGGTGCCGGGCATAATGGTCAAAGTAAAATTCTCAACATATTATAAATCAACTGCAAATTCATGAATAAGCAGAGATTGATTAAACAAATATTTAATATAACAAATAAACAACTTCTGTGGACAGCATCATCCAGCATACTGAAGTTGGTAGAAAGTCTTTCAAAATGCATAGAATCAAATAAATACAAGCATCTAAGACAGTACAGCATAAGCAGCAAGCACTCTAAAATATCTATTTGTGGATACATTGGAGTTGGCCACAAAAATAAAACACAGATGTAGCTCAGGAAAAACATACTGCAACCAAAATAAAGCATCGAAACTAATTAATGTGATTTCTGTTGATGCTCAGTAAAAATTGAATCAATCAGTAAGATAGAGGCATAACTGACTGATTTTGGATCAAAATTACATATGAATGCCAAAATAAATCTGATAGAGGAAAAGTATGAATTGAGATAAAATAACTCCTCTCAACCCAAAGCATGAACACATGGAAGCTGTTGCAAGCTATGAATTACTTGAATTGTCACTAGAAGGATTGCTATTGTTGACAACATAAATGCTTGTGAGAAACTATAAGCTGAAGAGCAATATGAGAAACAAGTTACTTCAAGGTAAAGTAGCTATCCTTTCTGCAGCAAACACCTATTATCACTTCTTAGTAAACTATTGTTGAGTGTAGTAATGAGTTTTTTATGGTACTATACAGGATAGATAGGCACACATGAATTATAAATGAGCATAAGCAAACTAATACACCAAGACAATACCTTCGCCAAGTCATAATGTGGAGTAGAAAATACAGCTCCGAAAAAACTGCTAAAATGATTCAATAAATAGGTTAAACAATGTTCCATGTAATTTGTGTTGGATCTTGGATGGCTGGGGTGTGAATAGCCAGACACTGAAAACCTTGGCTTCTAAACTTTCTTTCTGCACCTAAGTTAGCAGCGGAAGAAAAACAGACAGAAAGAAAGCAATACAAAGAAAGAAAGACAAGTTCTAATAGAGTGATTTACAAGATTCAGGGATAATTTGCCCCTATTCCTTGGCGTGCCCGTGAGGAGGGTGATCCCTTGATCGTCGGCAGGTCAAGCCCCGGAAATACGGATAGTAAAGAACTCCATCTCGGTGGAGTAACCTCTCCACAACAGTCTCAAGACAATATACGAATAAGCATAGAGACTCGACAAAGCTTACAGAGCGCGAGCACAGAAGGCACAAAGAAGAAAAAACTTCACAAAGCACAACACAGCACAATCAACGCAAGAACCTTCACTCGGCTCTTGGTTCTCTTGTGTCTGCTTGCTGATCGACTCGCAAAGTTCTCAAGGTTAACTTTTCTTGATTAGTTTGTGTTTTCCATTGTATAGGTAGGTATAATCATAAGCAAGGGCGGTGAGACTATTAAAAATCTACAACTAGATCTGGTGCTCGAATACAGGAAGTGACATTAAAATAAATCATTTCCCTTGAATTTTATAGTGGTTTAACACACTGATAATCACTTGTTTAGTTTGTTCCTATCTTATTACTTCTGCTGTTAGTTAATTCCACAACATCTACCAGAGGGTGATGCATCAAAGGAAAAAATTGTTCGTGTAACTGGGGACCAAAGACAAATTGAATCTGCCAAACAAATGATCAAGGAAGTAATGAATCAGGTCTGCTATGCAGTGTTCTCCTTTTAGTTGATTTACGAGATTATTACATGCTAGTTACATTTCACTTGTGTTAAATCTGCCAAAGAAATGATCAAGTAATAAATCAAGTCTTCTTTGCAGTATTCTCTCCTCTATTAGTTGATTTGCTAGACTATTATACATTTCACTTGTATTTGGTGGGCTTCCCCTCTGAGTCGGGGATTGGTGTTGGTGGTTATTTGTTTTCTAAGTTATTTCTTATGTCCCAGAGCATATAATCATTTGATTTCAATTTGAATAGTTCTTGAGAACATTACATGAATTCTTACTTTATTATCTTGGGAATAATTGTTTGTCTGGACTTCTACGTCAGTAAGAAAATTCTAAATTGCTAGAATATACTATAAGGAATTAACACTTCAGAACTGCAGTTAAATGAAACATATAATGGCCATCGAGCGCGTTAGAAAAATGTCTTAATCTTGCAAGTGTGCCCTTCAGGTCTGCTGAATTGAAGCTCAACCTCTTTTACCCTTGTGTTTTTTTGGTACTTTTATGTAATGAATATTTAGCCTGAGATCCATGCCGAGCCTTTTTCTTATAATAGCCCAAGAGTATTATCTTTCCCTTGGTTGTTACCTTTTGTAAGTAAATGCTATTCTATTTGAACATCTCTACCTCTTTAGAACTACTTTTCTTTTTCATGGAGATTGGAACGGTACTCTAATTGAGAAATTGAGAAATCAGAGTTTTTTGTCAACAAAGTCTTAACAGTTGCATAATCAATGTAAAGTCTGCTTGCTGCCAATTGCAATGGTTTAATTGTGCTGAAGATGCCAATTTGGAATTGGTTGGCTTTCATAATGCAGATTTCGCTATGCTTTTCAATTGAGGTCTACATTGCTCTCTTGGTGTAGAGAAAAAACTTCCATTTCTCACTGTCATCCACCGAAGAGAGATAAGTGGCTTTAATCTTTCCATTGAAGAAGCTTTATAGTTGGTAAGATTGCTTGGTCTTGAGATTTAGTTTATATTGTAGAAGCATCATCGTAATGTTGGTGTTATTTAATACCATGGATGCTCCCACATTTACCATGTACAAAGAAACATGAAAGTCTTCCTAAGTTATTAGTCATAAGCGGTAGACATGGTGGTCAATATGCAGAATATAAATGTGTCCATTGCATGAAAAAGTTGTAGGATCTTGTACTCCTGGTCACATGAAACCCACATCTTACTCCTTGAACATCTATATTATCCAGTGGCCATATTCAGATGATATATTGGAATGTGCAATATGGGACACTAATTCTATTTGACTATTTTTGTGCATTAGTTGGAGTTTATAGTTTTCTTCTTTTTTAATGATAAATCCTATGCCTATATAGTATGTCTTGCCATGTTTTAGTTGTTATCGGTTGAGATTATTGAGGCCTATGGTACATTTTCATTTTTCATATGCAAATATAGTTTTGATTGGAAGTCACACACAATGAGATCCTTTAGACACAGTCTTATTCTGTCATTTTGTCTCCGAAGACTCTAAACTAAAATTATGATCATTTTTACTTTTAATACTTGCTGCTCTAAAATCCTTTTGCGTAATTGTTAAACTTTCAAAGTGTCTTGTGTATTCTACAAAATCTAATTATCTTTTCAATTTCTCAAATTCCATGGGTGAGTTTATATTTAATACAAAGTCAATCTTGTTTAAGGAATTAAGCTATTGTTTGCATAATCTTCCAAGTTGTTGACTTCATAAACCAAGTCTGTTGGCCAGATAGAACTTGAAATTTTACTAGTCTGGATTGACAGAAGAAGACTTCAAATTACATCCATTTAATAGAGTTTGAGACCTCTATGTGCTGCAAATGCAAGCATCAACCGAATGGAATCCAATCGTGCCACGGGAGCATAAGTCTCATCGTAATCAAGGCCTTCAACTTGACTATAACCCTTGGCTACTAAGCGTGCCTTGTTTCTTACGATTTCTCCCCTATGGTTTAATTTGTTCTTGAAGACCCATTTAGTCCAATAATCGTGGTCTTCTTAGGTCTAGGAACTAAATCCCAAACTTGGCTTCTCTCAAATTGACCGCTCAACTCTGATTGTATTGGAGTGTGGAGGGGGTGTTTGAAACGAGTCTCTGAAACGCTTCAAAGTTTCAGAAATCTATCTGAAATCTGATCGGTTCTGATCTCACCCTGATCGGTCACCTTGACCGATCAGGTTGCTCCTGATCGGTCAGCAGACCGATCAGGATCATCTGGATCAAAATTCTGATCAAACGCCTGAACCACACCTGATCGGTCCACTGACCGATCAGGCTGTTGCTGATTGGTCAGGCAGACCGATCAGGGCTGCTTCTGATCGGTCAGCAGACCAATCAGAGGTGTACGTATCGAAAAATTAAGGTCCTCCTCCTGATCGGTCCACCGACTGATCAAGGCTCCTCCTGATCGGTCTGCCGACCGATCAGATTGTTTCTGATCGATCAGGGAACACCCTGATCGGTCCAAAAACCCATCAGACCGTTCAACCGTCCGATCCCCTCATTAAAATTGGTTGGTGATCGGTTCACCAACCTATTAAATCCCTCGTCCCCTTACTTCGTCAACCCTAGGCGCCGAACCTCCCTCTTCTTCCTACTCTTCCTGCGCAACCTTCCCAACCACAGATCAGCAACATCTGTGAGTGCTTCCTCTGAGTGAGTTCTCTGCGAGTTCTCTACGAGCTCTCTTTGGTTTCTCTTCTCTGCAACTCTCTCTTGCGCAAGTTCCAACGAGCAACTGGTGTGTTCTTCTGAAACCACCCAACCAACTTCATGGCTCCCAAGTAAGATGTTCTTGTGGTTTTGTTTATCCTTCCTATTTGTGTTATACCTTGTGATTTTGGGGAACTAATCAATATGTTTCATCTTGTGTCGTGCCCTTAAACCTACTCATATTGGTATTTTGGTTGTGTGGTTGTCGTGACCTTCACCTCACTGATCCATTCAATTTGTGTGTCGTGACCTCTTTCCAATCTTTAGGAAATCTTCCAAGGGAAAGGCCCCTGCTGAGGGTACCTCGAGATCCAAAGCCCCTTCATCATCCTCCATACCTCAACCCTCTACTAATCCGAGATTTCCTGCTGTGTGTCGTGCCCTTATCGATCATTGGACCAGTCTTTTATCAATGACTACTGTCCCTCCGTAAAATAGATCATTGAGTTTTAAAATCTTGAAACCCTTGTTTTTATGGAACGAAACATAAACATTGATCTGGTTTTTGAATTTTATAATAATCTACACCCGACTGATGGAAGTATGGCGTGTAAGACTAGGATAGCCAAGACGAACCTGGACTTCAATTATCAACTGTTTTTTGAGTATCTTGGCTGTCGTAGATCAACACATTTCCATGCGTTCTACCCTTTACTTCCGAACCCTTTACCACTTCCGTTCGAAGGTGTCACTTCAGACTCTATTTATGAGTATTTTTTCGAACATCCTAGACCTGGTGGGGTTGATGAGCTTGATGCTAGTGAGTTTTCTACCTTTGCTGCCTTACGTCTCTCTGCCTCTGACTATGTTCTGTTCAAGATCATCACAAACTGCATCCTACCCATCACTTCAAAACCCCTCGTTGAAATTCGTCCCTATCACTGCCTGATGCTATATGGGATGCATCGCCATCTTGACTTTGATATCTTGGCGAGCGTTTTCAGTTCTATTGTCTCCTACAGTGGGACCTGCCGTCGTACAGTTTACATGCCTTATGGTCACATTATTACTGATTGGCTCCAGTCAGTCGGTATCGATGTGTCCAAGGGCAGGACTGTGACGATGGTTCGGCAAGACTGTAGACTTGGGAGACGCGCGTTTACCAAGTCTGGCATTATTGCCGATCATCATGGCCTTAGTTGGAAGAATGGGAGGGGTCTGGGGGAGGTCCCACGGGCAGCACATATTCAGGTAGCTGCGGCTTCAGCTGGACATCAGGGTGTGCCCGCTGCAACAGAGGACGACTACGAGGCGGACCCAGATCTCAGATGGCAGATCGCCAAGCTCGAGCAGACGATCGACCCCAGATTTCACCTGTTGGAGATCGGGCAGCAGGAGTTTCGGTCTGAGATCCGGTCCGAGATTTGTGGGATACGTGCCGATCAGAGGGAGATGTTTGCTGAGTGGCGCGCTTGGATGGCTGGTCATCAGGCACAGCAGACATTTCCTGGTTTTCCGCCATCCAACAGCACTGCTCCGAGGAGCTTCCTGCGTATCGATGACACCTCGTTCGATCCGATGCAGACTGATGATCCAGCTGATCAGGAGTGTCATTTTTTGTTGCATTCTGATTATGATTACTATCCCATGACTATATGTGTGATGACATTCTGATGGATTTTCTTTGTTTTGGTGACCATTTCTGTCATGATCTATAGTCCATGTTTACTTTCATATGATGCATACGAATATCTTGTCTTGATATGTTTATTTCATATGCTTTTCACTTATTATCTCTTGTTTGTTTTAGGAGACCCTCGTTTAAGGGGTAGTTGTTTAAACTTAATAACCAATCTATACCCTTTTCGGTATTTGACAAAAGGGGAGAGGATGGTTAGTTAAGTTTAGGTTTTATAACGAAGTTGATTATTGTAAGGGGAAATTTGATTTCATTTGACTTTTGATACCTAAACTTAGAATCGAGTTGTCAAACAACAAAAAAGGGGGAGATTGTTGATGCAGTCTGACCTGATTGTTGTTTTGGTGTTGACACCGATTTAAGTTTAGGTGAGTAAGATAAGTTCGGCTTAAGTCCTGGTCGAGGACTGGGCACGAATCCCGGTGAGTGAAGCCGGGTGACGAAAACCCTAATGAGTGAAGTCGGGTCCTAGTGAGTGAAGCTAGGTGAAAGAAAACCCCGGTAAGTAAAGCCGAGTCCTAGCAAGTGAAGCTAGGTGAAGGAAACCCTGGTGAATGAAGCCATGTCCTAGTGAGGGAAGCTAGGTTGAACTAAGTCCCGGTGAGTGAAGCTGGGCACGAAGTCTTGGTCCGGGGGACTGAGCATTGAGTGTACTGGTCGAAGAGGGCACGTGAGCTATTTCTCCGGGACCAGAATGAGTAAGAGAAGGCAAAGGAGTCTGTTCTCTGGACTTAGGATCGAAATGGTCGAAGCTAGATCGATCTGTGGTCCGATCAGGGAGTTGGCACTAACTCCTACGGTTGTGGATCGGTGTGGAATCCGATCAGGGAGTTGGCATGAACTCCCTTGATAATAGATCGGTCTAGTGACCGATCCAGGGTGTTTGATCGTTCTGGTGAACGATCAGAAAGAGAACAGAAACCTTCAGTATGGTTTCTGATCGTTTTGGTGAACGATCAAAAAGAGAACAGAAGGTTTAGGTATAAACCCTCATTCTTGTATGCTCTTCGGGTGACCGATCAGTGTCTGATAACTTTAATTTGAATCGTTATCAGACTTCTGAGTTCACTCTGATTTCCTTCTGATACCTGCTGATACCTGTTGATACGCTTTGATTTGCTGTGCTAATCCTTCTGATGAGCATGCAGGTGATACAGAGGTGACACAAACCAAGAAAGAGAGTCAATTGGCGACTTTCGCTTCGGGCAGGTTTATCTGTTTTCTATTGGCAGGATTCAACGGCATCTGGCGCGGGCTGGCAACTGACCTGGGATCAGCTGAAGAGGTCTTCAATGGACTGATCTCTTCGTCAGTGGGTCAGTGGTGACGGAGCCATGGCTCAGTGGGTGCAGACGCGCCTGGTGATGAGCAGAGACGAGGCTTAAGAGAAGGCTGGCGAAGAAGAGAGAGGGTAACCTTGAGAACTTTACGAGTCGATCAGCAAGCAGACACAAGAAAACGAAGAGCCGAGTGAAGGTTCTTGCGTTGATTGTGCTATGTTGTGTTTTGTGAAGTTTTCTCTTCTTTGTGCCTTTTATGCTCGCGCTCTGTAAGCTTTCGCTAGTCTCTGTGCTTATTTGTATATTGTCTTGAGACTGTTGTGGAGAGGTTACTCCACCGAGGAGTTCTTTACTATCTAGATTTCCGGGGCTTGATCTGTCGACGATCAAGGGATCACCCTCCTCACAGGCACACCAAGGAGTAGGGGCAAGTTATCCCCGAACCTTGTAAATCCCTCTATTAGAGCTTGTCTTTCTTTCTGTCTGTTTTTCTTCCGCTGCTAACTTAAGTGCAGAAAGAAAGTTTAGAAGCCAAGGTTTTTAGTGTCTGGCTATTCACACCCCCTCCTCTCTAGCCATCCAAGATCCAACAAATTGTTGATGCAGTCTGACCTGATTGTTGTTTTGGTGTTGAAACCGATTTAAGTTTAGGTGAGTAAGATAAGTTCGGCTTAAGTTCGGGTCGGGGACTGGGCACGAATCCCGGTGAGTGAAGCCGGGTGACGGAAACACCGGTGAGTGAAGCCGGGTGACGAAAACCCCGGTGAATGAAGTCGGGTCCTAGTGAGTGAAGCTAGGTGAAAGAAAATCCCGGTGAGTGAAGTCATGTCCTAGCAAGTGAAGCTAGGTGAAGGAAAAACTGGTGACTGAAGCTAGGTCCTAGCGAGGGAAGCTAGGTTGAACTAAGCCCCGGTGAGTGAAGCTGGGCAGGAAGTCTTGGTCCGGGGGACTGAGCATTGAGTGTACTGGTCGGAGAGGGCACGTGAGCTCTTTCTCCGGGACCAGAATGAGTCAGAGAAGGTAAGGGAGTCTGTTCTCTGGACTTAGGGTCGAAATTGTCGGAGCTGGATCGGTCTGTGGTCCGATCAGGGAGTTGGCACTAACTCCTGCGGTTGTCGATCGGTCTGGAGTCCGATCAGGGAGTTGGCATGAACTCCATTGATAATAGATCGGTCTGGTGACCGATCCAGGGTGTCTAATCGTACTGGTGAACGATCAGAAAGAGAACAGAAGGTTTAGGTATAAACCCTGATCGGTCAAGATGACCGATCAGGTCACTTCCTGACCGATCAGGAACAATCCTGATAGAGCAATATGAGAAACAAGTTTCTTCAAGGTAAAGTAGCTATCATTTCTGCAGCAAACATCTATTATCACTTCTTAGTAAACTATTGTTGAGTGTAGTAATGAGTTTTTTATGGTACTATACAGGATAGATAGGCACACATGAATTATAAATGAGCATAAGCAAACTAATACACAAAGACAATACCTTCGCCAAGTCATAATATGGAGTAGAAAATACAGCTCCGAAAAAACTGCTAAAATGATACGATAAATAGGTTAAATAATATTCCATATAATTTGAAGTCTTCCTCTGTCAATCCAGACTAGTAAAATTTCAAATTCAATCTGGCCAACAGACTTGGTTCATGAAGTCAACAACTTGGAAGATTATGCAAACAATAGCTTAATTCCTTAAACAAGATTTACTTTGTATTAAATATAAACTCACCCATGGAATTTGAGAAATTGAAAAGATAATTAGATTTTGTAGAATACACAAGACACTTTGAAGGTTTAACATTTACGCAAAAGGATTTTAGAGCAGCAAGTATTAAAAGTAAAAATGATCATAACTTTAGTTTAGAGTCTTCGGAGACAAAATGATAGAATAAGACTCTGTCTAAAGGATGTCATTGTGTGTGACTTCCAATCAAAACTATATTTGCATATGAAAAATGAAAATGTACCATAGGCCTCAATAATCTCAACCGATAACAACTAAAACATGGCAAGGCATACTATATAGGCATAGGATTTATCATTAAAAAAGAAGAAAACTATAAACTCCAACTAATGCACAAAAATAGTCAAATAGAATTAGTGTCCCATATTGCATATTCCAATATATCATCTGAATATGGCCACTGGATAATATAGATGTTCAAGGAGTAAGATGTGGGTTTCATGTGACCAGGAGTACAAGATCCTACAACTTTTTCATGCAATGGACACATTTATATTCTGCATATTGACTACCAGGTCTACCGCTTATGACTAATAACTTAGGAAGACTTTCATGTTTCTTTGTACATGGTAAATGTGGGAGCATCCATGGTACTAAATAACACCAACATTACGATGATGCTTCTACAATATAAACTAAATCTCAAGTCCAAACAATCTTACCAACTATAAAGCTTCTTCAATGGAAAGATTAAAGCCACTTATCTCTCTTCGGTGGATGACAGTGAGAAATGGAAGTTTTTTCTCTACACCAAGAGAGCAATGTAGACCTCAATTGAAAAGCATAGCGAAATCTGCATTATGAAAGCCAACCAATTCCAAATTGGCATCTTCAGCACAATTAAACCATTGCAATTGGCAGCAAGCAGGCTTTACATTGATCATGCAACTGTTAAGACTTTGTCGACAAAAAACTCTCATTTATCAAATTTCTCAATTAGAGTACAGTTCCAATCTCCATGAAAAAGGAAAGTCGTCCTAAAGAGGTAGAGATGTTCAAATAGAATAGCATTTACTTACAAAAGGTAACAACCAAGGGAAAGATAATACTCCTGGGCTATTATAAGAAAAGGCTCGGCATGGATCTCAGGCTAAATATTCATTACATAAAAGTACCAAAAAAACATAAGGGTAAAAGAGGCTGAGCTTCAATTCAGCAGACCTGAAGGGCACACTTGCAAGATTAAGACATTTTCCTAAAGCACTCGATGGCTATTATATGTTTCATTTAACTGCCGTTCTGAAGTGTTAATTCCTTATAGTATATTCTAGAAATTTAGAATTTTCTTACTGATGTAGAAGTCCAGACAGAACTATTCCCAAGATAATAAAGTAAGAATTCATGTAAAGTCCTCAAGAATTATTCAGATGATTTATTACTTGATCATTTCTTTGGCAGATTTAACACAAGTGAAATGTAACTAGCATATAATAGTCTCGTAAATCAACTAAAAGGAGAATACTGCATAGCAGACCTGATTCATTACTTCCTTGATCATTTGTTTGGCAGATTCAATTTGTCTTTGGTCTCCAGTTACACGAACAATTCTTTCCTTTGATGCATCACCCTCTGGTAGATGTTGTGGAATTAACTAACAGCAGAAGTAATAAGGTAGGAACAAATCAAACAAGTGATTATGAGTGTGTAAAACCACTATTAAATTCAAGGGAAATGATTTATTTTAATGTCACTACCTGTATTCGAGCACCAGACCTAGTTTGTAGATTTTTAATAGTCTCACCGCCCTTGCCTATGATTATACCTACCTATACAATGGAAAACACAAACTGATCAAGAAAAGTTAACCAAAAAATGCATGTTTATGGATTACTTGTACCTTCTCATTTGGCACTGTAATTTCAAACTGTTCTCCACCAGATTGTACAGTACCAAAACCTCTGGCCACAAGGGATGGTGAACCACCAGCCTCAGCCTGAGAAGCAAAAAGGTGTAGGATGCAATTAGGAAGCAATTCAAGGGTTAGGTATGTAGCTAAATTTATCATGATAATAGAACAGATGCCAAGATGGATTTGCAAATAATCACCCCACGGACCTCAGCAATGACATCCATTACGAGTTTCTCAGCCTTGTTAATGCTGTCCAGGGACCCAATTAGTTCCACTGGCCTACAATTAGAACTTGGATCAGCTTCAGCATCTCTTGTTATCTGAATTTTAGCACCTGAGTTGTACTGCAGGTATCTTATTGTGTCACCAGATTTCCCAATAAGAACGCCAACCTGTATATGATGTTTCATCAATAAATCTCATTCCCAAATAAGCAAAATTAGAGAAACTCAATGCCTGTTTCCATGCCAAATCTCCAACTTGATGAAAATGATTGTTATGTAGTATACTATTATGGAGTAAAAAAAAGAACACCTTTTGCTTTGTAAACCACTAATCTGCTATAATTGGACAAGCATGCATGTTATGTAGCACATTCAACCTGTCCACTATAAAAAAAAATTGCTAAGATAAATCAAAAGCAAAAGAAAATAATGCCACTCCATATTAGATTCCAATCAATCTATGAATGCATAACATAATTTTATACATGGGGCACGTGATAAAGAGAAGACAAGGAGTTACTTTCTGTGTTTTCCACAAAAGGCAATCGGCTTGACAGGTAATAATGTTATGCAAAGAAAATTTATCTTCACAAATTCATATTGAATATAACTAAAAAAAATAGCCAACAAACGAATATAGTTACTGCCAGGCATCACACAGCTCAATACAGATGGAAAACAAGAGGGCATTTTCAACTATGTCTGCCACAAATGCAATCAGCTTGACAGACAATAATGTCATATTTGAATCTAACTAAAATTAGACAACATATGGATAAAGTTAGTATGGCTCTCTCTTCCAGATTCATTATTGTAATGTTGGTGGTAGATGAATTAATTATTAGATTGTTTAGTATAGCAACATGTTCCATTGTTCTTATGGACGTCCTTGGATTGCCTCACTGCAGTTCCATTCTAGTTTATCCTTGAATTCATCAATTATCTTTTCCTTTTACAAACAACATGGTGTGATAACAACACTGACATCAACCATCTCGACTTATCAATGAATATTGCAGGATATATAAAAAACAGGAAAAAATACCAAAACCTAACCATCCATTCAAATTACAAATGAGATGAAAAGCTAGGTCATTAAACAGTGCAGACAAGAGAAATTTTTCCAAAACACAAGATGGAGTTATCTACATTGACATAACATGCAAATTGAAGCTCTTGCACAAACTCAAACACACAAGAATAAACTAAGAGATATGTATTGCAAACATTTGAGATTCAATACATTAGTTGAAAGAACACAATTTATGGGAGAATATCAAAAAAAATACTAGGAAGGCAGTACCTTATTGTTAGGCACTTCAATTTTACGAGTTGTTATGACTGCATCTGCTGAAGGTGCATCGACACTCTCAACAATTTCTTCAGGCAGAACCTTACCATTTTCTTCTGGTTTAGTTTCCAATTCTTGTAACTCTTTGACAGTGTCAGAAGCAACTGCATCTGTTAACAAGTGTCACCAGTTTGATTATCTATCTTAAAACCAAACAAAGCTAAAAGCTAACAAAGGAAATCCACCCTCCAATGAATGGAAGAATGTAGAAAGAGACTGAACAACCAGAAGCAACCATGTCATTAGCTCATCTATCAATCCACGTCACACTCCATGTTAGTAGTGTATATATCCATGATTTCATTATTTCAAAGTATATAGTTAAAAAAAAATCCAGACCCAAATAGATTCATGGAACCTTTTCATTAAAATGTCAAACAGCCAGCCATAGAAGTCGATCAAAAACTACCAAAACAAACGAGGCAAACGAACCATTGATTTCTGCATCTTCACGTTGCATCTGGTCATCGGTTTTCAGTTCAGCGGCCAAAGACACCTCTACCTTATGGTTGTCATTTTCCATATGGTCCGTTTTTACGCCATCCGCTGCACAATTATTGTATCAATGAGATTCAACCCGAAAAGAAGAGCCACCAAGTAATCGAATTACGAAAGATTCAAAACATAATCGAGAGCCATCCACCGACACACCTTCGGGGGCATCTCCCTCGCCCGATCTAGGGTCCTCGGCAGCAGCTAGGGCGGAAAAATCGGTAGCGATTTCTTTCTTCTTGAGTGGAGTCTCTTCGTCGGCGTCACGGGGCTCCAGATCCTCAAGTTTCCGCTTGTGGCTTTCGCCGACAGTTACGGTCTCGTCGGCTGCGGCGTTGGATCCGTCGACTTGCACTCCTGGCGAAGACTTGACTTCTCCTTCTGCGACGGCCTGATCAACAGCCATCTGCACTTCGGAATCCACCATGGGAAGCGACGACCAACAGAGGCGGCGATCGAGCAGCGAAACGAGAGAAGGTAAGGAGAGGAATAGCGAATAGGGTTTTTAAACGGATCGGAAGGGGGAGCTCGTATGTTTATATTACGGCGGGCTGGTTGATGGGCTTGTCAGCAAGCTGGTAAGATGGCCTTTTCAAATTTCAACATCCCACAAAATTATAACACTTTTAATTATTATAATTATAAAAAAAAGTATTTTTTATTTTGAAAAAAAATTAAAATAACGTCTTGATATATTATTTATTCTAAAAATATTCTTATTTCAATTTCTAGATATATAAAATTCTTAAAAAATAACTAAATTTTTCTTATTTCAATTTCTATATATATTATTTTAAATTTCTCTTGATTATTATATTTATTTATTTACCGTATCAAATTAAATTGTTGTTTAAATCATGACTCGACATTGAAAATTTTGATATAATATATTAATAACTAAATTTGAAAGTTAAAATTCATATTGTGTGGTTACAGAATATAGATCATTCTCTTGGATTATGTAATGGAACTAAATGGATCATCATGAGACTTGAAAATCATATTTGGGAAGCAAAAATTCTTACTACAAATAATGCAGGTCATAAAGTACTTATTCTAAAAATATCATTGATCCCTTCTGGCTCAATACTTTCTTTCAGGTTTTAACAAAGATAATTTTCATTGAGTATTTCATATGCAATGGCAATTAATAAAAATCAAGGGCAATCATTATCTTGGGAAAGATTTTGTTTTTGTGAATAATTTTTTTCAGCGATGGAAAGTTATACGTCGCTGTATCTAAAGTTATAAATCATATAGATCTCAAATTTTTAATACGCAATGTAAACGGTAATAAAAAACCAATTCAACGATTAATGTTCTATTAGAGGAAGATTTTCATAATTTATAATAATAATTTTTCGCATATTAAATGTACTAGTGACGGTCAAATTTAATTTATTTTTACATTTTAATTACATAGCTAAAAAATTCATATTATCTAATTTTTATTATATTTTATATGAGATGTAATTTGTGCATCGCACTTGATCCTGCCTTATCTTTGGCACCGTACGGACAGCCAACGTGGCAAACGGCCTGGCCAACTTCAGGGTCCACGTCATTGTACGGGTAGCCAGCTTGACAAACACCCTAGCCGATCCCAGGGTCTCTGCCGGCCGGTCGGACTCAAGGCGGCCGGTCAGAATAAATGTAGCGGTTCATCCGGTCGGTCAATCCCGACCTGCCATCATAAGGTTATTATACCTCGTTTATCAGGGTACTTCCGCCCAACCACATTAAGACCTACACGCCTAATTCATCCGGGTGAATCCGCCCGGCCACAGCTAGGCTTACACGCCTAGTGAGTGCTTCCGCCCAACCACATTAGGGCTTACACGTCTCGTTTATCCGGGCGCCTCCGCCCGGCAGTCCTTCATGTCTACACTTGACATCCATCCGGACATACCCGTCCGGCGCCCACTTGGGCACTCTCTCCCGAAATCACCCGGGGATAGCGACAAAATATATCTGCACCAGCTGCAGATAACAAGCTGTCACCACTCGTGTGAACTGACACTCCCTGGCACGCCGCCCTGTCACGCCGTTGGTGCCAGGCGGCGCCGGTCGGAAGCGTACAGAAACCTGTCTTTGTCCTCACATAAGACAAACAGTATGCGACAAGGAATGTTGGCTACAAATCGACATAATCATGTAAGATTCCCTGACCCCGTCAGAGAATCCTGACACAGATCAGACTTGGTCCTTTTCCCCGGCTATATAAGCCCCTCCCCTCCTCATTATCAGGTACGCGCGAAGCCCCTCATCTACAGTGCTCTATTATTTTTCCTGTTCATCGGAGTACTGACTTGACCGTCGGAGTGCCTTGCCGAGACGTTTCCCGGCTAGGTTGCTAACGGTCATCTTCCCCAGCAGGTCTACTTCCATTCGGTCGGCGGTTCACCAGGCGACACCTACTTACGTCCGGTCGGAGGACACCCCCCACTCGCTGAGTCATTCTGAGCGAGGGCATCCAGTCAGCATTCACGTCATTCATCTCTACACCGTCATCCGGTTGCGGCCCCACTCCGCTCGGCGACAGGATCAGCACTATTGCAATACTAGTTATTATAACAACTATATAGTGATTACTATAATATTTAATAGAAATGATGTTAAAATAAATTGATTCAACTTATTTAAGAATATTATACATTGTACACTTTATATATAATAAAACATGTACTTTGTCTAATTACTTAAACTCGATTGAGATGTGACAATGATTTTATCTCCAATCGTTTTAACATGACTACTAATACCGTGTAGTAGTCATTTAGTGGATACTCATCTTGACCTTTCTAATTGATGTTGATCAATTTTAGATCAATTGAGCAAGTGAGTAAATAATTTTTATATAGAAAATGCTTTAGGTATAAATTTGAAGAGTCCGAATAATATTATGGGCCTAGGCATATACCTTCACTTATGCTTTTAGTTGGCTTTGAATAGCGATAAGTATATTCGCAAACTTTTAAAAGGATTATCATACAAATATAAGGTTATGTTTTATTTTTTATTTTTATTTTTTAAGAAAATGAGACATTTTGAAAAATAATGTTTGATTAGTATTTTTCATGTCTGTTTTTTAAAATAAGAGATTTTTTTTGAAAAATTACAAAATATCTAAAAATTATTTTTTAAAAAAATAGAAAATATAATTTCTAGAAAATGAAAAAAAAAACTTAAATTGCAGCCTAAGTGTTTTGATAAGAAATGAGGTAATTATGACGATATCAAGTTGAAGGATAACTTATGGGTTATGCACCTATGCCTTTAATTTCATAATTTGTCGTTTTTATCCAAAACTATCATCTATTAAGATTTATTGTTTTCTTCGAAAGAGAAATATATGAATTACGGCAATTTACCAAAGGGCGTCCCTAACAATACGTAATTACCAAAGGGCGTCCCATGGTTTCTATTTTACCAAAGGGCGCAGCCCTTTAAGTGAACTTCCTATTCTACCCTTGGCGCCACAATACACCTTTTCCATTATCATTTTCGAGACATCCGAACCACTTTTGCAGTAAAATAAGAATTTGTGGTTCGGATGGCAAGGTAGTGGAAATATTCTCAGCCTATATATATAATACTAACTTGCAAAAGTCGAATCATCACGAGGGTACGTATATATTCCGACTTTGCACAACTCAATTGATCAAGACAGCTGAGGAAGATAGGTGTTGAAGGAGAAAAAGCAAGCAACAGATTGGTAACAAATACAAATAGTAATGTACGTATGATTGTCATCTTTGATATTGTATCAGACCTGGTTTTATACTTATCAACTCTTACTAGAATTTGTATGTTTGGAGGAGTCTAAGGGTGATATGATTGCATAATAAGGCTCTGTGAAATTTGTTAAAATGAAGATAAAAAAATGCTTGAATTCGACCTAGGGATGATATATTACCATATCAGGCCCTAGAAGGGCCAGAAATTAAAGGAGTTAAATCCCTAGGAGTGCATGATATCATTAGATTTCAGGCCCTAGGAGTGAATCAAATATGTTGTTTTCAGGCATTGGCAGGGGCTGAAAAAAATGAATTCAGGTCCACCTAGGGTCTGAAAAAAAAGAAATTCAGGTCCTCCCAGGGCCTGAAATGAAAAGATTTCAGGTCCTTACAGGTGCTGAAATCATTGGATTTGAGGGCTTGGGAGGGCCTGAATCAATATAATTCAGGCCCTGTGATTTCAGGCCCTGGGAGGCACAAGGGGATGGGCCTGAAATAAAATGATTTCAGGCCCACGGTGGGCCTGAAATAAATCATTTCAGGCCCACGGTGGGCCTGAAATAAATCATTTCAGGCCCACCTTGGGCCTGAAATAAATCATTTCAGGCCCACCGTGGGCCTGAAATAAAATGATTTCAGGCCCACCGTGGGCCTGAAATGATTTATTTCAAGCCCACCGTGGGCCTGAAATAAAAACATTTCAGGCCCAATGGAGGGCCTGAAATAAAAAATTGGCAGGGCTAGGGTGGGCCTGAAATCACTTCAATTCAGGCCCAGTTTGGGCCCGAATACCTCCATTTCAGGCCGAGGATGAGCCTCAAGTGGGAAAATTTCCGGGTTTTTCAGCAAGGTTAGAGGTTTGGGCCTTCCTAGGTCCTTGATTATGTTTTTCAAAGTTTGCTAAATGTAATTTTAATTTATTTTTCAGGGATGATAATGATGTTGACGAAATTATCTCCGAAATATGGAATACTCTTGATGATAATGCTGTCACGGGGAATGGATCAGAAATTACAAGAAATTTGGCAATTGATCTAAATGAAGAAGCAACTAATATAGAAGGTGAGGGTTTGAATTCTTCTTCAAGAGTTGTTGAATTCTTTGAGACAACTTGGAGTGGGGAGGAAGGAATTGAAATCCGGAATGCAAATGAATTAGAACTCATTACAAGTGTACTAGAATTCCAAGCCGATGATATGCAGATTGAGGAATATGATTTCCCCCCAGATGAGTACAGTGACTTAGAGGAGGAGTTTCCATTAGCTGAAGATCCTTATATTTTAAATTCTCGATTGCTTGCTGGGCCAATTGGAGAGTTAGAGGCAAGAGATGGGCATGAATTTTTTGTGGGGCAGATATTCCCATCTAGAGAAGAATTCAAGAATGCACTTGTCAAACATGCCATGATTAAGCATATGAGATATAACCCAGTTGACACCCGAAAAATAGAGTTAAAGCAGTGTGCTTCAACCAACCATGTACATGGAGAGTAGTAGCAAGGGGGAAGTAGAGTTCACTGTTACAAAATATATAAAGGAGCACTAATGCGGAACTGTTAGGGAAAGTGCTGATCATCATGCATGCTCTTCATCATTTGTTGCTTCTTTTGTTGAACAGCAATTTCTTCATAATGAACAATACAAACCAAGTATGATTATATCAGATATTAAAGCTAGATTTGGAGTGACCATATCATACAGAAAAGCATACATAGCTAGGGAGAAAGCATTGAAAAAGGTTGTTGGAGATTATGATGAGGCTTATAGAGATCTTCCACAATATCTGCGTGAGTTAAGAGCTAGAGATCCTGAAACGTATGTGGCACTATGCAGGAATGGTGACAATCAGTTCCAGCGGTGTTTTTGGGGTTTTGGTGCTTGCCGAAGGGTTTTCAGGTCTTATTTGCGTAGACTTATCGGAATTGATGCCACACACCTAAGAGGAAAGTTTCCGGGAGTAATGTTGATTGCAACGACGATTGATGGTAATGACAATGTTCTTCCAGTTGTCTTCGCAATAGCTGAAGTTGAATGTGGGTCTGCATGGGAGTGGTTTTTGGAGCATACAAAGAGGTTCTTTGGTGTCGATGATCACTCAATCACCATAGTATCAGATAGACATCGGGGCATTATATCAGCAGTTAGAAAAGTCTACCCAAACGCGCATCATGCCTTTTGTTGCCACCACATGTGTTGTAATTTGGTAACTGATACTGGGAGTAGAGCTGCTGTAGGTTTGTTTTGGGCAGCAGCACGAGCCAACACAACACTCCAATATGATATGATAATGCAGACAATGCTTGAAAAACATCCAATTGCCCATAAGTGGCTTCACAAAATTGACCCTAAAAGGTGGGCAAATGCACACTTTACAGGGAGAAGGTACAGAATGCTTACCACGAATTGTGTGGAGAGCTTAAATGCTTTGTTCAAGTCTACACGTGAGCTTCCCATAAACAGATTAATTGATAATACAAGAAGAAAAGTTGCTCAATGGTTCTATAACCGTAGAGAGCAAGTCTCCAAATGGCAGCTTGCTTTGACACCTAATGCTACAAAAGAAATGGATTCAAGGAGAGAGAAAGCAAGAGCTTATAAGGTTCACCCTTACTCTCAATCAGAAATGGAAGTAGAAACATGGGGCACTTCATACATTGTTGATTTGGAAAAAAAGGTTTGTCAATGTGGGGAGTTTCAAATTTCAGGACTTCCTTGCTCACATGTTATTGCCGTAATCATTTACAGGAACATGGATACACTTCCTTATTGTGAGCATTTTTTTTATTCTGAAACTTGAAAGTGGGTTTACATGGATCGTATTTTCCCTTGTAGAAGCAAGCAGTTTTGGCCTACTGGAGTAAACGACATTACAGTTCTATGTCCCCGTAGCCTTCTGCAGCCTGGTAGACGAAAGAAGGCACGGATAGAGTCCAGACACAATGGCAAGGTCAAACTAAAATGCAGCCGGTGCAAACAACTTGGTCATAATAAAAGGACATGTAGAATGCCGCCAGCCCCAAGGTCTTGAGTTAATTGGTATATGTAGTGACCCAATATTCTGAGTGAAGTGTATATTTGTATGGAGGATAACTGAATGTAAAGAT